>OY294050.1:37146764-37238614 GCA_958510825.1 Brachypterus glaber
TTTATTTCACATCACTTTTTACAGAACATGTTACGTAAATTTTACTTCACATAACTTATTATGAAATTATACAGAATATGTTCTGGAAAACTCACATAACTTAACATTGGCAATATACTTATAGATATTTTTATCAGTGTAGTTAAAACTAACCTATTTAAAAACCAAAAAATATACTTTAATCAACCACTCTAAATTACTTTCTAGCATTCTAACCATCAAGATTTTGACGGAATATTATTTTTTAAAATTAGATAAGGATTTAAAATTAGAAATCTTTTTTTTTTAATTTAATGATATATGCTTAAGCATAAGCTTAAGCGCTTGTTTAATATTTGTTCTAGAATTTAAATTTTTAAGGAGATTGTTTTCTCAGTGTATAAATTAACTTACACATAGGAGCACTAACGAAACATTTTTAATGACAATAATTATTAATTTTTATCAAAATTGTAAAAATATTAATTAAATATTGGTAGACTTTTTGAAAAAATAAATTTTTATAATTTTGATTAAAATTGAATATTCTGATCCTTATTAATGTAATGTAAAAAGGTAAAATTACTAATTTAATTATAAACCCGCCTGGTGTCATAATATTATTTATGTCATCATAGTTCATTATTCTGTTTTTATTGCTTAGTTACCAACTACATAATAGTGTACTTTATGCCGTGTGGGCATAAAAACACAAAAAACAGTTTTTGATTAACTTATTCATACAGCATTCCTAGCAAAGATAGTGTTAAAATCAAACTGAATTTTCGCTTTTTTTTTAAATATATTGATTTATCCATTTTTTTGCAATAATGAACATAATGGCATAAAAGTTTATATCCACCACAGGTATTAATAGATGTGACTTACAAACCCTCGGGTCAGAGGCCCTCGGGTTTGTAAGATGGTCGCCCTCAGGGCATAAACATCTACTTTATACGCTTGGTACATAAATAACTGTTATACAATGCACGAGTAAGTACAATGTACGTAGTAAGTACATATTTGTCCAGAACTAAGGTCCTTGGTCCTTGTATTAACAAAGATATTACATTTTATTGCAAAATTATTGAGTCATAAACGTACGTTTCTTCCAATTTCCTAATATTTCCGATAATCTAAGATCGAAAATTGGAAATGCTTATTTCTAATCTTGATCTAAACAAATATTTTTCTTAAGAGGGTAAAAGTAATTGAACAATATACACCCAATATAAGGGGAGGAGCGATAGTGATCTTAATTTGTTTTACGCCCTTAATTCATGCGTCATTGCATTTTATCATTTTATTAGGCTCTTCGTTCCTTCAAGAAAATGGCTCTAGAATTTCCCTAATCAAAAAAAAAAAATATATATATATATATATATATATATATATATATATATATATATATATATGTATATTAGGGTGACCCACAAAAATTTCAAATTTAAAAATTTTGAGGTCTCACCCCTTAAATTTGTTCATTGGGGTAAAAGTGTCATCCCTGAATTTTTTCAGAATTTTTGAAAAAATTCGCTCACGGCCATTTTTTGTTATGTTTCTTTAGCTTTTTTATTTTTTTAAGTCTGAAGGATTTTTTTTTAAATCTTTTTAACAGGTCACGGTATAAAGGGATAGTAATTGGATAACCTCAAAAAAAAATCAGAAAGTTTTCTTTCAAAATGGCGGAGCTGTGCCCTTTTAAGTTCGTAAATGCACTACATTGCTTCCCTTTATACCGAGTCGTGTTAAAAAGATTTAAATAAAAAATTCTTCGGCCTTAAAAAAAAATAAAAAAGATTAATAAACCTTTAAAGTCCAAACCTTTAAAAAATGGTTGTGAGCGACCTCTACATTTTTTTCGAAAATTCTGAAAAAAATTCAGAGATGATACTCTTACCCCAAAGAACAAATTTAAGTGAGACCTCCAAATTTTTGAGTTTGAAATTTTGGTGGATCACCCTAAGGGAACGTTCAAGTATTACGTAACGAAAATTTTGATCATTTTGGACCCCCACCCCTCTCCTGTAACGCTATTTTCCTAGAGCATTAACATGGGCGTAACACTACAAAATGACTAAATATCAAACAAAGTTAAAAGCAAACGATGCTGAACTATACCCCCTTCAAAACCGCACTAGGAATCGTTCCTCATTTTTTATTTACACTTTTTTGTGACTTGATTTTCCTTGTTTTTATTATTTTTGTTTTTGTTGTTTTTCTTGTTCGTTATTTTTGTTGTTTTTATTGATTTTGTTGATTTTGTTGGAATTGTTGATTTTGTTTTTTACTTATTTTAGTTTTCTTTGTTTTTTTTATGTTGTTTTTTTTTTGAACTGGTAAAACCCGCGGTATTAAACATAGTATCCCACAGAATGTAAAGCAATTCCTTAACCTAATAACTTGCTTTATTTTTGGCAGCCTTTGTTATTAAGCCAATACGATCGAGATAACTCGTAAGTAGAACATCTTATGCTGAAGTTGTTCTCATAAAAATTTATATATTCGCCACAACTTAAAAATTCCACGTTATTGTAGTATTTCATTTTTATTTTAATGGTTTTTTTTTATTGGAGAATATAATAGTAAAACTTTTTTAATTTAAAAAATAAACTTACTGAAACGTCGGTAACTGCAAATGACATTTATACAAATAAGCGGAAATAAATAATGAAGTTTTTTTATATTTTTTCGAATTTTGAGGGGTGTGTACACGCAGTAAAGTGCTATGTGTTAGTTGTATTCTGTCATCTATCTCTTTTTACCAGTGGTCACCGGTACAATACGTAAGACAACATACATTTGGGTCTTCAAAAATAACCCACAAAAAATCCCTAAAAATATTACCTATATTTGGATTTTATCCCAGTGCAAAAAATGTGTATTATATGCCATATTATATTATTAAGAAATACATAAAACAGCTCACTAAACACAGAAACAAGTACAAAATCTTCACAGACAGCGGGATATTCCCAATGGCTGTCAAACTTAACAGTTGGTCATAAGTTCCCTACGGAACTGTTCAAATGGATGTGTTATAAACATTAAAAATACTTGTCTCACTCTATAAAACTTCTTTCTTCATCTAATCTAAATTTACCTCTGGCCATTGTCTCAAATCCCTATTTGACCATTTTATCATTACAATTCTCTTAGTACTGCCGTTGTAATATAGTATATTAAAGTACTAGTACCCATTTGTAGTAGGTACTTTACTTTTTTAGTACTTTAGAAAACTCGCCGGAAGTGGCTCGTTTTCTAAACTTGTACTCGTGCACTAAAAATGTGTTATAAAATAAGTGCTTTATACTATTTTCTCTATTTTGCCCTAAAATTAAAAAAAAAACTAACATTTCAATTGATGACCGATTTAGGAATTTTTGTTTTGGCTTGGTATTACAATTTTCGCAATGTTTGAACTTCATAGCATAATAGTAATTATATACCAAGGTAGAGAAGACATTTTTTATAGCCAAGCGTATTAAGCAAGGGATTTAAGAGTACGAGGCTATAATAGTCTTCTCTACCGTAGTTTATATATTGTTTTTTTCACTACTAGCACTATTTAACTATTTTTATTTAAATGATAAGTAAACAGAAATGATATATTATGAAATTTTCATAAAAATCAAGTAGCCTTGATCAATGACATTTGCTCAAATAAATATTAGAACTGATGTTTAAAAATTTATTTATTTTTTTTAATTTTTCATAATATTTAGCTTATTATTAATTGTATTAATTGGTAAAAATTATAATTAATTATATTTAATAAATAAAAAGTTATTTAAAGCTAGTTTCTTGAGTTTAATTCGTAAATTGCACAAAGAACTAAAACATCTAAAGTGACAGAAATCAGTTGTTTATAAAATTTACTCCTACTACTAGGAGAGAAAAAATTATTATTGCTATAGGTAAAGAAAATTGATTTCACAATCTGAAAACATGATAAATAATGGTATGTTCTAAAGCTAGTAGTGAAAAAACCATATTCTGATATCTTTTATAGTCAGCTCTTCTCTTTTTTACTACTAACCAAGTCACAATTTTAACACGGTAAAAATTAAAACACAATTTCGTAGAAAACTAAACTTAAAAGCGATGTTGACATTTGCAGGGAAAATGCCAAGCGATATTCTTTTGTCCTATCTTGCCAACCCAAAAGAAAAAAAGTAGTTACCTCTTATAGGCCTTTAAGAACACGCAAAATACATGTAATTATGATCTTATAAGAGTCGGTAAATAGATAAAATAATTTTTAATGCTTGAATGTTTGTAACCTCTGTCGAATTAAATTTTATTTGACGTCTAAATTATATTTTTGGAATATTTTTTATACTTATTTGAAGTTCAACCGCTGGTAAATTACTCATTCAGTCAAAGAGATTCTTTGTATATTTTTAGATTTTTATTTTGTTTTTTTTTTCAATTAAACATGAGATTTATTCGTTCAAACATTTTAATTTTCAATGAGATTTGACATTGAACAAATCATTAATAAATTTACAAAATGCTTTATTTTCTAGAAATAACTGTTCAAATTTTTTTACCTGACTACAGCAACGTGGAAGGTGAGTAGTGTTTTTAACGTATTTGTATATATGTATGCATGTTTGTTTGTTTCCCTCTACAGCTTAAACTACTAAGCCGATTTTAACAATTAAGAATATTCACTGAGTGCGAATTGTGTTACCAACTGTAAAAAAATAAAATACCCTAAAAGTCTATGCCAATGAATCAACTGGTATAAACTAGAAAAAACAACAAGTATAAAAAAGTCCAAGCCTAAAGCTTTATAAGCAATTGCAAATCGCTTCGCAAATCTACCTTTTATGTCAAAACAGATGCCAGTACATTAGAACTACTGGTTACTTGGTAACACTTTGCACCCAGAGAATATAATATAATTGACAATATTATATTGTCAATTAGAGAGTCAAAAGACTCGTAATGATCACGTGAGTAATTTAGGCTATATAAAATACTATGTTTCGACAATATTAATACTTAAAGGGCTCAGGGGAAAAACTATCATAGTCCATTTTATGTCGAGTCCAAACGAGCCACCTTGTAGTTCTCGACCCAAGTTTTTAGGTGGCGTGTCTAACGAGTTTTCGACAAAAAATGGACTATGATCGTTTTTCCCCTGAGCGCTCTAGTTATTATCAGGAATTTTTTGACAAATCAAATAAATCTATAGATTTGTATTATGAATTCGGTATTATACGGTCCATATTAAATTTAAAAATGGAGTTTAATTCGTCCACGTTTCGTTTTTTATATATAATACAAAGTTTTAAAAATATGGATCGTTATCATCAGGAAAATCATAAAAATCTATAGATTTTTACATGAATTCGGTATCATACTGTCTGACGGACAGTGTCCGTACCGACAGTGTCCGTATTTAATTTAAAAATGGCTTTTGATTAGCCAATGTTTCGGCTTTTTTATTTTCTAATATGGAGCACGTTCATTTTTCGTGTTCGGGTTTTTTGGCACCTCAACTTTAACAATCATGTTGCGAGAAGACTTAAATTAATAAAAGTAATAATAGGGACGTTGAAGTACTTTATCTCCTAGGCACTGAACAAGGATTATTAGATTTTTCAGACAGTAGTATATGTATATGGACGGTTGTTGAGTTTCAACTGCCAATTTTAATCCAGGGATTAAAATTGGCCTAGGGCTAGGGACTAAATACCAACTTTACTCACAGTGCTATAAAGTACTTTATGCTTCGAAGTGTAATAAAAACACGAACAATATATGTCTGTTTTTACATTAAACAGTGATTAATTAAAGTGCAAATCTGTAAAATAAATTGATTGAAGCCGTATTATTGATTTATTAGATACACATAACAGATTTGTTTCATAAAACTCTTCTCTAATGCGAAAGAAGAGTATTCGAAAATTCTTAAGTTTTATAAGCAATCAAAATTTTGTAGCCAAAATTTCTACACCCTACATTCTTTATTATTTGTGAGCAGTACGTCATTTTAGGTCCGGCTACCTTTATTCTGACTCTCAATTTTTATTATATGACCCACCATTTGTAGAGCGGGCACGCAAATCGGGTTAAATCCATATACATCGAATTGGTGTAAATCGTAAAAATGTTGTCACGTTAGGTCTCTTTAAAATTTTATGAAAACAATAACATCGTAGTGATGATATTTTTAAGAAGTTATAATAATCAAATTTTTGTGAATTTACTGTAAGCCTTTTGGATGTTATACAAAAAACTATTTTGGATTTAACCCGTTATGATTGATCAATATAAATTTTTCACAATATGCTTGATTCATGTTTGGACTTTTTCAGTTGGTTTGGAAACACTTAACGGAACTTAAAAAAATAAGAGGGTGTTATTTAATTGATATTTTCAGCTTTTAAAATGTGGACATGGGGGCATGGAGGGACATTTTTTTAAACTAATTTAATTAATATAATTAAAAATTTACAAAAAAAAACCTAAAAAGTCGCATTTTTTAGCAAAAAAAATTGAAAAATTAAAACATTGAAAAAATGTTTAAAAAATAAAAATATGTACAGTTAAATAGAGAATTTTATAAGCTTTAAAATGATGTATCACACAACCCCCTTTCTACTTAACACGTTTTAACTTAAAAGCGCCACAGCAGACACCGGTGTCTGCATCATATGCCCTTTACAGGGCCATGGCAGTTCAAAAATTTCAAATGTTGCCTCCCTGGCTAAAGTGTCTGCTATGGCCTCAAGATATAGAAAATTTGTATCTGTTTTAAGTGTCTATTGTGGTCCTGACCACAAAAACACGTGAAATATATACTAGGAGGCCATAGCAGACACCGGTGTCTGTTTCAGTTTTAGTCTTGGCCCTGGGGACTAAAACCAATATTTGGCTTGGCGCTTAACGTGTTTAATACGGAACAATATGGTGAGAAATATTAATAGAAAAATTCAGTGTTAGGTAATGACAATTTAGTATGGTTTGCTCGAGTATAGTTGCCTCGTTGGATTTAACACTCTTTGCTTGATTTGGCAGATTTTAGAGCCCTATTTATATAGGATTGGACAAAGATGGCTGGATTTTGAGTTCACCCATGGATGTAACTTATACACAAAATATAAAAATCGTCATAAAAGAAGAATGTGCTATAAGTGGATTTAACTCCATTTACGTGCTAACTAGCCCTTTTCACAAGTTACGCTTTTAAGGTCTTCTTCGATTTTTGGTTTTAATTATTTTTAAAAACTAGAAGTTCTAATTATAATATATATGCTATTTACTTATTTTTTAGTCTACTTAAACAGGAGAAAAAAAATTATAAAATTTGAATTATTTTTTCCCGCTCCACTGAAAACGTAACAGACAGAGTTTGCGCAGTTCAAGTCAGTTTTGATTTTGTATGTTGGCTACTCTGATTGTTATTAAATAGATGTGACTGTCATGAAGCGTTGATGTGAGGTTATATTTTCCTATTTTTTTCGGTTTTATTCAGTTTAAGTTTTATTTGGTGTGTATTTACTGGACTTTTTATATTTCAAGACAGTGTATAGTGCATTTTAAAAAGGTAGGCAAAAGTCTTTTACGAAACACTAAAAGGTTTGAGGCGTTAATATTTGGACCTAAGGTTTTTTTACCATATAGAAAATTTTTGGTTTAAATTTCATATCTATGTCAAAGCATTCTGGAAATTCTGGAAATGTCTGCATCCGGGGACATACTTAATATATTTCAATATATATATATATATATATATAATGTTTAGTTTTTATTTATAAAACCAAATTATATACTCGTGTTTAACTTTTAGGCATGGATTTCAAAAACTTTTATTTTCCAAGTTGCAAAAATTCATCAAAAAACTGCAAAGAACTTTTTTTTACTGTACCAAAACCAGAGGCTTTAAGGAAATCATAGTTATCTGTTTTTCAACAACCAGGAGCACCAAAGAAATCTATAGGTGGATATTTCTGCTGTGAGGACCATCTTGAAGTAAGTTTAAAATTATATACAAGGTGTATGGTACACGAGATGGTACATGGATAGAAAAATTTTAAGGGATAGATGAGCTCATTTTGAGTCAATGTTTTTGAGATATCAGCCTTTTTAGATATTTTAAATGATCAAAATTTGCGTTACGTAATACTTGAACGTTCCCTTGTTGGTTTTTAGATAAATTTTACGAATATTAATCCCCTTGACGAAAATGCAACGACTGCTTTAGGAGTTGAATTTTCCAAAAATTGGGATTAATATGAGTAAAATTTGAAAAAAAAGCAACGGTACCTAATCTAGTATCATGAATTTATATTTAGGGAGAGAATATAATTTATATTTAATACACATACCTCTTAATTATAACTCTAGAACGCTTCGGACTAAAGATTTCAAATTTAGACCATAGGTTGATTATCTAAAGTTCTAGGCTGGGATTGTTTTTGGTAAAAATCGGATTGGGATAAGGGGTTAAAACGGGATAAAAACAATTTATTTCAAAAACATTTTTTTTTTCAATTTATTTTTCGTTTTACAAAACAAGAAACTTTTTTTGAATTTTTAATTTTTTTCGTTTTTGATTTTAATGAAACTTGACCTATAGGGAAAAGTATTATTTTATTGGCAGCAGTATTTTTTGTTATAATAAAGCCAATAAAAACAAAAAAGTGTACACATTTTTTTTTCCTCGGGACCAGCAAAACTGACCAGGTCCCTGTATTTGTGTGCCCTACCTGAGAGAGAGATATTAGGGCAGTTTTGTATTTTCTCTTGTTCTAATTATGTTTTTTTATGTTTCTGCCCTGCCAAGTTGGCAGGGCAGAAACGGGAGGAATAAAGTTATATTTTACAATATTCTTTATTCCAGAAATACAATAAACTGAGTAACAAACTTAAGAATACATTAAGATAAAACCTTGAAATTTGGAGGGTGTTATCTATCACTAATAAATATTTTTGTATGTAAATTAATACTAACAGTACTTATTTTGTTGCAGATGATCAGGTCAGGGAAAAGTCAGGAAATTTTGTGAAATACTTTCTGAAATTTTACAAATTTGGTCAGGAAAAAGTCAGCGAATTTGGATATTAAATTTCAGTGCCAATCCTGCAGGGAACATGTATACAGTATACTAGCACTATTATTTAAAGTTGTGATTAAAAATGAGTAAGGCACTTGTATTTTTTCCATTTTTCATGTGTTAAGTTTATTTATTTATTTGTACAATCATTGTATTATATAATAAATTATTTCTACATTAAATCCCAAGATAAGTAATTTTCATATACATAATATAATATACATACATATACATTTTTTTAATTACATGATATACATTTATATTTAAATAAATTTTTGTTTCTCAATACTTTTTTTGAATTTTATTACCCCACCCTAACTTATTTTTTTTGTGGATTTGAGGAAAACTATGTTGTGTTCTGTTCTCATCTAAATTTCTGTCCCTAAAGTAATTTCCTATATCTTCAAAGAACGTAGAGGGTCCCCCAATTTTTAATTCAGAGGCCTTGATGTATTTCATTTTGTGGCCCACTTGTGCCAATGCTGGTTTTTCCTAGTTGCACTCAACCTCTGCAATTGCATGCTTACATCCACCTAGAACAATTAAAAATGCTTTTTACTTTTGCTACGATTATATCAAAGGCTTCATAACATGAAATGGAAACCAAAAACTTTTTAAGGTACACCTCTACCTCTACGTTATAAAGCCCTCAATATTAAGAAAGTGTTAAATCTTATTCTGAGTGGGGGGGGGGGGTAGTTAGCAGGAAAAAATCTGGTTGTATATCATGGCTTGGTTCTTAAAGGGCCAATGTCACTATATCCCTATTATAAGTTATACTGCAGAACTAACTTTTTCTTAGATCTATATAACCTAAAAAAGCCAACGTCAGTGCTTGTGAGATAAATGTAAATTTTAAGTGACAAGGGTGTTTTTAATAAACATGTCTGTTAAACTGCTAAAACAGCCAATATTTTGTTTGACTTAGTATATCTGTTTAAAATTTTTGACATTGGCCCTTTTAGAACCAAGCCACAGATATATACTCGACTGGGGCTCCTGTTGCTTAGGGGATTGCCCCACAACAGCTGACTTTTTACTTAAAATAGAACCCCAGAATTCTACAGACCAAAATATCTAAAATAATTTACCTTCAGAAGCTGTACAACCTTGCAACTAAAAATGATTTCATTATTTACATCAATTTCTGCTGCGATCATGAACTTTGTGCTCAAGGACAACACATCCTTTTACTGTGCAAATACTAGTGCTCTTGTCCTGATTGAGTTGCACATAACCAATAACATCTTTCTCCCTGCAAATATACAATATGTTTTAAAATATCCTCCACATTTTTCACAAATTACTCAAAAAAATAGTTTATGCACATGAATAGAACAAAAAACTCAGTAAAAACTAAAATTAAAATAAAGAATGTATACTGACCATACATTTTTAAACCTTCGGAACTCCACACTAAAATAGTCCAAGTTTTTTGCGAAAAATTCTTTAACCATTACGTAATTAACGTGTAGTAAATTTTCGCTGCTTGCTTTCACAAAAAAAAATCCACTGAAGCCATAATTAAAGCAAAAACAAATAAAATAACTTTAAAAACAAACCGATTCCGAAATTTAACACAGAACTCTCCACTGACAGATAAAAAGTGAGGTTATATCTACGCTAGCAGTTTAGCCACACCAAGAAATAAAATGTCGTTTCTGCGCAGTCTCTATCTGTGACGTAGAAAATAAGGCGCGACGAAAAAATTTAAACTTTAAATCGATTTTTAAAATAGTTAGCGTTATAAAAAAGGAAAATTACTTTACATTTACCTTACTATTATAAAGTACTTTGTAAATCAGTGTTCAAATATTAAAAACAAGACTTAGTAGAGAACCCTATTCTCTACATTAAGCTCTCTTCAGTAACTCTATCTGCCCATTTAATATTCTCTTACAGCACCACATTTCAAAGAAAAAGTTAAATCAGGAATAAATATTTATTAATTTTTAAACAGTTTTAATCTATTGTCAGCCTGTGTATCTAGATATAGATAATTCTTATCAGATTACAAGTCTGCCAACATCTAATGTGTAGTACTTTTGTGCAAACATTTGTACGCTCTTGATACAATTATACTTATTTTTAATGTATTTTAAATTTTTAACAGTCACCATACCAATATGATGATAGCAAAAAAGCGTGAAATAGCAGCTATATGACATTTTGGTAGGGATTTACTCATTTCAAGGGAGGGCTGTGGGCACAGAAAAAATTAAAAAGTATATTTCGTACCGAGTACGCAAATTTAGTTTAGAGTGCACGAGAGTGCTTTTTTACATGGCGGAGTCGAAAAAACTTTACGGTCCTAAATATGAGCTTTACTGTTGGAAACCCGGCTTAACGGCTTGTCATCATATAAAAATCATTGATTGTTTATTAAAATCACATTGAAAAGAGTTTATAATGGAAGGTGAAGCATTACGTTTTTTCACAGTTCATTGAAAAACAGAATTTTCCCGGATTCAAATTACTGACTCTCTGTTGCTCGTGTGGGATGTCTCGCCATCCAGGCGCCTTCATTTCAGGGACCGTACTTTCCGGAATGATTTACTTAGAGCTTTGGAACACATTGGAATTAAAGTTATGGGATTGACATATTTTTCATCCGTTAAATCCGACCCATTTCTGGAAATATTAAACATATATACTTTTAGAACAAAAACCGCAGACAGATAAAAAATACTTTTTGTTAATTCATATTATTTTTAAAGGATAAACATTTTTAAGTGTATACACTGAAAAAAAAACAGTCCCTAAATCAAGGCCTATTCCACCTTTCAAACAAAACAAAAAATTAAAATTTTATTAATTATAATTATAATTATAATTATGTATTAAATTTGTTAAAACTAAAGAAAAAGCTCCGAGAATGGCTCATTATTAAATTATTGTGTATAAATATTTTCTTTTCTTGAAACTTAAAAAATGATTCATTTTAAGATTGCGGTTTGAATCTAACTCAAACGTCAAGTTAACTGTTAGTTAGGTATCTCGGTATCTAGTATCTAGATTCTAAATAAATAAATTATGACTTGTAATAGTATCTATATATTGATCCCAAAATATGTTTATCTTTATTTTTCAATTTGACGCTTGATTTTATTGAAGTTAACCCCTTTAGAAACCCTTCTTGTTTTGTTTAACAAAGTCCGTCCACATTCTGGATATGAAGTAAAGCAAATATTTCTTTTGCTCAATAAGTCTAGACATTGCAGTTTATTGTAAAAATATTTATTGAGCTTAAAATGCAAAAGCTTTTTCAATACTATCTATCAGTACTATAGAATAGCCCTGGTAAATAATAGGGCGATTACGAAGATTTTTTGATTAAAAACTGTTTTTATACTATAGATGAGTTTATTGAAAAGCAAATAGCACCCTGGCCGAAAAACTAACAATAAAAAAAATAAATTAAAATCTTTCAAATTATTACCTTCTTATTTTATATCCACTTTTTACTTTTATTGTCTTAAGGTTTACCGTTAAAATAACGTTATAACGGCGTTATTTATTTTATATAATGTAAATAACTATAGTTTTTAATTTTATTTTTACCATATGTGTTTGTCTAATAATTTATTATTTTAAACAGTAACTTTGTTATATATCTATATTTATATTTATATATACCAAACTTGACTTGTCTATAAGTATTTTATACATTGTTTAAGACCAATAAATGAACTTTTACTTACCATACAAGTGCGGAGAGCGAGGTTGGCAACCCTAATCGCTCTAAAAATTGTTTTCGTCCGTGTATCATACACTATTTTTTATTCGATTGTAATATATTAATAAATACATTTGTATTTTTGACAACAAATTTTATGTTAGAATTTAAATATCAACAGTTTCAACATTAATCAATTAACTTCGACTATTTTACTTGACTAGGCCGAAAAATTTAACTTTTCGTACAGGTTTATCCTACAGAAAATGGCGCTTTTAGATACAATCGAATAAAAAAATATTTAAGCGTACTATGCTCGTAAAAAAAAAAGTAGGACAGCGGTCTTTTTTAATACACCATTAATTATTTTATAGCATTGTTATATGGTACTTGGGTATCACGCTTATTTCTTCTTCTACTTTTGGTAAGAAATCAACATACCTCGGGGATAAGCGAGCTGTTTTTCGTTCATGAGCCTAGCATAAATTCAGCACTGATTAGAAGCGACCGCAAGACGTCCGTCTCCACTCTACAAGAACGCAACGCCAGTGTATCTATGATAAAAGCTAAAAAAAATACATAAGATGACTAATAACTCGCAACTGCCCGGGCTCTGGAAATAAGCTCTATGCAGTCATGTCAATAGATTACCAATAAATAATAAATTAGGGTTCTTATACATAACTTCAAATAATATACCTTATGCAATGAGTACCTAACCGTCAAAATATTACGTATGCCTAAGGGCCTATTTACAAATACAACGTAACGACGTAAACGTAAAAACGTAAGAATTGCAGTACGCTGATTGGTTCAATTTCAAGGTTGGTTAAAATTGAACCAATCAGCGTGCTGTATTTCTTGCGTTTTTACGTTTACGTCGTTACGTCGTATTTGTAAATAGGTCTTAAGGCAGGATAACTTTACTTTTTTGTCAACATTTTTATCAAGCATGAAATAATAATAAGTCTAATTTAAAGTGTTAAAATATTGAAAATATGTAGGATCCTACTTCTCCCACTTCTTTAGGTAAATACATTTTTTATTTTATTTTTTAGATAAGTACCTAATACTATATAAAGAAGGTTGTAAAATGTTTTCTTTTGGTGTGTGTACTAAACAATGTAGAAAGAAGAAGGAAAAGGTAAAATTGGTTATTTTACTAGCCATTTTAAGGCTATAAAATATTTTATGGAAGAACGCTAAACAATGTGGCCAAAGTATGAATATTATTTTATATGGACAATTCTTATGGTCATATAGTCCTTTGAAAGGTATTTTAGGTTTCTGTATAGTGCCGTATTTTGTTTGCGGTTTCAATTTAAAGCAGGGAAACTAGCGGAGAATCCCCTACGATTGTCAGTTGTTTGGCCCAGCGGACCGCAAGGGTATGTCATCTTCGTTTGGCTTCAATTGTCTCCCCGTCTATGAAATAGGACTGGAATTACACGAGGGATATCACCAGTCTTAATTGACTTCAACAATTTTTGTGTCCGATTTTCTATAGACACATCAATTTCGGATTGAACAAAAGAAATGTTTACAAAAGTCCATTTTCAATATCCAGAAATTCTGAATCAGAATCCATATTATGGATGGTCTATTTTGAACGTTTAAACAACCCCTTCAGACTATTTTAGTTGACCAAACTAACGCTAATGCTTTTAACCATTGAAATGTAAAGTCAATAAATCACCCCAAACTCTCTTAGTTAAAAAGTTTTATTAATGGATCAAGTAAATACTTACTTAAAGATAATTATATGTGAAGGATAACAAACCTCTGTAACGTTTGCACATACAGGGTGGTCCAAAAGTCACCCCCCTCTTAACTTTTGAACGAGTTTAGATATCGACTTCAAATTCGGATAAATTAAATAAGGCAAGTTAAACTATCTTTTTAAATGAGAAGTTGAACTGCAAAACTAGACATATCCAGTTTTTGTGAATAGAGCTAACGATTTCTTAACTTTTTGTAGACCTAAACAACATATCCGATAGATTTGGCATGGCAAAATATGAGTTGTTAATCAAAATTGGACAAATCCACATACGTTTTTCTAAAAATCTCAAAAGACTCCCCTGTTCTCTAAAAAATTTTACAGTTTACAGAAAATTTAAAAAATAGTAGCTTGCTTATGTTGCGTAATAATTTTACCAGACCAGCTCAATTCAAGTTACACTATTGCAAAACAACTTTACGCTACACGGCGTGCCTTAATCAAAGTTAAATGGAAAGTAAAAACCACCCCGTATTTTTTGATTTTAGGTTGTTTTTGGGACATTTCCAAACAGTTTTTGACAAAAATTGAAATCGCTCAGGAAGCCATTTTTAAACAAAGTCATTCTTCTTCTTCTTAAAGTTTTTCCTGACATCACAATACGGAGTTTATATAATTAATAATTAAATATATAATTTGAAATTATATTATTATGTTATTTATATTGAACTAAAAATTGCATTAGTCTTTAATAATTTAATAATGTTTGTAAAATATTTAAAAAAATCCTATAGAGTAAAAGTTTTAATGGTCCATCCATACCAATAAATTAAGCTCAATTTTCTTTGTAAAAAAGTTTGATAAATGAAGTAAATATGAAATCATGTGAGGATGTGCATGTGCATGTGAGAAGTTTGTAGATTTTTGGGCTCAAGAAACATGCTTGCCACAAATTTAAAATGATGCTGCAATATTTACCCTATTATTTTGCTATAATAGCATTCTCTTACTGCAAATTCTTTATAAAATATAGCACCTAAATAAATAGAATTTAAATACCATTAAGAATTTTAATTAATAAAATAAAGGGTGAATAAACTAACATTGTCTTGGATATCATGCATTTAAATAAAAGTCCTTTAGAATATTAATATTAGTATGCGGATATCAGCTGATATATGAAAAGTATAAAAAATTAAGGAAGTTATAATTATAATCTAATATGATACAGGCATTTTTATTAAAACCTTCTTCATTTTTGTATAGTATTCTGTGCACCTGACAATTTGCTATCAATGTTTTATGAACTTTTAATATACTTGTCTACTTTTACTGATATTGGATATTCGACCCTGTCTGTCATACGAGAGGAAATGCCTAATAACTTTTTAATCCAAGTAAAACGTAAAAGGAGCCGATTAATTCCAATAAAAAAAGGAACTGAAACTTAATACTTTAGTTATTTTATAGAAAAGAAAAAAAAACAACAAGCCTGATTGTTTGATATCCTAATACGGCCGAAGAATATATTCTTATACGGTGGTTAAAAATTATTTTACAAAGTTTTTGATGTTTGAATAAAAAAAAATCAAAAGCAGACGAAATTTGAACTCATGTCCCAACGGAACACTATCCTATACTTGTATTTCCAGGAACTTTTATTCATATTCTTAAGATGAGGTAGGTGTAAGATTTCCTTTTTATGATTCTATGTTTTTTTTTTCTTTGAAATATCCAATGGGTGGTGCCCATAAACCACAGTAGCTATCTTTAAAGGTACCCACAAAAAAAAAAGTCTTACCATTTTTTGTTTATTGTGGGTAAATAAGTTTTTCTCAACTTTAGATTTAATTATAGCCGCATCCAGCCGTGTTTGAAGAGAAACAAAAAAGATCTAATATTGTGCTAAGAAACAAAATTAAAAAAATAAAAACTAAAATGGTGTGGTTTTGTAAATTTATAAAAAAGTTCTGTCATCTCTGATTGTTTTTTTCATATAAGGTTTTAGTGATATGTTCATATAGTTACGGTAAAGATGCAAGTCGCTCGCAAAATAACTTTACACTACGATATTTCAAGAACGCTTTGACATAAAGACATGAAATTAAAAAAAAAATTCTATGTACTACTTATTTGTTCCAAAAAGCTTCTGGGTCCAAGCGTTTTTGAAATATCGTAGTTTAAAGTTGTTTTGCAAGCGATGCATCTTTACAGGAACTATAAACGATATTTTGAGTAAAAATCGTTGATAAACCTATTAATTTAAATCCATATAACCACACCGTGCACCGTTATTGGTGTTATTTGTTTGGGATAAAACACAGTAAAGATTTACGAAATAATTTAAAAGTATAATCATTGTTTTTTCTTTGAAGGAGTTTTTAATCAATTCGTTATTGACAGACCCTTATAACCAAATTCGTTTATAAAAAAACATAAAAAACTTTATTTAAAAGTATATTAGACGAAGTGTTGTCCCACAGTTCCTCTGTCAAAAACACTAGGGAATCTTAAAGACATAAGATGACTACAAGGCTTTACAAGGAGGGTGTAGGAATGTTGTTTATTTGCCTTTAAAGTGTACTTTCACTTTAGAGGCTTCAAAACTCTATTTGTTTTATAGGAAGTCCCTATTTCCCGAAAATTTAATTTATTTCGAACCCTTGACTACTCGAAAATAAAGAAAATGCTCTACTCAAGTCCTTAACACTCAACAATGTATGTATAGAATTGTTATGGCTTCAGTATTTGGGAAATTCTATTTGCATAAGTCAGTAGCAATGGATCAAAAACAGGCACTTTCTCGTTTAGGTTAAATTAAGTTAATTTTAAATTATTTAAAGACAAGTTATAACTAATTTAAACTTCCTAACCTATAACAAAAACTATTTTAAATACAGAAATAGACAAATTATTTAAATTAACTAAAAATAAAAACATCTGTTTTGGGTCACTTTTGGCAAATTTTAATCGTCACTTTTCAGTACTTAACGTTTCAGTCTATATTAGACCTTTATCAAAAGCTAAAAATTATAATGGGATGAGTTATAACGCATAAAATTTAAAAATATAAAGTTTTTTTTTAAGTGACCCTAACCTAAAAACTTACCATCTAAATTATGAGCATTATTTTAAAAGTTCCGAACATACCATGAAACTTATTACTGAATAACTTATATAAACATTACATTAAACACAATTTTACATTTTGTTTGAAACAACAGATCAAAAAAAAATTATCATTTATAATTTCATATTGTGCAGCCGTACAGGTCATGGCTGACAAGAGATGTTCGATTTCCATGGTATGTTCGGAACTTTTAAAATAATGCTCATAATTTAGATGGTAAGTTTTTAGGTTAGGGTCACTTTATAATAAAAAAAAACTTTTATATTTTTAAATTTTATGCGTTATAACTTATCCCATTGTAATTTTTAGCTTTTGATAAAGGTCTAATATAGAGTGAAACGTTAAGTACTGAAAAGTGACGATTAAAATTTTACAAAAGTAATCCAAAACAGATGTTTTTTATTTTTAATCAATTTGATTGGCAACGTATAGTTAGTATTATTTAAAGTAAGTCTAATATGGTTCATATTATATGGAATAAAATACCTCAAGTAAATAAACTAGGTATATATCAAGTGATAGATCCCAGAACGACTTAAAACCGATAAATAAATAAATAAGTAAAAAAATAAAAACTTTTCGCAAAAAAAAATAAACCGACTTCTATGTCTCTAAAAAGTAAAAAATAAAAAATACTTAAGTCGGTGCCAATTTCACCATTCCCTAAACTAATTACTAACAATTATTTTTTTATTATTTTATTATTGTTTGCTGTGAAATTGGCACCGACTTAAGTATTTTTTATTTTTTACTTTTTAGAGACATATAAGTCGGTTCATTTTTTTTTGCGAAAAGTTTTTTACTTTTTAGAGACACATAACTTGTAGATTTGTAACGTCATCTAAGCTAAAAGTTTTTTTTTAAGTGACCCTAACCTAAAAACTTACCATCTAAATTATGAGCATTATTTTAAAAGTTCCGAACATACCATGAAACTAATTACTGAATAACTTATATAAACATTACATTAAAGACAATTTTACATTTTGTTTGAAACAACAGATCAAAAAAAAATTATCATTTATAATTTCATTTTGTGCAGCCGTACAGGTCATGGCTGACAAGAGATGTTCGAGTTCCATGGTATGTTCGGAACTTTTAAAATAATGCTCATAATTTAGATGGTAAGTTTTTAGGTTAGGGTCACTTTATAATAAAAAAAACCTTTATATTTTTATATTTTATGCGTTATAACTTATCCCATTGTAATTTTTAGCTTTTGATAAAGGTCTAATATAGAGTGAAACGTTAAGTACTGAAAAGTGACGATTAAAATTTTACAAAAGTAATCCAAAACAGATGTTTTTTATTTTTAATCAATTTGATTGGCAACGTATAGTTAGTATTATTTAAAGTAAGTCTAATATGGTTCATATTATATGGAATAAAATACCTCAAGTAAATAAAATAGGTATATATCAAGTGATAGATCCCAGAACGACTTAAAACCGATAAATAAATAAATAAGTAAAAAAATAAAAACTTTTCGCAAAAAAAATGAACCGACTTCTATGTCTCTAAAAAGTAAAAAATAAAAAATACTTAAGTCGGTGCCAATTTTTCCATTCCCTAAACTAATTACTAACAATTATTTTTTTATTATTTTATTATTGTTTGCTGTGAAATTGGCACCGACTTAAGTATTTTTTATTTTTTACTTTTTAGAGACACAGAACTTGTAGATTTGTAACGTCATCTAAGCTAAATTATAATAGTTGTCCTTCCATTTCAGCGCCCAAGAATCCAACCAACCTTATTTTAAAAAGTCCAAACGAAATACTAAAGAAAATCTTGTTAAACTTTAAGCGTTAAGTAATAATCAAACAACGCCTTTTGGTAAAATCACAACATTTATCATTTTCTCTTGGTATTTTAATATTACAGGTCCAGAGAATCAAGTTTAGCGGCATTTAAAAGATTTTCAGTGTGCCGTAATATTTAAGTGACCCCTTAATCAAGTTATCCGGCTTATCCGAGTTATTCGATATTTCTCTAAAAATTTGGCTGGTAGTAGAACCAAATTAAGCCGTTTTTAAGTGAAATCTCGTTAAAATGATTAGATTTATCTTAATTATCCGGCTTACCCGGCATTATCCGAGCGTCAAGTTAAATCGGGACCACCTCATGAACGTCCTCTTTAAGTTGCTAAAAGTTTCATCAAATTCCGTTCATTCGTTCCAAAGTTATGCGGGAACAAACATAAAAAAAACAAAGTCACAGGTCGAATTGATACCTCCTCCTTTTTTTAAGTCGGTTAAAGAAATAAAATTAACAAAAAATATAAAATAATATATAACAATTTTTTTATGTTACCGCATCTAAGTTGATGATAATTCGTTTCTTTGTTCTATGGCTGACAGAATAAATTTTATTTCCTATGTAAGGTTGACTTCTCTTGTTTTAAATTGATTGTCAATCAAAACATTATTTTGATTTAATTGATTTAAAAAAAAAAATTGAAAATCAAAAAGAAAATGGTAGAAAGAACAAGATAAGTCCCAAAAAAGGAAAACTAAAACATTAATTTACAATTTTGCTAAAACGAAGCAATACGACGCAGTGCTTAACCCGGCGCATGTGTGGTCAAAAATTATAACATCGCGTGTGTAGTGGGGTGTAATCCACCCCAAAAATAGTAAAATGAAAATAACGAAAAAAAAATTATTTAAGAAAACGAAAATTTTACATGGTGTATCTAAAATGATAAATATTTTTATAACTTTAAGTGTGTGGTGGGGTTAAATCCACCCATACGCAACTTTGAAACAGCTAAAAAAAATAAACGAGTAGGATAGTTCTCGGCATGAAAGAAAGTCTCCGACGAAAGGGGAAGGAATCATTAGCGCTCTCTTCTTTCCGTCAAAAGCGTTAAAAGGCGTGCGTGCCTACAACGGGCCTCTCACTTGCACACACATCTCTAACATATTTGCCACAGATCCGTACGTCAAAGTATCTAAGAGTCAAACAAAAATTGCCAATATGTTCTCTATCCGTTTACCTACAGCTATTGAAGAGGAAAATGTAAAAACAAAAAATACTGCGAAGCAGTCTAAGTTTTAAATTTGGGTGGTTTTAACCCCACCACACACGCGCCAGGTTAATAAATTTGTCAGAAAATTTTTTGCCAAGTTAAAACATTACTGGTCCACAATTTTTTTTAAATATAACTTTCCGCATCGCCATCACAGGCTTAAATTTTATTTTAAGAGCACATTATGAACAAAAAACTTACCAGTTTTATAATTTTAAACAAACTTTTACTTTTTTAAAACAGTCAATTTAACGTAAATGTCAAAAATTATGAAAAGTAAGTAATAAAAATATCCTAAATATCATTTTTAAACCACTAATCATAGCTGCCTTGATCCTATTTTTACAAACAGATTCTTCGACGAGTTTGTCTCAAGTTTGTATATATCTTTATGATATTTATGTATACAGTGGTTATGCCCTTCATTTGTTTATGTTGAAAAAAAAACTGAAAAAATAAATGAATGACATATGAAACCATACCGCGTTGTGTTGAGTTGTTTATTCGTATTTATAAATTAAAACGTTTTTCTTTTAGTATCTAAATATTTAAGCTTCCCATCCATTTACTCTTAAATCGTAACTTGATCGTTTATATAAACATATACGTCTTTCGACGTGTTTGTTTTTATAACTGCAATATGCTGAGAAATAAATTTAAAAGTGCATTGTTAGTCACAAGTTGTGACCTTATTTTAAATCTTAAAATTATGATAATATCCACCCTATTGTTGACTTTTAACACATTTACTGCGTCTCATATTAAATTTCGGATTTACTAAACAAGCTTCGTACTAGGCTCGCCAAAAAGAAGTAGGACAGCGGTTTTTTAATTATGTATATGACGTTTAATTCTTCTTCTTCTTCTCCTTCTACTTTTAGTAATAAATCAGTTGCATGCAATGATGTCAATAGCAATTATTATTAGTTTTTGCAATAGGCAACGTCGATTGTCAATAAATCATTGTTCTTATACATGTATGTCTAACTGTATACAGTTAGACCCACAAAAAATGCGAGTTTTAAATATGCCAAAATGTCAATTTTATTAATTATTTTATAGTTTAAATAAGATTTTAAGAAAGAGGTTAGAATAATTTGACATATTGTCAGTTTTTCTTTAGGTTTATTAGTAGTCTTTAATAAGTTATTACAGATAATGCGTGAATGCGAATAATGTTAAATAACAGTAACTGCTGTTATATGAAGCTGGAAGAAATAGAAAACTAGCAAATATAGAGGTTCCACATCTGCAGAAGCAAGAGGTCTTCCCAAGATGGTTATTTTTATATTATTATTCCTTCTTTTTTACAATATGAATGGAGAGCATGCGTTTAATGTTAAAAAAGAATCGAAAACTTGCTCTCCTGAAAAATTACGTTTTTGTGACATGGTGTCGTTTACCTTTGGGGTCCAGATATACCTAATAAATAATAAACTAAAAAAACATTTAGAATATTTAATCATATAAAACATTTAAACACAATATTTAGTAAATCTTATGGGAAATAAAACTTTGAACTCCTTAGTAATGAAATATATAATTTATGAAAATTATGATTTTCGTTTAAAAAAGGTTTTTTTGCCCCATAAAAATTTCCAATCTCGGAATTATCGATGAGGCGGCGGGCGGTGGTTTTCGAGCCAGCAAAATTTTTATCGTTTATAGCCTGCACTGCGTCTCGTAAAGGGTGTTCTCTTAAAAAAATAAGTAAATTTTCACTCCCTTCTTCCCGAGCATGCACGCCTTTTAACCGTTTCCTCCTGTATCTATTTTTTCATCAATCTTAACAAAACTCACCGAATCATCAAACTTTGCCTGCCAAGTCTACTTGCTCACATCCTGCTTCCAATAACCCAATAGCTTTCCTAATCACATAATTGATGCATTTCTAATTATGTACTTAATTAAATTAAATTCTTTATTGATTATGTACTTTATAATAATTATAAATAATTTTGGCATATTGACAACTGCATTGTTTGTAAACAATTATTCAACTTACACAACTAGATTTTCTATCTTGTTTTTTTTTTTCGGATCCTGTACATAACCTCAAATAATATACTGTCAAAATTAGTGTCAACACAAGAAATGTAAATTGTTAAATTAACGAAAATATGTAGATAGGGTTCGTTGCTAACTTCTTGTCCCACTTTTTTGCAGAGAGCATAGTACATTGAAAAATTAAAAACACAGCTACCTACCCTGATAATATTACAAAACAAGTGAAACTTGGGCAACAAAGTGGACTTCGCGTCCACCATTTTGTTTTTTTAAGTCCTTTTTTTTAACTTAACGCAAAACCTATTTAATTAAATTCTGTAAATAGAATCACCTCTTACCCCAACTTCCCCTAAACTGAACTATTTATAAGGGGGTTAACCAAAACTAAGTATCCATATTTGATTAATTGCTTAGACAGTTCTTTCAATAATACGAAAAATAAAGAATATCCTTCAATATTTTTATGAAAATTTAAATATTCACTTATAATCAATCAAAAAGTTGACAATGTGTAATATTACGGGAGGGGTGTGAGCGTTATATAACAAAATATCTTGCAAAATATTCACCCTTATAAGTCTAGCTCTATATCATCAAAAGAAATACTGAGGGAAAGATGTCCCAAACTAACCGAAAATAAGAAAACGATGTCAAAAAAAAATCTGCTTTTACCTACTTATAATATTATCATGGTAAAAAAGAAAAATATAAGAATAAGAAAAGAGATGTATGGGAAAAGTGCTCTGTACTAAACTCTAGAGAATACGGCTAGGATTTTCTGGAAAACGAATTATTTTGAGGGCTTAGTATGTATAGGGGACATAAGGAATAACATTTATTATTTATAGGAAAACTTTCTATAGCTGTTTTTGTGAATTCTGTGTTTTTATTTAGGTCCCTGACAGATAGGTACAAGTTAAGACAAAAGAGTGACCGCAAAAAAAGAGGTTTTTCTTAAGCGTACTAAAATGTTCATATTTTATAACTGAACACACTAGTTAGAAGTGATCTATTTTTTTACAGTAAAAAAATGAGTTCATTGTTGTACGCCGTAAAAAAAAGTTAGTTAGAAAAACCACTACTGGCGGCAGCACTCTTTGACTTTGATGACAGCCATACTTCAAACTTGTTTGTTTATTATGTAAACAGGTTGACTCTGTGCAAAAACCTTGTGTGAAATTGATTAAAAGAATATATGGTTTAGACACATACAAATCTCTCCGAAATTGCAGATGCTACATTAGACAAGTTACCATCGAAATCACGAAAAGTGTACGATTTAGCCTTCGAAAAAAAATTTAAATGAGCTAAGGAAGGTTTAAGTTTATTTCGAAAGGGTTTTATTGGCCTATTTTATAAAAAAATATACTTTATTACTGAATAAATTAAATTCAAAAATTAATATTTAAAAAAATATATAGGATGCTTGAAGAAAAAATTGTATGTTTCATTCAGAGGAAAAGTGATTTTTTTACTCGTCTCTGCTTAGCGTCGTCCGTAAATTCTACAGATTAGTAAAAAAAAAAGTTTACTTTTCCTCTTAGTAAAAAAATATACTATTTTTGCCTCTTTTTCAAACATCTGTAACTTTGATTGCAATTAATAAAATGTAACGTATAAGTGCTCAAAATTTTTGTCTAGTCATGAACTTGTGCAAAAATCATGATTTATTGTTCTATAAGCTAAACATCCCCTTAAACAAAGGGTTAACTAGGAGTACTTGAATTGAATTTTATACCAACCTTTCTCACATTTTATTAAATATAACTGACTAACTCGAAGTTTCTTGAGATACTTTATGAATTACTACTTTTTTTGGTTTGGACTTCTTGGGGGTAGTTTAGCCCTCTTTGTGGGGGTGGGTTTTCATCAAATGCAAGGGTGATACCCACCCCTTTACGTGTTTTTTACCTTTTATATTACAAAAAAAATGTTTTTTAAATATTTTGAATTTTTTATTTTTTAACACTCTTAATTAAAGGGGTTTAACAGATTAAAAAAGTTTATGTGTTTAAAAATGCTTAGTTTTGGAGTTGAGCATTTGCCCGGTAAAATAAGGTGGGTAAGCCATGTTCCTAATATTACCACCCCCTCTTGTTAGTTCATCTTGTTAGTTCATCCTCTGTGTCACAGATGGCACTGCCAGTATATCTGTTATATCAAAATATGCCTGTAAATATGATCTATCAGTTCGTGTTTCATGCTCTTCCCTTATAAAAACTGACTGTCGGAAGCGGGGTAGGTAGCCACAAACATGCACTTTCTTGGTCCATATTGTGTTTCACTCAATAAAGAAGACAAAAGGTAATTTTTTGAGATTGTTGTCTAAGTATATGTCTTCCTAATATTGCAATGCGATGTAGTTGACCACAAAAAAATGACAAAAACAAAAAACAACAAGAAAAAATGTCACAAAGAAATCAGAGAGTTCTGAATTTTGGTTATGCTTTTTATTCTAAGAGAATCGCCAGGCCGATATGAGATTGTAATACATACCTACATGAAGAATGCGTGGGGATTACTAAAAACGATAAATTGTTTTTGTGCCCAAATTGTACTAAAAGCAGCTGATATTTTTGTTGCGCCACAATATTGTTTATCAGTTTGGTAATTTTTTGTAAGTTTGTTTGTTACTATTATTGACAATACTCTGGCAATATTTGGGACCTGGGTTCCCAATATTGTCAGTATGCAATCTTTTTTAAAAAACAATAACATTTTTTTAAAGATCCTGCAGTTTGTTAATTTTTTACCCATTAGAAGTGAAGCTTTTTTTTACTAATCTGTAGAATTTACGGACGACGCGAAGCGGAGTCCGGAAACTACAAACGAGTAAAAAAAAGCGCTTCTCCTATGAGTGAAACATACTATTTTTTCTTCAAGCATCCTATATACAGGGCGGTCCAAAAGTCACCCCCCCCCTCTTAACTTTTGAACCAGTTGAGATATCAACTTTAAATTTGGAACTTTTAAATAAGACAACATAAACTATCTTTTAGCATATATTTAATAATTAAAGTAGAACGATTTTGTATTTTTTTTTTTACAATGAACAATATGGTTCTCCTGACGAACAATAATTATATATTTAATACTTTCAGCTCTTAAAATGTGGGCAGGGGGCATGGGGGCACATTTTTTTTAATGGAAAGGGGGGTTGTGTAATACATCATTTTAAAGCTCATAAAATTCTCCATTTAACTCCATATTTTTAAATTAAAAAAAAAAAAATTGGTTTAAAATGGGGTTGAAAATGGGTATTAATGTCAAAATTCCTCTAAAAAAAACAAATATTCTTTTTAAAATGCCTAATTTCATCATAAAAAAATATTAATTATACTTTTAAACTAATTTTAGTTGACGTAAATAAAAATTTATAAAAAAAACTTAAAAAATCGAATGTTTTAGCACAAAAAATTGAAAAATTAAAACCTTAAAAAACATTTTTAAACATTTTTAAAAAGTTAGTTTAAATAGAGAATTTTATAAGCTTTAAAATGATGTATCACACGACCCCCCTTTCCATTTAAAAAAATGTGCCACCATGCCCCCCTGCCCACATTTTAAGAGATGAAAATATCAAATATATGCTAAAAGATAGTTTAAGTTGTCTTATTTAAGAGTTCTAAATTTGAAGTCGATATCTCAACTCGTTCAAAAGTTAAAAGGGGGGGTTGACTTTTGGACCGCACTGTATATTTTTTTAAATATTAATTTTTGCATTTAATTTATTCAGTAATAAAGTATGTTTTTTTTTATTAAAATAGGCCAATAAAACCCTTTCGAAATAAACTTAAACCTTCCTTAGCTCATTTTAAATTTTTTTCGTAGGCTAAATCGTACACTTTTCGCGATTTCGATGGTTACTTGTCTAATGTAGCATTTGCAACCATATATTCTTCTTCAATCATTTTTAATCAATTTCACACAAGGTCAACCACCTGTTTACATAATAAACAAACAAGTTTGAAGTATGGCTGTTATCAAAGTCAAAGAGTGCTGCCGCCAGTGGTGTTTTTGCTAACTAACTTTTTTTTACGGCGTATAACAATGAACTCATTTTTTTTAATGTAAAAAAATAGATCACTTCTAACTAGTGTGTTCAGTTATAAAATATGAACATTTTAGTACGCTTGAAGAAAAAGATGTCTATTGTTAATGTAGTAAAGTTTCAGGTGATTACAAATAAATTTGAATGCAATAAAAAATAAAATGTCTTAACATGACAATAATTGGCTCACTCATCTTACATAGATAGTCAACTTTTGTAAAGTTTCTCCTGTATCAAAAATATTTCTTAATGTATTCTTAATGGTATTAATTTAGATTCCAATTTTCGATCTAAAATTGAAAACTGAGCTTGGATCAACAGAGCAATACATTATTTCACATTAGATTAACTTAATGGACATTAACAAATGATCTGTAAATCTGCTGAAAGCTATTTATACTGTTTTTCGGGGAAAAAGGGCCCCTTATACTTTATTAATTGGACAAGACCTGATAATTTATTCTAATTAAAGTTTGCAGCCCTCGAATCCTGAAAATGCTTAAATTTCGCAATAATGGTAACCTGACAGTACCTTCAATCTATAATGTGTTTTATGATAGCTAGCCTTAAAAAATTTAAATGAAAAGTCAAGCCACCCCGGATTTTTTGATTTTAGATTTTTTTTGGGACATTTTCAGTTTTTGACAAAATCGCTCAGGAAGCCGTTTTTAAATAAAGCAATTCTTCTTCTTCTTCTTCTTCTTCTTCTTCTTCTTCTTCTTCTTCTTCTTCTTCTTCTTCTTCTTCTTCTTCTTCTTCTTCTTCTTCTTCTTCTTCTTCTTCTTCTTCTTCTTCTTCTTCTTCTTCTTCTTCTTCTTCTTCTTCTTCTTCTTCTTCTTCTTCTTCTTCTTCTTCTTCTTCTTCTTCTTCTTCTTCTTCTTCTTCTTCTTCTTCTTCTTCTTCTTCTTCTTCTTCTTCTTCTTCTTCTTCTTCTTCTTCTTCTTCTTCTTCTTCTTCTTCTTCTTCTTCTTCTTCTTCTTCTTCTTCTTCTTCTTCTTCTTCTTCTTCTTCTTCTTCTTCTTCTTCTTCTTCTTCTTCTTCTTCTTCTTCTTCTTCTTCTTCTTCTTCTTCTTCTTCTTCTGTCGTCTTAATAGACATAAATAAAGTAGGCGTGTGAATGGTCGTGATTATATTGAGTATCATGATTGTGATTGTGAAAAACTTGAAGAAGAAGAAGAATGACTTTATTTAAAAACGGCTTTGTAAGCGATTTCAATTTTTGTCAAAAAATGTTTGGAAATGTCCCAAAAATAACCTAAAATCAAAAAATCCGGGGTGGTTTGACATTTCATTTAAATTTTTTAAGGCTAGCCGTGGATAGTCTGACCAGTAACTTTTTAAAGTTCTAGACACATAGGAGCCAAAAAACCTCCCCCCTAAAAAAACTAGAAAAAAAAATAAAAAAAAACTTTCAAAAAAAACAAAGCAAAATGTTTCCTACTCCAAAATGCATATTTTAATAAAAAATTTACTTGAATTTTTATTATTATTTTTTATATTTTTAGTGTTTACAGGGTGGGCCAAAAATACGGACAGACAATTTTTAAACAGTTATAACTTTTTTACCTCTTGGCCGATTTTGTGGAAATTTGGTTTGAATATGCTCAAAACATACCGTGCCGAACACTTTTTAATGCAAAACTGGCATTAGCGATGAGTAAAATGCAAGAAAACTGTGTGCGTTTTACTGGCCACCGAGCTGTTGTACGTAGCAATCACATGGGCTTGTCGCGCACAACTCTAATAGAGGCGTGGCTTCAAACGAAGAGTATTTTCTTTTCAAACTGTTCGGCACTTTATAATCGCACTGTATATCATTAGGTTGGTTTTTTTTTTTGTTTAAAATATTATTATATTTTTTAATATTATTTATTCTTCTGAAGGTTTATTTCGTTAATATCGGACAAGAGGCAAAGCAGTTTTAAGAATAAAAAAGTGTGCGGTTTATGCCCAATCTGTGCTGTATTTGATTTTAAGAATATCATCCTGTATATTTTAATAAAGGCTTTTAAGATTTAATTTTAAGTTAATTAACTTTAGTCAAATTTGACTAATTTTACAAATTCTGCATTTTTGTTTCTAAACAACTTTGGTAAGTTCCGACATTTACTTAATTAAAAAAATAATTTCACCCACTTTATCATAGGATCTTTTTAGTTGCTAAAAATGGATTGTGTTGTTTAACGTAATCTGCTTTCCAACCTTGATAAAAGATAATTTCTTTTAATTTTAGTCCCCATTGATAATTATAATTTAATCAATAACTTCATTTTTAATTAAAATAAATTATTTAATATTAAATTTTCCCAGAAGTTATTTAGTTTTTAGCATTAGTTTAGGTATTAACATGTTTAGTTTCATATCCATATAGGATGGATGGATAATCCATTGAATAAAATACTAAGCCGTGAAGATATATCCAGTAAAATCCTTAGGTGTAGGTACTAAACAGATTTTTTTTAATGATATATTACTACTAACTCATCTGTAAAAAAAATTCGCCCACTTTATAATAGGATCTTTTAAGTTTCTAAAAATGGATTATGTTGGTTAACGTAATCTGCTTTCCAAACTTGATGAAACATAATTTCTTTAATTTTAGGTCCCATTGATAAATTTAATCAATAACTTCATTTGTAATGAAAATAAAATATTTAAAATCCTTAGATGTAGGTACTATACAGATTTTTTTTTTAATTATATATTATTTCTAACTCATTTGTAGCAGTAGATATATATTTGGCAAAGTTTAAGTTTAAAGAAAAGATGAGTACACGGAGAGAATCAGCTCATGCTCTAGTTACTAACTGTTGTGGTAAACATAAAAAGTATTAAAATACCAAATTTTAGTCAGTCACCCTTAGCGGGTACTGTACATGCTAATTTAGTGAACTTTCCCCTTTAACTCTATGGGTTTGTTTTTGTTTTTGCAAATCGCAGATCGGAACCGGCGTATTGGAGAGAAATTGATAAATCGTATATTGTAAACAGACCCCGGAATAAATTCCTATTTATTGGAAGTATATACCAGTACCGGGTTTAAAATTATTGGCATTTTATAATAACTGAATTATTATTGCAACAAGTAGGCTGTAAATTGTTATAAAACAGTTTGTATACTTCTACAATAATATTAAAAAATTATCTTAATGTGAATAACGATTTTATCTTTTATTTTTTAAGTTTATTATTAAATATAAGGGCAGACCAAATATTACGTAATATATTGTTTTCCATATGGCAGAAAACGATTCTATCGTTTTCTATAGTATTCTACATGGAAAAATCGAAAAGAATCGTATAGATTCCGATTAAAACTCTTATCGGAATCTATATTTTAACAGGGTACTTGGATGCGCTGTACGTCGTAGGTACATTTTTATACACATCGGCTCGCGATGTTCAACTTTTTTCTTCACAATAATTCATCATCTTTTTTGTAACTGTTAACAGTTTTTATTATTATGTTTTTATTATTTTTCGTCCATATTGAGTAAAGTTATTATACATTGTATGTATAATATACCAAGTGCCTTAGTTTTATTGTTGCATTGTGTACTTTTTGAATGAAAACAAGAATAAAATAAAAACAGAGTTGTTAAATTATAATTTAATAAAAAATATTTCTTTAATAATCAAGTTAGCATTTTTCTCAGATATATTACATATTATGCAATAAAACATATTTGTAAAAATTAGTTACTAAGATAAAACAATATCATCTATATTTCCATATTGATACGCATACGATCCTGTATTTTTTCACTTGTCCTATTTCTTCCGGGGTCTACTTGTAAAAAGTGCTGGAAAAAGCTTGATTGACCACACATAACAAAGAGATACGTTTAGTCTGGTTACCCTCCCAGTCATTCTACTTTAACAAAGGAAAACGTCATCAAGGGTAGTAAATTTACTACAACAAAATCGAATTAAAATTTGATTAAATTAGCAAAGTGCTGTTGGTATTTTTCTTTTAAAAGAGTATTAATATTGTTATGTACGAATACGCATTTAACAAGGTCCCCTATAATTTCACTAACTACACTAATTGAAACATCAAAATATTAATTAAGATGAAATACTGATAATTAAAAGAGTTTTACAAAATGTACACAGTAAATATTATTTACTTATATAAAGCTTATCTTGTGGAAAGGGCTAGTTATCTAGAAGAAGAGATTACATGGTGGGTCACATGAGAGCTTACTTAAAGATACTATGGAGAGTAATCCGGGAGTAAAAAGACGGGTAGGTAGGCCTAGAATGGAATACTGCTCACAAATAATAAAATATGTAGGGTGTATAAATTTTAAGAGAATTAAATAATTGGCTAAGGATAGGGTGGGATGGAGAGCTGCCTCAAACCAGTCTTAGGACTGATAAATTGATGATATGAAATATAATTATATTTGTGATAAAAATAGCGCCAGTCAAGTCAAGGATTCATATCATCATTATAATTGAACGGAACCCTAATAGGATAGCTCTTTTGTCCGTCCGTCTGTCTATTCTTCTATCCGTCAGTCTGTCACAGCCATTTATTTCAGGAACCGATGGTTCCGATCCATATAACCTACGAATCAAAAATTATTTAGCTGAAGAGGGCAAAAACCATTTTTTTTTTTGACTCGATGACCAATTATCGTATTAAAAATAAACCAAAATAAAGCTCATATAACTCTCTACAAAAAAAAATCTTTATGCATTTTTGAGCTATGACTAAAACTCTTGGGGATATAGAAATAAAAAAGAAAAAAACAAACAATAAGCTAGTTACGAAATCCTCACATGTGTGCACACTTGACCAATTTTTCTTTATTTTCTTTCCTTAAATTTTCAGCGTCTGCAAACCAAATTAAAATTTCTTTGCCGTTTCTTTTCGTCATTGATTTACTATCGATATCTTGATTTATGGACCTACAGATATACATCGAAAAAAGAGAAATATATAATTTTTTACACAAAAATATCCATAAACTTAAAACTTTCCAAATATTTAAATCTTATTTAAAAACTGAAACACCCCACGTAGTATATTTCACTGTGTCATTCCAATATGCAAAATACATTTGTCACTTGTCCTGAAATTAACTGGGGGGTAAAACAAAATGTCAAAAAAAAGACAATAACGTAAATAAAGATAGAACTAAGGTTGATATTTTTAAGACGAGAAAGGAAAATTCGGTGTGAACATGATAAATGTTTTCTGACAAACTTATTCTAGAAATTTACATGAAGTTCAGCTTAAAAGGAAGGTATATAAATATTTAACACCATTTATATGTAGTATATTGTAGGTACACTTTACATTATACGAAGAATATTTTTTAAACATGAAAAAGTTATAGTACAATTCTAAATAAATAAAAATACTATATAAATAGTAGGGTGGTGCGAAAAATTTCAAATTTATATTTTCGATTCGCTACGGAAAAGTTACCTTTGGTGTACTACTAGCTTAACAAATAAGAATTATCAAAATTGGACAATATCTTCCGATCGCGCAAAACGCCGAAAGTTTTAAAAAAATGACGAATTTTACAGTTTTTTCGTATTTTTTTATTTGGGGTATGTATGTATGTATGTATGATTTTTCATGCATAGCAAAAAAAAATCCATTACCTGTACTCTATATTGTAAAAGAAATAGACAAAAAAAAAGTTATTCAATTTTTAAATGGTAAAGTGACTTATGGGCCACCTTGTATATCTATATTTATATATTTATATATCTATATTTATTATACAATCTGTTTTTTTGTTTTTTGTATTTTTTATATTTTTCAGGCATTGTATACTTGTATAGAAATGTGCTTTATTTTATTTGACGTGTCTAATCTATTGTAAAATAGCTTATGGACTAATAAAGATTATCTTATCTTACCTACTAGAATTGAATTGCCTGCAAAAAAATATCACTGATTTTAAAGCATATCTAGCGCAAAACGTCCAATATGATATGCTTTAAAAGCAATGATATTTTTTTTGCATGCTATTCAATACTAGTACTAACGTTTTAGCACTAAGTATATACGAAAAAACTGTAAAATCCGTCATTTTTTTAACTTTTGGGATTTTTATGCTAGTATACACCTAAGGCAACTTTTCCGCGGTATAGCGAATCGAAAATATAAATTTGAAACTTTTCGCACCACCGTAATAAATAGTATATATACTAAGTTTAATTTCAGACTAGAATGGATGTAAATAAATTTACCTGGTAGCACGTAGCTCCTTAGGGGGCTGTTTAACAATTCCATTACGAAATTTTTAGACCTGCTCCCCCCCCCCCATCGTCACAATCTATTAAGACATAATTGGAACATTTTATTTTCTCAGGATATTTTGAGAAGCAAAAAAAAAGTCAAAAAATATTGCCGGCAAAATACCATTCCTTAGTATACTGATTATAAAGTTTAAAGTAAGGTAAGGCTTTTATTAGTAATCCTAATTTAGTAATAAAAAAGAAAAGGAAAAATTGTCTTTATTATATTTAATGAAATTATAGTACCTGTCTCTATAATTGGCTTCAAATTTATATCTTTGCATTTTACTTTAAACTTTTATATAAAAGATACCTATTTTTTATCAAAAAAAATTGTTTCTTTCAGTAAAAATCCTTTGATCTTATCGACTTTATATCAAAAGACGTTCTACTTGTTATTTCCTTATTTAGCTATTATAAAATATAGCAGACAACTCTTAAATACTCCTTTGGGTAACATTTACAGTTACAACCACATTCTTTCCCTTTCAGCAGACCCTTACGTGGCCCTCAGTACATCAGAGCAGCCTGAGATACTTTTACATAGCATTTATAAGATCCTCTGCAACATTAATATTATACTTATTACGGTAGAATATGAGAGGGACTCGGAGAAACTGAGTAAAACGTTCGTTTTATTACTTAATTAGTTGTAGGATCTCTTATTTCTGATATACCGGGAGATTCAACGAAAACTTTAACCTTTAATTATGTTTTTAAATTAATTAATGGATGCATGTTTTAAATTTTTGTTATACATTTTCTTGAAAACTACTGAACCAATTTAAGAAAATAAAACTTTGTTATAACCAGAATTAAAGAACCTTTTCAATAATTTATTACATGTCCCACATTCTCATTTAAGATTTTCTGGGAGATTTTCAAACTGGTAGCTTCTGAGTGGTGGAGGTAGTTACGTCAATTATTGGTTACATGTCAAAAGATGTCCCCCTTAAAATAAAAATTAATCTGTCTAGGCATTTTTTAGAAAAGCAATTAGTTTCGATTTTATCAAATGTTAAAGTTTTCGTTGGATCACCCGGTATTTGTTGTACACATTATTGTTGTCACAATGCTAACTGGCACCTGTGAGCTGAGGCAAGGGGAAGAGAAGAGGTAAAATATAGCATGTAAGATATATGTGACATTGAATTTTTCACATTCCACAGAAGCAGCAGTTCATAAAATGTACACAGTATAAACTGGGTGATTTAAAACGAAAAATAAATTTTGGCGCACTTGGGATAGCAAAAAAAAGAAATTAGAGTTCTGTAATATGTGGTACTATAGGGAAATTTTAGAGATAATATCGTTACAAACGAGAGTGTAATTTAATTAAACACTTTAAAACACGTTAAAGACAATTTTTTCTATCATAATGTCGGTTTCGACCAATAAAAAACAAGGCAAAACAATACACCTCCAGATTCGGTATATTACATACGATAATTGGAAAAGAGCTTATGGAAAGAGGAGAAGGGGTGGGTCAAATATTAAGACATGAGAGGATACCTAAAGATATTTTGAAGAGCAAGCTGGTAGTTAGAAGAAAGGTACACAGTCTTAAAATTGATGTTGCAAACTTATTTAAGTTTATTTCTGGTTTTAATAATTCCATTAGTAATAAACGTTTAAATAAAACATTAAATCTAAGTTAAGAATAATAATTAACAGAGACTTTGGTACAAAATCAATGACACGTGTGACTGTCTTACACTTTTTTAACATTTTAACTGTTTAATAAAAATAATAAATAAATTTAAAAACCTAATTATTCTAAATATATCACTTATGAAACGTTAAGTATTTCTATTCCTCGCATAAGAACGTAGAATACATAAAAATGCGATGCCGTGATTGGCTTGATGTGGCGCCATGTATCTTGTAAGCCGGCATCGCATTCTTATGTTTTATGATCTTATGCAAGCTTCTGGATAGGCCTTTAACGAGAGGAAAGGGTATAATTTATTGATTTTAGCTTGGAAGATATTATTGATTGTCAAAGTTAGGACTTAATTTCAAATACTTTTTCCTTTCTTAACCCTTAAATCTGGCTTAGCTCAGTTGGTAAAGCCTTAAGTTTTACCTTAAAATTCCATTCAATTCTGGAGTTAAATTGATTTTTATGAAGGCAGCTGCTACGTTCCCAAATGGGACTTTTTAAAAACTTGCTGAAAAATATTAATCTTTCCAATTGGAAATAAATATTCTTCTTTCGGAAAAAGTATTATTAATGGTTATTAGATTTTTCCTTTTGGAAGGATGGGTTTATGACCCTAAAATGTATAATGAAAATGTATATATGCGTGATTCAAATCATCTGCCTTAAAATTACTTTCGTGCAAAGGGACCACTAGATTTTTACTTCATATATTTTCCAACGTGAGAAATATTGCAGACTATCAAATTAAAATTTTGAATTTAAATTCAGAGGAAAATATACGGTATATTATTTATATTAATATTTGTAGCTAAAGTGTTATAGTTCAGATATATCGAAAATATACCGAATCTAGAGGTGTATTTGCAGGATTATTTTTTTAAACAATTTTTTAACAATTTAAATCTTTAATGTAATTTAAATAAATAATTAATAATAATTAATTTGATGTTAATTTATTTTGACCAAATACATATGGGAGGCATAGCGTAGTGGCTAGCGCGTATGTATAGCAAGTCTACTATCGTGAGTTCGATTCTCACTGGCGCCGATTTGCCTTTTTCAGTTAATTAATAATTGAAATTTGGCGAAGGCGCTAAGTGAAACGGACATTCCCTAGAAACTGGTTCGAAAGTCAGTATAAGCCGGTGGTTCCCTCTACTACTAGCCCACACAAGTCCTGGACTTAGGGGATGCTTGATTAAGTAGAATAGTACGAGGTTAAACAAACAAACAAACAAACAAACAAACATGTTTGATATTTCTAAATTTTTAAATAAAAAAGATCTAAATTCGTTAAATTTTAATAATATTGAATAAAAATAAGCTAATAAGACATCAAAATTACTTTAATTTTGGATTTTAGTTGATATTTTCTTATAATATTGTTAAGCTGATATAATTTCAAAAAGCTAAAAAAAATGGTATTTTCGATTTTCTGTGATATATTCGTGGTGAAATATCCCGCCGTTATGGTTATGCCTTGTTTTTTATTGACTGAAATCGATATAATGATAGTTGAAAAAAATAGTCAATAATCATAAAAAATTCTAGAGTATAAGACCTCCCAACTGCATCCACATACAATTCCCATTTATAATGCAAAATAGTAAAACTGTAAAGTTTTAAAGTTATCCTGAAAATTTGCATGACATACGTGATAGACTTAAAGTATGTAATATATCTTTGAAGAAAAACAGAATAAAATAAAAAAACTATAATTTAAACTTTGTTTTATTTCTTTTTTTCCTGTTCGTGTTTGACGTTTTATTCCTCACTGATGCATGCCATGCATAGAACTTTTTTTTATCAATCCATAAAAAAGCTTTAGATATTATCTGAGCGATCATGAGTTAATAAGCCGGCTATATTTATTAAAAAAACAGTGCATGATAAAACTACCTACATGTAATCATATCCTTAACAGTGATCTGTTTTGGAACACGAATATAGGATTATCGGTGACCATATGTGAACAGTTATCTACAGTTAAATGTACCACTTTTAAAGTGATACTTTAGCTTTATAGGTAAACAAAAATTCACATTCTCGGGGTATAGTTATCAAGCAATTTAAATCTCCGTAGCAATAATTGCTCAAGTTCATTTTAGTCTAAAATTTTTAGATATTTTTATCTTTTACTTTTAATAAGGCTATTATATTGTCGTCCTTCTTTTAAAACCACCCGCCGCACACAGGTGAATAAATAGGAATTTATGAAAAAAATTGAATTTTCTTTATGTTGTTTTATTAGATTTATAATAATCAAATATACCGACAGCATGGAAAACTACTAAAACATTTTAAATTTTACTCAATTTTGGGTGAAATTGGTCATAAATTATATTTTTTTTTGTAAAATTTTATTTATATTTTTAAAATTTAGTTTAAAAGTACCTATAACTGACGTATTTGCGTCATGAAATAAATATACATTTTTCAAAAGCTACATGATAATTTTAAAGAAATTTTGACGAAAATTTCCATTTAACCCTATTTTAAACTCCCAAAAATTGCTTCGTAAAAAATAAAAGAAAAATAGTGGTCAAACAGAGAATTTGATAAGCTTTAAAATAATGTATCACAAGACCCCCCATTCCATTAAAAAACTGTTCCCCCTTGCACCCTGTCACAATTGTGCCTCCTACGTGTTCCAAATTTCAAGATATTGTATATGCAATGTGCCACTTAAATTTAATTTTTTACGCAAGTTGGCAAAAAGTGGAAAAAAATTTATTGAACTCATTTAGAGTACACTATAATAGGTGGTTTATAAATATTGAACACTCGATGATTCAGTCAATTTTTTCCTTAATCTGGGATTATTTACCTGTGAGCGCCGTGGACAATGACCAAACGATGAAATAAAAATTGTGTCGCGCACAGACAAGAGCTGATTTTTTAAGTCATGGGTCATGAGCTTTTGTATTTTTTTTGCTTAGTACACCCGTGTAGTGAAGTGAATAACATCAGGATAATTTAAAAGAAAGATACCAACAAGTATTTTCAAGTCCTTTCTATATACATAATTCTCGAAATGATTTTTTTAAATTTTATTAGACATTTTAATTGTTTCCCGTAATTCATTTTTCTTAGGGGAAATTAATCTTTTGGTAATTTCGTTTTATTAGGCTTTTTAAAAAAATAAGTCCTTATTTTGAACCTTAGTATATTTATATAACAGAATTATATGTCCAGGTCCTTTTAAGGACCCTAGAGTTGCACAGTTAAGCTCGGATGCCACGGTGCGCAAAAGTTTGACAAATAAACAAAAAAAATCTTCTTATTAAAAATAAATAAAATCAAACCATACCCGAAGCGAAATGTTTTTGAATAAAAACACGTAACTTCTTAATGTAACTGCTGTGAGGCAGTTTACAGTCTAAAGTATAATTAGCGGCCATGTCGCAAACTAATAAAACATGACGTTGCAAAATCTTTAAAAACATTTAAGAAGGCTCCATGTAGTTTTGTGGTACATCTTGTTACTAAAAGAGGACTTCGGGTCATAATCGGTCTTTATAGATAAGTGGGACCTGTGTATTCGACATACCACACATTAGAGTAGGTTCTTAAGTAGAAGATACGATATAAAACAGAAGGTGCCTTCTGATACGATTAGCCTCACTTGTCACGCGCTGCGTTTCTATCTATTTGCTCAAAGAGATGAGACGTTACAGGCATCTATAGCCCCCTTATAGTTTTGTGATTACTTTAAGGAGACGTGACCAGCCGAGTTCCTACGAAAAAATAAGGTTAACAAACTTTTAAGACAGGATGTTACAAAAGGCCGCTGCTCTAGAACCGGATTTTTTACACTGAAAAAAGGATTTGATTAAGTTTGAGCCGATAATATCAATACATAATTTTTTTTGCCTAACATACATAAAATTATGGTATCATCATAAGGGAAAGATTCTTGGAAAGAAATGGGGAGGGGGCGGCATGGAAAAAAATGATAATAATTTTATTTTACTTTTTAGTTAGTTTTTAAATTTTTCTTATATTCGGAATACTAAAAAAGTTATATCCAGAAACAAGTTATTACCTTTTTGGAGAGAAAGGAGGGGGGGCTCGTGGAAAATTTGATAACATTTTCTATGTAATTTTATTTTACCTTTTAGGTGGTTTTCAAAATTTTCTTCTATTATAAATAATAAGAAAGTTATGTCTAGAAACAATTTTTTACATTCTGTCCCCCGCTGAAAAAAAATGATAATAACACTTGTCCAAGATAATATAGAAATACATGCGACGGGAATTGATGGAATCGACATTACTTTCATCAAGATGTGTTGCCCTTATATAACGCCAGTTATAACTCACATAGTAAATTTTTGCATTGAGAATAGTATAGTCCCCCGATGTTGGAAACAAGGTTTAGTTATACCTCTACCCAAGAACAGTAGCCCTACAGAGTATAAAGATCTAAGGCCGATATGTATTTTACCCACTATGTCCAAAATGTTTGAAAAAGTTATAGAGAAACAACTTCGTATACATTTAGATAGTCATAATATTCTGCCTACCAACCAGTCGGGTTTTAGGCCAAATCATAGTTGTTCTTCTGCACTATCTTGCATCACAGATGATATTATTGCCGGTTTAGACTCTGGTACTGCTCTTTTACTTTTAGACTTCAGTAGAGCTTTCGATACTCTGAACCCGGACATTTTACATGCAATTTTACTTTTTATAGGACTTGACGAAACATCGGCTTTACTGTTGTTAAATTATTTAAAAGGCAGGGAGCAAATGGTCATTCTTGGTGAGACTATGTCTGATTTCATCAAAGTACCCTCTGGTGTTCCTCAGGGGTCAATATTAGGACCGCTGCTCTATACTATTTATATTTGTTATTTTAGCGCATTCATTGAATTTTGTATAATACATTTCTATGCAGACGATACTCAGATTTACTTCACTTTTAATATTTCTGATTTAGAAAATGCAAATGAAAATTTTAACAAGGACATAAGTAGATTGATTAATACCGCCAGAGAACATAACCTTTTTATAAATGCCTCCAAATCTTCACTTTTATATTTTGCAAACCTAATGGCTACAATTATATCAAATCAAATATGAAAGTTATCGTTGACGATGTTCAAGTATCTTGTGTTGACGAAGCAAAAAATCTTGGTATTATCTTAGATAGGGACTTGCGCTTTAAAAGTTATATTAGCAACACAATCAAGAAAGCTTTCTACAGCCTTAAGTTACTGTATAATAATAGGCAAATATTAACAAAAAAGCTTAAATTATTACTCTGTGAAAGCATGGTTCTATCTAAGTTTAACTATTGTGACAATTTATATCATTTTTGCATAGACAAGGAAGACTCAGAACGAATACAAAAAGTACAAAATGCTTGTGTGAGCTTTATCTGTGGTATTCGTAAACACGAACATATATCTTCCAAATTTAAAGAACTTGGTTGGTTAAAAATGTCAGAAAGAAGGATATATCATTCGATGAAATTCTTCTATAAAATAATTAATCTGAAATCGCCGCAATATCTTTATATTTATTTATTTATTTATTTATTTATTTTTATTAGGTTTGATACAGTACAGAGTCATGGAGAGCCCCAAATAAGCTGTTGCTTGTGCTAGGGGCTCTCCATTAATTTTGATGAAAACAGACATTACTAAAATTATTTTCTTCCGAGTTTTCTTTAATCTTAACAAAATAATAATAATATGACAAAATTACTTTTCGTACCGATGTGCACAATAACAACTTAAGGTATAGAAAAATCTTGACTGTTCCAAAACACAAAACAGCACTTTTTACACGCGGATTTTCTTATAATATTGCATCTTATTACAATAAACTTCCTGAAAGCTTTAAAACAATGTCTTTTGGTAGTTTCTCGAAAAACTTCAAAATATTTCTTCACCTGAATGAATTTTGAACCTTCATGTTTTTTCTCTCGTTTGTTTTAAATAATATAAAATGGCCTGTCTCTATTTTTTTTCTCATTTGTTTTGCTTTAAAACATTGTATTTATTTAGCTTAAATTAATTAATTAAAATTTATTTCTTTCTTGGTTGTGCGGAAGACCAGATGTTGCTTCACTCTTTTGTATTTATATTGTTATTTAATAAAACTTGAATCAACAAGCTGAGCACAACCATTTTACCTATCATATGTAAACGTTAATATGTATTATTCACACTGTGGTAAATAAACGTATTTATTATTATTATTATTATTATTATCTGCATACCAAATTTTAAGTCGCTACCTCAAAGCGTTCTTAAGTTATCGTGGATACAGACAGAGGGACCGACCGACATACCGACAGACATTTTTTTTGCTTATTTTGATTTTTCTCGACGTTTCAGGAAAAAATAAGATGATTTAAGCAAAATAAAATTTTGATTTTTTTTTCCATCACAATACTTTGTTTTATGAAAAAGTAAAAATGTAACTTTAATATATGCCTTCTGATGAAAACGGGCTCCAATACACATATCAAAGCTCACAAATTCTCATGATTTTTTATATGGTAATTCCAAAAACCGCATGAATCTTGTGAAGACTTAAACTTAATAAGTGCCTTAAAATTTTATGAAAGTTGATAAGTAACTTACTCATTATTGATGAATCATTAACTTACATAAAGCTAGTCCATATGAAATTGAATTAGGAATTTACGGATTTAAAAAACAATGTATTCGTATGAACAAAGATACGGTTTTCATTCAACACATTTGCAGAACGATTCTTATTTCATGTGGATGTGATGTGATAGAGTCACGGGTGAACGCGACGTTGACGTTGGGTGCCATGAAGTGATAACATCACATGACATGTGAATCGCTAGCCTGGATTTTCACATATACCACATGAAATTTGATGAAAGTTTATAGGATACCAAAGTATTTTCGTCGGAAATTTTTCATAGTGTTCCTACACTTTTGATTCAGTTTAAAAATTTTACCAAAGTTTTTCACTTTTATGGAAATAGGACAAAAATCTAGTTCACTGTTTTAAGAAAGTTAAATTACAAAGTATAAACTGTGTTAATCGGGTTATCTTGTTTAATTTTCGGTTCATTCTGTATACATATTTTTCAAAGTGACAAACTTTAAGATCGATATATGAACTGCGTATGACATTACTTCTTTCATATATAACTTTCTAGCAGAAAGTTTCTTTTCTAATGTTAAAAACGTTAGAAAGTTATAGAACTTGTTTTCCTGTCAGTAAACTTTTAAACTAATAAGAAATAAAAATAAATAGGATTTGCTGTAACTAATTTTTACTAATTGTGTTTTGCTAAACGTAATTTATATATTATATAGAGATTGTCCCGAAGGCATATGCTTGATCTTCTCAGAGATGCCAATTCAAATATTTTTTACATATTCAATAGAGTGGGTCGAAAAACAAAAAAGTTTTCGGATTAAGATCTAATAGCAAAAAAAACTTTTAACACATCAAAAAAACAAGTTTAAAAAAAAATTGGTGCAAATTCATTTAATAACTTAGGAGCGCAAAGAACAAAAAGCTTTTATCTTTTTTTAAAAAACGTGCAACTTTTCAACACGTTAACTTGAAAACGGTTTAAGATAAAGACTTAAAAATTTAAAAATAGGTTTTTAAGCTCAAAATTTGATATCGATTTAAAAAAAAAAAATTGATGTACCACAAGTGGGACAAAAGGGGCAATTTTTTTTTTTGCAATTACGTTTTTAGTTTTAAAGTTAGGTATATAAAGTTGCATATCAATAAAAAGGTCTTTTAAAGACCTACAAAAACGTTTATATTCATTTTTTGTGTAAATGTTACCGTTTTCGAGATATTTAATAAAATAAATAAATAAATAAATAAATATAGGAAAAAAATAAAATGTTACTTTATTGGTTACGTACTTAAATATAACAGAAAAAAGACAACTTTCGAGTTCAACAACAGTCATATATAAAAGCTAACAAAATTTTTATGAGATGACACTACTGGCAGGCAGACTTCGTTCACTATAGAATTCTTTCAATCGCCTCAATAGTGCTTAATATATACCTACATTTTATTATAATAGATTTCTTAGTACACGGAGTACGCCTGCCAGCAGTCTCATCTTGTAAAACTTTTGTAAACTTTTAAATATGGCTGCCGTTGAACTCTTTTATATAACAATTTTGTTTATATAAAAAAATAGCTTACTGTATGAAATATTTCAAATTTATATATTTCCTAAACAAAATTTAAAATTTAGATTTTGTGTCAAATTTTTTTAGGGTAGAACGTGATAATAACGTGGTTCTAATAACACCATCTCTTTTCTGGTAGCCACAAACTTGCTTGGATACTGTCGTGACCAATTTCACACAACGTTCTACCGCCTGTGTGTGACAAGGAATTTTTTAAAAATCCCATTTTGGGATAGACTTTGTTAGCAAAAGATTTTCAATTTCTTTTGTAGATATACTATTTAAAATTGGAGGTGATCAAAAGTGGGATGTAAAGTCAATTAAATCTGTATAATCAGTTGCTTTAAAATTTAATTGAGGACATATAAATATACGCACTGATTTGCATTCTTTTTGCCTTGCTTCTAAAATTTTCTTATATGCAATATCCCTTTTTTCTACTCTTTCGTCTAAATCCTCCGTCATGTATCTTGTTGATTTAATTAAATTAAATATGTGCTTTGACCCGTCTTTTATTAAAGGATTTGTTTTAATTTGAAACCACATTGGCATATAAGATCTCATAATAAAATGTAGGTACAGTTAAATAGCATTTCACATTTACAAGCTGTAATGTCAAAAAGACTATTCTTCGCTGTATCTTTAAATTTTTTTGCCTTTTCAATCCAAAAAGCCTTATTTTTATCTCTGTTATAACTTTTCATTATACTTTTATATTTACCAAGCTTCCACCATTTGTTCAACTCTTACTTGTGACACTAGAGGAACATTAGCTCTCTCATAAGCTTTACAAACTTTTTCCGCCACTATTTTATGTATTGTAGAATTATTATGTTTTTTTAAATGTATTTTCGTTTTACCTTTTTCTTCCAACCAACATCTTATTACGTCTTCGTAAGTCGGGAGTCTGTATGAAATTAAGTCCAACACCAAAAATAGGACACACACTTTTACTAGTTTTTCCCATGACAAAACTTTTCAAAATAATTAAAAAACTAATATTAATTTAACAGATAAATTTTACACGAATGCTTTCCGACAGGTCTTGCAAGAACGAAAAACAATTTTATAATGTCTTAACTCTCAATGTTTACTAGTTAATTGCAAAAATGAAGCAAGTTTAAATAATTCTAAGAAATAGATAATAAAAGTTCTTTTTATTGACTCTCGTTTTAAAAATTTTCATTAAAATTTTTTTTTAATTTTCTGCGAAATAAGTGGTGCACTCGAGTGTTAGCAATTCTAAGAATTAATAAACCCTAATAGGATATAAGTAAATATGTATAGTCTTGTTTTAAATACTAGATTTGGCTTTCTTTTTCCCAAATTTTGTTATATTTTAAAAATGATTATCATAGTATACATTATTTTTTTTTTTGGAAGACTATTGAACCCTTACGCCATCTATCGGTCAATTATTTTCAATTATTATTATTAATTAAAATTTGGTACGAAACAATAAAATAAAATTTTATTTTTTTCCCTATGTTTTATTCATTTATTTTCTCAAATATCTCGAAAACGGTAATATTTACACCAAAAATTGAATAAACTTTTTTGTAGGTCTCTTCAAGACCTTTTTATTGATATATAATTTTATATACCTAACTTTAAAACTAAGAACATTATTGCAAAAAAATAAATTTTGCCCCTTTTGTCCCACTTGTGGGACATCAATTTTTAAAAAAAAATCAAAATTAAATTTTGAGTTTAAAAATCTGTGTTTCAATTTTTAAGTCTTTATCTTAAACCATTCTCAAGTTATCCTGTTCTTAATGTTGCACGTTTTTAAAAAAAATAAAAGCTTTGTGTTCTTTGCGCTACTAAGTTATTCAATGAATTTGGACCAATTTTTTTTTAAACATGGTTTTTTATGTGCTACAACTTTTTTTTGCTATTAGATCTTAATCCAAAAACTTTTTTGTTTTTCGACCCACTCTAATATTCAAGTTATCAATTTTAAGAGTGTCTTGAGACAGCCCTTCATCATATAGGATATATCCTATAGATATATCCATAGCCCATGCTTTAGTTTCCTAAAACATCTACAACCTTTATTATTATATTATTCACAGCACCTGCGCTAGAATAATATTATACGGTAGTTTCGAATTTTCAAAAAATTTCAAAAATAGTCCTAGACAAAAAATCCTTGGATATAAAACTTTTTTTTTTAATTTCCGTCTGTCTGTCCGTCTGATGTAACGATTTTTGTAAACATAATTCAAGAACGAATAATCTGATCGGCTTTAAATTTTCAGGAAAAATCAAGTTCAAGAGGAAGATCTCTATTATTTTTGAAAGTAATCCCTCCAAAAACAAAAAAGTTATGGGGGGTTGAACTTTTAAAAAAAAATACTTTTATTATAAGGATCAATTCTATCAGTTTTGAAAATAATCCTCCCACAAACAAAGTTATGGGGGATTACTTCTATCGGAGATATTTGCCTGGATAGTATAAAATCATATCCAAAATATTCTTTTTTATTTTTGCTTAATAACTATATAGTACCTATCGGCTCGCTAAAACTAAATAATGTCAAAAATTAAAATGGCAAGTTCACAATGAAATTTTAAAAGTTTATTTTTTATATGGATCTAGAAAATTTTTTTCATTAAATTTGGTTTTGTAAATTAATAGCGAAATTAAAAACACCCAATACCACTTTTTTAGAATAACTAATCAAAATTATACAAATTTTGTTGAAATTTAAATTCCGTCTCATAAGTGTTTAATCAAATAGAAGCAAACATAAAAAAATATTTTTTGGCTAAGACTCCATCTGACTTAAAATTTTTTCGTTGGCGGATTCAGACTGGAAAAAATTGTTGAAAAGAATTAGCACACAAGAAAAAAGTTAAAATTTTGTAAACCAGCATTATTGGATACCAAGAGTTAAGTTTGTGGTAAATAACAGTGTACAAAAAAAAAATCTAGAGTACGGCAGATCAGACTAGTCAATTCTTACGTATTTTGGGTCGCTTAATCTGAATCCAAAGTCAGAATTTAAAAGTTAGCGTGCAAAATGGCGGATCCAATATGACGGATTAAATTTTTTAAAGTTGCTCGGATTTGCTTGAAACTTGGTACTCGGGGGTTTTTGGGGTCGCTGATTACGAATCTGGTGCCAGTTTTCCAAAATTCAAAATGACAGATCCAATATGACGGATTAAATTTTCCGAGAAACTTTAAAAAATCTGATCCGACATATTGGATTTTGGAATAATGGCACCAGATTCGTAATCAGCGACCCCAAAAACCTCCGAGTACCAAGTTTCAAGCAAATCCGAGCAAGTTTAAAAAATCTAATCCGCCATATTGGATCCGTCATTTTAAATTCTGACCTCGGACTCAGATTCAGAGATCCAAAATAAGTAAGAATTGACTAGTCTGGTCTGCCGCACTCGTGATTTATTTTTTTGTGTGTGCTGTGTAATTAATAGCATTTTGTACAGGTAAAAAATAATTATTTCCAAACGAATTTAATTAAAGCAGCTTTTTTACAAAAAAAAAGTATAAATTAAAAGCCTCCCGTATTCTAGTTTAATTATATTATGTAAAATAACTTCAGCTTCGCGACATGCAATGAATGAACAGGTTACGGCTGCAGAACTTCGGTTATTCTCTATACGCACCACGGCAATCTTGATTCTGTCCACGTAAACGCATTTTTATTCACCCTCCTTCATTCAGGTTTCATCCATCTAGAGTCCTGATGTGCAGGATTTGAAATCAGCACGTGAACGTAATAAGAATTTACCAGTGCAATAGCCGAATAAGTCCAAATTAGGGAATTTAAAGACTACAGTTTCAGGCATGCTTTTTTTAATAACTATGCATCGAATTAAACAAATAAATAAAAAATAATAATAAATATTTATTTTTTGTAAGGATAATATCTATACTTTGGATATCCTTATTCAAATATTTTACTATTCACTGAGAATTTGATACCGTATTAAATACTGAAGAATTTTGTATAAACCTTACCTCTTAAACACAAGTTGTTACAGTAACAATAAAAGAACGTTATATTTAACACTAACAACTTTAATTAATTAAAAATTCTTGGGGGTTCAAATATACAAAATTGTTCAGTAACGGTAACAAATTTTCAGTGCATAATATAATACAGGGTGATCAGTAACTGCCATGCCAAAATTTAAGAGGTAATTCTTCATCAAAAATATGAAAAAAGTTCCTATAAAGAAAGGTTGGTCCGGAAATGAGGCTTAAGGGAGCTACGGCCCTTTAAAGATGACATACTGAATGGGGAACAAATAAGAGCATCTATAAAATTTTAATTCTGCAGGGTAATTCTTGATTTAAAACGTAGCAAAAAAGAATTCTTCACCAAAACACCTAAATTTAATATTAAAGGAGTAATAGCCTTTTAAAAATTAACGTTTTTGGTGGCAAAAAATGTTACTTCCTCTTAATTGCATTTTTTTTTAAACGGTTGCTCGTATGTATTCAAAAAAACTACACATAAAAAAGTTTGGGGCAAAAGTATATATATCTAAACCTTACATATTTTGTTCGTCTAGGCACGCCTCTGGATAAATTCAAAAAAATAAATTAACATAAACTTATTGCCCTTATTAATACTAGTATACATGCAAAAGCTCGTCGCTCTAGCTTGAAGGGTACCAGAGTTATTAATTTAAAACCTTATTTTTATTACAATTTTAAAGGGCCGTAGCTCCCTTAGGACTCATTTCCGGACCAACCTTTATAGGCACTTTTTTTGATGTTTAGAATCACCTCTTAAATTTTGTCATGCCAGTTATTGATCACCCTGTATATTATGTACTTCCTGTTGAAAAAATAACTAAATTTTCAAAGATCTGTCACTAATTTCAGTTTGCTGTTATTTTCCTATAAGAATCAGGTATGTTATAAAGTATACTCTATACAGGGTGATTATTAATCCATGGACACCCTCTAAAATAGAGTTGTTTTTAATCCTATCAAAGCAAATTTTGTGTGTGTTATATTTTTTAACAAGGGCTACAAAATGGCGTAAAAAATAATTTTTTCCACTTCCGGTTTCGCCGGAAACTAAGTCAATTTAATTTTTTTTAATTGCAACCCCTGTATATTTTTGCATTTTTTAATTCGGAAAACAATTTTACATAAAAAAAATCATTTCAATAATTTTTTATTTATTAAAAAAAACGAATCCGGCAAAAGCGGAAGTAAAATAAAAAAAAGAAAGCCATTTTGTAGCGCTTACAATAGGGCACAAAAAAGTTAAGACCGTACAAGGGGGTTGCCATTAAAAAAAATTGAGTTATGAAAGAAAAACCGGTTTGAAAAATTACCAAATTTTGTTTTTTACGTAAAATTTGTATTTTCCCCACATTTAGCGAATAAATTAGATTTAATTTTTGAGAAAATTAATTTTAAATGTTAATAAAAAAAATAAAATTAAAAAAAACGTACTAAAAAAATAAAAAAAGGTTTAAATGATTTTTTTAATGTAAATTTGTTTTCTGAATTAAAAAATGCAAAAATATACAGGGGGTTTCATTTAAAAAAAAATAATTTAACTTAGTTTCCGTCGAAACCGGAAGTGCAAAAAAATAATTTTGCATGCCATTTTGTAGCCCTTGTTAACAAATATAAGCTCCAAAAAAATTGCTTTGATCGGATTGAAAACAACCTAATTTTAGTGGGTGTCCATGACAGGGGCGGATTTATTTCATTTTAAGGGGGGGGGCATCCATAAGGAAAAAAATTGCGCATTCAACAAAAATATAATTTTGAAGGTATTTCTATGCTAATATATTACGCTGGGGGGGGGGGGCATGGCAACCATGGTTCCCCTAAATCCGCCCGTGGTCCATGGACTGAAACTCACCCGGTATACTCTATAGAGATATGTAAATATGTCAAAATCAATAATTTATAATCATAAGATAATATCCTCATATTACGAAACTATTAACCATAACATCCCCCAAAATTAAATTAACCTCTCTCCTAGTTGTTCCCTTTTTGAATTGAGGTATCCATATTTTATATTAATATTGAGCTTTTGTCTTTAACAGCTTCTTCCAATGGCGATCCTCATTTACAGTGTTATCAAACTAAGAACTCAGCTGGGCAAACTGACCAAACAAATGTCTACTTGCTCCAGAAAAGAACCTTGGAGCAAATTCCGGACTTTCCAGATATCCGGTTTTTTACTTAGACATGTCTAGACAGTCTGGTTTTTAATTCCCTTTAAAGACAATTTTTTAAGTAGAAAATTTAATTAAAAAGTTAAATAACCAATATAAAGAAACTTTATCGCATCTTTGTTGATCGGACATTTGACCTAAAAATCTCATATCTCGTCATAAAGTGTAACCTAGAAATAAGGTCATTTTTGACCAGAGTATACCAGCAAATGTTGTCAAATTAATAGACACTGGCTGACCCAGTGTGGGTCGGCCAGTTTGGGTTTATTAAATTAATCCATTTTCACAAATAACGACAGTATGGTGCAGATGTCGAGGGCAATTTATTAACTGTTATTTTAAACCCTTAATATTAACGGAGGATATTTAATATTACTTGTTATAACAGAAACTTTAGATTTAACTATTAAATAGTTAAATTTTAATTCAATTAAATATCTACAAGGTTTTGCAAGGGACAGTTTTAAAAATAATATGAATACAAAAATTATATAAATATTCTGCTTCTTATTTGCGGAGGAACACAAAACACTCATTAATAATTTTAATACCAGATGGATTCAGAAGAAAAATTTAGGTAGTATAAAGAAAAAATGTATTTTATTATTTTACTGCAAACATTTAAATATTTCAGGCACGTTTAAAGACAAGTTTACTTAACTTTTTTTCCTAAAAACTGCGAAACATTCTCATTCATTTCACGTCCACGAAACACGTTGAAAAATGGATTTTTAAAACTGATCCTTTAAAATCCTTTTATTATCCCCAATATATAACAAGGCTTCTTGATCCTTTATCTGTCACGTCACTAGACGGATCTTTCTAATAATAACCGTCATTTGTTATTAGACCGTTACTTATCTGAAGACACACATTCAACAGACAAAGTATTAGATTAATGAATTTTCAGTATCTTGACGTTTTAGTAAGTATGTGATATAAACATATCAATGTTGATCAGCGGTAATTTAGATCGGACAAACAGAAAAGTTCTACAGAGAGACAAAAGCCTAATTACACAGGCCCACAGAAAAAAAAGTTGTCTGTGTTGGGGTTGAGGCCCACCTATTCTTATATATTTTGGGATGCTGAACACGAATCTGTTACAAAAGATGAGCCCATGAAATGCCTTTAATATGACAGATTCGTGTTCAGCATCCCAAAATACATGAGAATAGGTGAGTCTACGTTTTAGGTTCTACATTCTACCTTCATGATCTAAACTCCAGCACAGACAACTTTTTTGTGGGCCTTTATAAGGCACACAAATACGAAAAAATTGTATGTGCTGGGGTTGAGACCCATCTATTTTTATGTATTTTGAGATGCTGGTCAAGGCATTTCATGAGCTCATTTTTTTCCTACACTGAAATAATAAAATTTTACCATTTTAGTGTTTTAGTTTTTCAGTGTAGCAAAAAAATGAGCCCATGAAGTACCTTTTTTATGACAGATTCGTATTCATAATTCCAAAATACATAAGAATAGGTTGCTCTCAACCTCAGCACAGACAACTTTTTTTGTTGTGTGGGCCTGTGTTATTATCTTTTAAAATTAAATTATGCATATTTCAGATAAAATTAACAATTTTAATTTTATTTTAAATTACATGGAGGTAATATATTTGTTTTTGTATATTTTTTACTTAGTTTTTTCTTTTTAATATGATAAAAGCAGTAAAAGAAGAATATCGAAGATTTTTTAAATTCAATCAACAATTTCGAAAGAAAAAAAATGTAAATATTTTCTTGAAAACTTTTGTTGACAAACTTCTACCTAAAAGTATAATGAACCTAATGAATGAATTCTGAATACAAAAATAAATCCCGAATTTGATGCTTCGCTTTTCAAAATACGTACTTATATATGAGTCGGTTTTACATAAGAAAAAATATCCAGATCCAAGTCGAGAAATCTGTTATAATAGTATTACTGTAATAATTATTCGCCGCAATTCTACATAATATGTATATTATGACTGGTACCCTGCATAATATTTATATTATGACTGGAACCCTGCGGGTTAAAAACACTTGGCACCAAATCTCAACTTTTTTTGCCCCGATCGGAAAATAAATTTTTCTTACTAATTCGAGGGAGTAGAATCCTAATCTGGCCTTAGAAAAATCCACCACCTTACATTTTTGAGATATAACTCCAGGAAATAATGACGTTTTGTTTTCAAATTCTTTTAAAAAAGAGTAGGATTTTAAAAATTTTAGGGTAAAACTATCAAATATGTATACAAATTTTATAGGACTTGATTTGAAGATTGTAAAATTCTCCACAAAAATATTTATGCAAATATTTTTTTATTTTGGTCAGTTTGTTCGTAAAAAGTAAATAAACGAAAAAGCAATAAAATTAAAGCACACAGTGTAAACCTTTTTCCCGAGCTCAAAATATATATTTTCCTATCAAATTTAAAGGCGCAGAATCCCAATTTGACCTTAAAATCCATCTTATTTTTTTTAATTTTAGCACAGGCCAATTTAAAAATAATTTATAAAAAATAGTATAGCTTTTTTTTGTTTTTTTTTTTTTAATGGTTTTACATCATAAACATATTACTTCATTACTTAAGGACCGTATTACATAACATATTTTTAGATTTTTAGTTTATTTTTGACTACCCAGTGAGGCTTTTTAGTTTTTTAGCGTGGCACTAAGCTTGTCCCCTTATTCACCCCTCTTCTTACCCTACCCCTACATAGTTGTGTCACAGGATAATTTGTTTTTAAATATTTTTTCCCTAGTACCCCTATTTATTCTACCTATGAATTTAAAGTTTCCATAATCTAAGTTGCATGTTTTTAACTCATATTGAGTCGCCGAATCCAAATTTGTCCTCAGAATATTTTTATCTCCCATGATTTTAGAACAAAAGAGGGCTAAAATAATATTTTTTTTTTTACCAACTTTGTCTCATTTTTCTCAGAAATATTAAGTACTAAAAACATTTTGAGGTCAGATTTGGTCTCAAAGACCTAAAATTAGTTAAAAAATATATGACTGCAATCAGGACAAGAAACCGTGTCGCCTAGTGAAATTAGAAGTAGGAAGGTAGAGGAGAAATACCAGTCATATGTACAATTTCGGCGATTGATAGAATTCTATAGTACACGGAGTCCGCCTGCCGCGGTATGCCGGTAGTGTTTTTCTTTTTTGTGAACTTTTAAATATCCAGCAACTATTTCTAAACACACTGTTTAGTCCAGCCTTTTTAACCCTTAACTAGTCGCAAGGTCTACAATTGTAGTCCTACATTACTCAAAGATCATTTTACTTTTGTCCTTACCTACTAATACAATATTAATTTCAGTGCATGGCTTGTTTTCAAGTTGGACATACATGTATATTTATACTCGATATGGGTATGTTGCTGAGCAAAGGTTTTTCCAAACTTTCCAAATGATTTTACCCAATCTATGTCAAACTTAAAAACTCTAAGCTTGACTCACTGTCAACGCTGAGAACCCAGGTAGCAAGGTGTCGTCTTAAAGACGCCGCTTTTACATCATATTAATGACATAACTGGCGATCGTGAGTTACGTCATTAATTTGACGTAAAAGCGACGTCTTTAAGACGACACCTGGGTTCTCAGCAAGGTGTCCTCTTAAAGACGTCGCTGAAGAGTATACTTATAACGTAACATACTAATCGTGACGTGACGAATTTGATGTATTTAATGCTATGCATTCTATTAAGAATAAAAAGTCCTTATCATTAAACACTATTTCAAAAATCATGAATATAGTTATTGTTCCCTTTACATATCTAGTTAACCAATCGTTATTTCAAGGATATTTTCCGGATATACTTAAAACGGCTGTAATTTCTCCTTTATATAAAAAAGGTGATAAAACTAATATTGATAATTATCGCCAAATATCCATTTTGCCCACATTTTCTAAAATCTTAGAAAAAATAGTATTTAAGTTAGTTATATAATACTTAGAACAAAATAAAATGTTATCAGTTTCACAACATGGTTTCAGAAAGGATAAATCAATTGAATCGGCAACTTTTCAACTGCTTGACTTTGTTTATTCGGAACTGGATAATAATAAATTTGTTATTTGTCTTCAATTCGATTTAACAAAGGCATTTGACACAGTACGCCCTGATTTTGTTAAAATTAAATTAGAAAATACAAGAATGCCTCAGTATATGGTAAACTTCCTTTATTCTTATTTGTTAAAAAGGCAATCACTTGTTAAATTAAGCAAAAAAATACGCTCAGAAATATTTTTTTCCGAATTAGGCGTTCCTCAAGGATCCATATTGGGGCCTTTATTGTTCCTAATTTATATTAATGATCTCCCAGATTATATAAAAAACATTTTAATTGTCATGTTTGCCGACGACACAACCATTTTACTTTCTGCTTTTAGTTCGGAAGAACTTTATTTATTAATATTAAGGGTAATTAACGATTTTGAGTCATGGTGTCAAAGGAATAAATTAATATTAAACAGCAGTAAAACAGTTGCAATAAATTTCTGTATCAGACGTGGTCTTCCCCAGGATTTTACAATTCCTGATATCTCACTGAGTGAGACAACAAAATTTCTGGGGACTCATTTTGATCAGAATCTTTCCTGGGACACCCATATAAACATGGTCTGCAAAAAGCTAAGTAGTGCATACTTTGGTATTTTAAAAATGAAGAGTGAATTAGATGAGTCAGGAATACTTAACTTGTACTACTCCCTGGCTTATTCACATATTTCATATAACATTATCAGTTGGGGTAGTGGTAATAATTTGCTTAGAGTTTTTGTTGCTCAGAAGAGACTTCTGAGGTTGATGTTTAATATGGACTTTAGGGAAACATGTAGAGAGGTATTTAAAATTAAAAGTTTATTGACTGTGGTTAGTATTTACATTTATAGGGGTGTTCTATATGTCAAAAAGAATTTTGAAAATTTTATAGTTCGTTCTGACATTAATCCTTATAGTACTAGACAGAGCCGCAATCTACAAATACCCAGACATAGAACTTCTTTCTATAAGAGATCACCATTATACTGTTGTATTACTTTTTATAATAAACTGCCGTCTGATCTGCGAGAAATCCCTTCATATAATATTTTTAAAAAATCTGTAAAACAATTTTTTATTGATAAAGCTTATTTTTTCGTTATTTCTGTCTGATAATTAGCTCAATCATTTTAATGTGTTATATTTGTTTATTAATTTTTAATTGTTCTATTGTGCCTTTTTTTTGTATGTACTGTTACCGAATTTTTGTTGGATATGGAACACATATTTTGAGGTGTACTTAGTTATTTTTTTTTGTAATTAATTTTTTTGACTGACTTGTATATGTACCTTAATGATTTTTTTTTATATACTTATATTTTTGACTTTCCATATGTACTTTATGTATCTGTAATGGTAAATAAACATTATTATTATTATTATTATTATTATTATACTAAACGTCGCAGGTACGTTAAAATGTCACAGCCTAATGATGTCAGTTTGCCGACGTCCTGAAGAAGTCTTAATTCGGCCAAATGGCCCAAGGTTTATTTTTAGACGTCTTTGAGGCGTCTTTTAAAGACGTCTCTTGCCCGTCAAAAAATAGACGTCCTGAAGTCGTCTTAATTCGGCCAAATGACGTAGGGGACCAAAAAGCGACGTCTTCATGACGACACCTGGCTACCTGGGAAAGCTTCTTCAACTATTTAATGTTACGTAACAATTTCTAGATACAAAGATGTCAGATTGTAAAAACAAGTAAATATACACACGCTTAAAATACCTATACCCTATTTTCCGATAAAAACAAAGAGTTTATTAATTCTAATCGAATTATCTCCTGAAACTGAAAATTGTAATCAATAGAATTTGAATGAGAATTGGTATTCAGAAAATGACGTGAAAAAAAGTTTGTTATATTTCGTCGATCTAAAATTCGCTATTGTTCAGTGTAGTCACCCCTCGGCGAGCCGTCTGTAAAATTCTTGGCACGTACGTCATTTTATATCGATGTCCTGTGCTGGTTTCTCTTGAAAACTCTCAAATGAAGCTTGTGTTGGGTTATAACCCGGTTTATTGAGTGGCCCAAAACAATTATTTTTGGAAAAAACTCGTTTATTATTGATAGTAAAACCACATTTTTTTAACAATTAAAAAGGTTTTTTAATTCCATACAGAAACGTTTCTAATAGGTTTTGTTGTATTACTATTAGTTTTAGAGACATTTAAAATTTTAAAGCTATTTAAAAATATTTCCACTCGTGCTATTTTTATTGCTATTGCTATTTAAAAATATTTCCAGGTTGCTATTATATTTAAATTTCATCAGAATCTGACATATCTTTTTAATGCCAAAAGATACAATGTCATTGGCATTACTCATCACACATATAAATATATATTTTTTTTAACTTTTCAGTTAAAAGTTAAAAAAACGCTCAGACATATCAATGTTTATTTTTATTTTGCCATTAAATTAATTAATTAAAAATAAAAATCTACCTGTCCGAGCGTTTTTTTAAAAAACGTGTAACTGAAAATTTTATAGGGTGATTCCAGACTTAATTTACTGACTGTAAAATGCACGAAGTCCGCCTACCAGTAATGTCATCTCGTAAAAGTTTTGTGAACTTTTAAATATGGCCGCTGTTGAACCCGTTTATTTATATAAATATTAAGAAACAGGTCGCTATTGTGAGGGCCACGATCGTGCGCGAAAGATACAGCTTTTGGCTAAAGAGAGAAAAACCGTCTGAGATTATTGTGGTATATTGGGGTAACAGGGTTGGTTAACTTTAAGGGATGACACAGTTTATATATATTTAACTATTTATTCACAAGTCATTATCACAGATATTTCTTAGTAGAAAACCCATGACGGCAGGTAGCATAATAATGTGGGCGGGCATCGCATGTGCGCATGACCCGTCACTGCTAAGCAGTCTTGTCACAATTATTTTATAAAATATTGTCAAAAGTTAAATATTTATTGGCAAAAAAAACGAATTTGGTTTCAGTCTAACGAGAGTTCAGTCAGCTTGCCGTGCGTTGAGGGCGAATAAGAATAGGCGAAGAAATACTTGGAATCACACGAAGTTTTGGCGCCGGATGGCCTTAATACTTCTTCAGAGATAGACGGAGATGCATTTTTGATAGCTGATAAGAATTATTAGCAATAATATAACTTGTATAACTTTGCACGATGAAAATATGTTATAGATGCATGTCTCGTACTTTAAAAGAATACCAATAATGGTGAGATATAAGCGCAAACACTTTTTAGTTTCTAATATGTCGTCGTATGAGAACAACAAGGTTTCAACTGTATAAATTATAGATTTTAGTTATGATCAATCAAAACTTTAAAATCATGAAACTTACCTTAAATTTTATAATTGAGTGGTGTATTATGGGCTTCTATTAGGATAAATTAGTACCCATTATAAATATTTTGTTGATATTTTAAATATTAGCTAAAATAAATAATAAGTTGGAACTTTGATAACCCAAAAATCTATGAAAAGTAGTAGTACAACAGTGTTCTAACTGAGTTTTGCATTAAATTCACATGTTTTTTGGCTGTTTGTTTTAATAATTTCTACATAAATTATTATTAATCATTATTAAAATTGATAATTAATAGTTTTTTCGCACAAGTATTCCTCATCAACCTCCATAATTTTGGTAAAAATGACAGGCCCAACTATTAATGCATTAGTGACATCGATGTGATTTAAGTTAATTTTCATTAAAGGAGTACCTGATTTTTAAGTAAGAAATTCAAATTAAGCTTTCAGTTAGAACCTCGTTGCACTAAAAAAATCTCAAAAAATGCAGATAGAACATGGTTGTATTGTAAATCAAATGGGCTAGGTGCATAATATTTTAATTTTTTGAGTACAGGCAAAAAGGTAGTAAAAAGCTCTATTAAAAAATGCAAAAAAGTGAAAACCTGAAAAAATGTTAGTTGAAACCTTGTTGTTCTGATACGACGATGTGTGTGAAATTGATCACTTAAAGGATAGCTATTTTCAGTTAGTTTTAAGTGGAGGTCCTTAATTCATGACATTTAAAAAAAATTAACTAATAAAAGTGTAATCAAAGGATTTATAAATCTATAATATCTTAGTGTTTTTTACCCCGGTTTTTTCTATTCGTTGATGTTTTTTTGGGAAGAGGGTTGAAATTAATAATACTCAAACTATTTCCTTAAATCGTAACGTTTCGAGGGTGGTTTCCCTCGTCCTCAGACCTTTAATATGAGAGAAAAAAACAATATTAAAATTATATATGTACAAGTTTCTGTATAACCTAAATTTTGTTTTTGTTGGGTTAACCAAAAAATCATTAACAACTGCTTACACAAATTTAAACCCAGTTTGAATACACGTTAGACACATACATATATACACAATATAATAAATAAAACATTATTAAGGACTACACAATACTTTTACAGTTATTAATAATAATTTATTACACAAAACGTATCAGCTGACAGACAATTAAAATCTATAATATAAATATAAGGTAAATATAATTTATAAGCATAATATAAATATTAATGAAGCAAATTTTTGCATAATAATTTACAATATATAACACAGCTCTACAAAATAAAACGTTAAGTTACCTGAGTTCTGACAACGGATTCTAAATCTATCGAATGCCTAGTTACTAGCCTAATAACTAAAAGTTTTCTACTACACGCCGTTTTCGAGATAATTGATCCCAAACTTGTTAAATTAGACAAATTAGTTAGAATTTTGACAGATTACACATAGGCTTGGAAATGGGTATCCTAGGGTTTTTGAGGTTGGTAAAACCAAATACGATGTTAAAAATTTTAAATTTAAAACGGCGGGTTCAATATGGTGTCGAAATTTTAAAATTTTCAATATTTTTTGGCAAAAATTAGTGACTGAGTAGGTATTTTTGAGGACGCTGAAACCGAATCCTATGTTAAAAATAAAAATGAATGATCCAATATGACGATGAAACAGACAAGGCGATATGACATCTCCTAAATGGTTTCAGTGACCTTAAAAATACTTAATAAGTAATTTTCGGAAAAAAATATTGAAATTTTTAAAAATATCGACGCCATTTTGAATTTAAAATTTTTAACATTGTATTTGGTTTTAGTAACCTCAAAAACCCTAGGATACCCATCTTCAAAGATATTGTGTAATTTGTCAACATTCTAAGTAATTAGAATTAGAAAAATTAATTTGTGAACTCAAATTAATTTGTCTATTTTAACATGTTTGGGTTCAATTCATAGACAAGGAAAGACCTCCAAAGCCGCTGCGGAAAAGTGTGATAAATGTGCCTTGCGGATATGCGATAAACTTGCACATGCGCACTATTATTGTTTTTTTTTTAACTTTAGGCTTATGTGTCAAATAAAAATTGCAAAAAATGCACAAAAAACAATAAATATCTACGAAGAAACGTCGAAATAGTTTTTTTAAATTATTTTATATGAATTTTTCGAGGTGTGTTTGAATTTCGGGATTTTGTACACCTACCTACTTTGAGTACACCAGGGATTGACCCTTTGCTCTTCATAAAGCAACAATACAGATCATGTTTAAAGTTATAAACAAATGCAGCAAACAACAATTAAAACACAGTAGAAGTCGAAAAATGAACAGAAACAAACGACGATCTGACAGTACTGACAGTATAAACAAACTACTAATAAATCGTCAGCCCAGTATTGGTTTGCCATATCTCTATTTTCGGACATTTTGAGATTTTTACTTTGGGATTTTTGGAGATACGACAAATGAATACTGGGGTGACGAATTGTTTTACGACCGACAGTATTTCACAGCTGACAGAGATGAGTGCTGCGCAAGGTCAGATATATCGCGTTACGTCATTTCGCTGTCACAAAATAATCTTGCGCAAGCTGGACTTTTAGTCCTCTTTTCTTCTCTATGGTTCAATTACCTTGGAATGGTAATTGAATGGTGTTTAGTAGAAAACTTTTAGTTATCAGGCTAGTTACTAGGCATTAGGGTGATTCAGTATACGTTGACAGAACCCATGCAAGTTTCCAGCTGCTGCCTGTGTAATTATTGAGTCATTTTGATCCAAGGTTATTTAAGAATAATATGTAATTATGTAGTAAATACTGAAGAAAAGTAATCTTTTTAAAGGATAAAATCGTTATGCACCTATAACAGCATTTCATTTCCAACTTCATTTAAATGCAATACACTCCCCATAATCCCCAATAATTGTAAATATTATTCTTCCCCCATCAGTTTCCTTATATCATTTATTTTTAAATTTGTAAATTAACATACACATAAAAATATACAGGTTGTTTCTCAAAATACGTAATAAAGTTTCATTTTGAAAAGCCCCGATTGTATAATTTACTTGCTTGTAAGACTAGGGGATGTGGAGTAATAAAAATTCTTTATATAAAATTCAGTGGTGTACACTGTATGAAGAAGTAATCCAATACATTCTTTTTAAAGAATTTACTCAAAAGATAAAAACATATACATTTAAAGATTAATTTATACAGATTTATTTTAGACATACATACAGTCAAGCATTGTTGAATATATGTTGTATATCTATACATATGTAAATAAACATAACCTAACTTTTTTTTAATCGTTGGTTTACATTGTTTTTTTTAGCAGGTTTTGTCTTTTGGATACTTATGGGGCGTGGCCCTCCATTTAAGCCAAAAAACTATACTTCTGACGAAAAACATACATGAAAAAAAACTTACAAACCATAAAAGCCTTTAAAAAACTTTAAAACCCCTTAAAACCCTTAAAAACCTTAAAATGACTGTACGAATACTCACTGTGTGTACGGTTATAGTCGCTCCCTATTTTATACTTTAGTTTTTGACGATTTCATTTCATTTGTTTTAGAATCCGAAAAAACCGTGTATAATAAATGAAGTGTTTTTAACTTTTAACTAAAGTTCAGTAAATATTTACTAACGAGGATATTTTTAGGCGTTTTTAGGTAACTAGTAGAAATAAAAAGTAAAATCAAAACAGCTATACAGAATAATTTCCTGTGCTGCAATGCGCTTTGAATACTAGTTTTAGTTTTTTATGCATTTTTAAATAAAAATTGCCTTTATTTTCTGCTTTATCCTCGTTTAGAATCCAACGTTAGTCAAACCGACAGTGGCGTAACGTCGATTAAATTTTAAAGAATTGGAAAAATTTAAGGACCTCTCAGATATTTTCGAAATAAATAAGGGTCTAGAAACCGATTATTTTTTTAAAAATTATAAAATATATTCTATAAATGATTGTTTTGTTAAATAAACTATTTAGCGTTTACGTTTCTCCTTAATACGGCAGAGTACTTCATTTCAAATGTACTATTTGGCAACATAATCTAAATACATATGTTTTCTAAAATAAAATTTAATATCTTTAGAACCTATTCGAAAAAATTATAATTTTAAATTCTTATTGACATTTCTATTTTTAAAAGACACGACCATGGCCCGTAAGATGTTTATAAAATATAAAGATATTTTTAGAGTGACATATTTCTTATTACTTTTATATGTGCTGTATGTTTTTATGCATTTTAAATATTTGTGACGTTGATGAGATATTAATATCTTCAATTTGGAACTGTTTATTTTAGTTACCCATGGGTAATTAATCTAAACCAATAAAAAACACACTATAAAAAAAGATATTAATCCAAATGAATATCATTTAAGCCTAGTGAATGTTAACTTTAAATGCACTTGTCTGCATTTAAAACTTTTTGAAAGATTTTTGCAAAACTGCACACAGATTTCTCGTATCACGTAACGTTTTCAAACTACCGCACTCTGGACCAGAGGAGGCTTTTCTGCAGCCAAAATTCGCTTTTTATTCTATTTTCGTGGAAACGTATCAAGGGGTTTTTGAGACAATACATTATTGAAAATTCAAAATGGCGGATCCAATATGAAGGCAAAGTTTCATAAATTTTAATAAAAAAGCATTCGAAATTAAAAAAATCAAAATGGCTGATGCCTCGGCTGATGCTCTATTTCGTTTCAATTTGAAAACAATAAAAATCAATCCCCCATTTTTAATTCGCCATTTTTATTTAGGAAATTTAGGTATTGTCCAACATTAATTAAGCTTCTTAAAAAATGACAAATTTTAGCAAAATCAGGCAGTTAAAAAAAAGGTAAATAATACGTAACGTAATTTTTACACGGCCGCTAATAGTTAAAATTTGAACTGTTTAGCAAATTTTTAAAATTATTTTATTCACTATATGCCAGTCCTAATTTTGTACCTAATTTTAAAGTAGGTATGTACTTTATTTCTACGTTAAAGTACTGATATTTTCTAAAAAAATGCTTTAAAGATCTGGATGATTAAAATTTTATTTAATAAAGTTTTATTCAAGTACTTAAGACTTAAGTCTTGACTTTTAAAATGAGAGCAATTTATTTTTAAACTTTTATACCATAAACAAGAAAAGATTTATTTACTAATCTCCGCCATTATTTCAATTTCAAAACTCATTTCCCCCCTCATTTAGAAACCAAATTCAATTAACGATGAATTTGTAATTTTATGCTTTTTCAGAAAATGTCGCTCTATTGAAATGTAATTTTAAACAGTCTGAATAGTAGATATTTAAAGATGCTAAAATCTTTGTCAATCTTTATTTCAATTTGAAAATTTTAAGTCAAAACATGGCAAAATTGGACATTCTAAGAAATTTATATATCTTTTATGTCCAAATTCTTGTTTTATTCAAATAACTGTCCATTTTTTTATGTCCTGAAAATTTTTTTTTGGATGCATATTTTTTGAGATACATTTCGACTTTTTTATAAAAAGTATTATTTTTTCTACTACCTAATTAAGTGCTAGCTTGGCAACCAATAAAATCAGTGAACTCATTTATTATTAGCATTGTTTATTGACGACGGTCAATAATGAATTTTTTTTGAGACAACTACTAACTTTTTTTAACTTATTTGTCAAACTGACAGCTATATCAAACTAATTTTTAAACTTTATTTTTAACTAATATTTGGAGTTACTAGCTTTAGGTTGTATAAAAAAAGTATATGCACCACGTATGCGAACTGTCTTAAGTGTTCTCGACTGACTTTTTGCCTCGACTCCGTCTCAGCAAAAAAACTTCAGTCTCCAACACTAAAGACTTCGCTAGGTTCACATACTAGGTGCATAATATACTATTATGTATAATAAAATAATATGCTTTGGGTTGCTATTTTGTTTTCTTTATCTGGTCAATATTTTAGATGCTAAAGTTAGAAAGTTCTGAAACATAAAGTTTTTATTTGTTTTAATATTTTGTTTGTTATCAAGCATTACTCATTTTTCTGCAAACAAAAGACATCCTGTAGAAAAATATCTCTTTGTCTACTTATTCCTGCTTTACTGAAACAATATACTGTTTAGTTCGCTTTGTTTTTTCCTGCAGGATTAAATAAAATGGAATAGTACTTATCGTCTGGCAAATTTAGGGTTAAGTGAAGAGTACAACTTACATAAGGGGCTAAACGCCATTTTCTGCGATTTGTTTTTTTTTAATTAAATCGGTACTAATATATAGTATATCACAGTTCGCCGTTATTGACTTTTAGTTCGACATTTGGAAAGCAGTTTTCTTGTAAAGTTTGTTTACTTATAATATAAATATCAATTTTAAACCAAAAATTAAACAATCTATCGGGCGAAACGTGTTTTAATCGCAAAAAAAGGTGACGTGAACTTCGTAACTTTTAATAAATAGTTAATTTAAATCCACATTACATTTTCTTGTTCATTAATAAAAAAAAACGGCTGAATCTAAAAATACATTTTTTTTAAATCAAATATATTTTATTATTATAATTATTAAAATTTTCGAAATTATTTTTGCTTTTTTAATTTATAATTTGTTTATAATTTTATATTAAACCGTCTTTTGTTTTCAATTAATAAGTAAGAAAATGTAACTTTTGTTGAAATTTACTTATTTATTTAAAAGTTATGGAGATCACGTGACCTTTTTTGCGATTTAAAAACATTGCGCTAGATAGATTATTATTCTATTTACAGCGTGTAGCGCTAGAATAGTATTATACGATAGCTGAATTTCCCAAAATCGCCAAAAAACGTGCTGGACAAAAAATTCTTGGATAGAAATGTGTTTCATTAAAAAATAAGAAACTCTGAAAATATCTGTCTGTCCGTCTGTCCGTCCATCTGTCCGATGACATGATTTTTGTAGACACGATAACTCAAGAACGAGTAATCCGATCGACTCGAAATTTTAAGGAAAAATTAAGTTCTACGAAGGGAAGATCCCTTTTGTTTTTAAAAGTAATCGTCCCAAACAAAAAAGTTATGAGGGGTTAAACTTTTAAAAAAATCGAAAAAAGCTGAAAGAAAATTCCGATTAACGTAACTTTTTCAGGAAAAATTACTTTTATTATAAGGACCAATTTTACCAATTTTAAAAGTAATCCCCCAAAAAAAACAAAAAAGTTTTTAAAAAAGTGAAAAACTATTTTTAATTTTTTTGCAAAATTTTTTCACAAAAAGAAAATAAAAAATTGTTGAATTTTTTTTAAATTTGTTTTAAGTATTTGTTCGACTATACAGTCTAGGGAACGTTCAAGTATTACGTAACGCTCCTAGGGGGGGGGTCATTTTGAAGTGTTACGCCCATGTTAATGATATATGAAAATAGCGTTACAGGGGGGGGGTCCAAAATGATCAAAATTTGCGTTACGTAATACTTGAACGTTCCCATAGCTGCTCTTCTTGTGACATGGGAAATTTTGGCCAACTATACAGTAAGGATGCTTTCTTTGCGGTGTTATCTTGAATTGTTAAATTTGATTCCACTTGCCTTAGATTGAACTAGATCGCAGAAATATTAGTTTGTTCAATTTCTATAAAAGAATTGTTGAACAAAAATTGAATCTGTGCCTTACAGACAGTGGTTCGGAAGTCACTATAAGCCTGTGGTCCATAGAAGGTAGTATGCACAATGGAAATTTGGCCTGCGTGCAAGTGATATTATCATGCATTACTGTGGTATTATTCCCCTTCAATGTAACTTTGTCAACTTTGAAAAAATGCAATAAATCATTTACTGTGAATAGTATATAATGGAATGAATTGCATTACATACCTTCACGGCTTGTTTTATTTTAATTTTAAATCGATATTTACTTTATAAGAAAACCATTTATAGTAGAAAACTGGATGTTTTCCAAAGTCGGACTAAAAGTGAATAACGGCGAAAATTGATATTAATATATTACTTATTATAAATAGTTACAATTTTTGAAATTATGGCCGCCATATTGGATCCAATATTATCAATTTTAAAATTTTGACATCTGATTTGTGTTCAGCAAAGTAAAATTTAATTAAGAAACTTTTTTTATGAAGTTTATCCATTCTTGAAAAACTAGTGCCTAATTTTCACCTTTATTGTTATTTTTTTCTTTAATTGTGCTTGGTTTGACAGTATCAAAATACTATTGAAATTTAAAAATCAATAAATAAAATAAATAAATAAATATAAGGCTTCCTGTTACAATTACAGTATAAAAAAGTATATGTCAAACCAAATCATCAAAATTTTTGAAAGGAAAATGTTAAAATTTGTAAGAGAAGATTGCATAATATGCATAATATTATACCATACATATATTGAATATAAAGTGGCTGGACAACTACAATGAAAAATGCAGATTATTAATTTGCCAGAATTTATATATATATTTGTGTTCAAAATTAATGGAGAGCCCCAAGCACAAGCTAAAGCTTATTTGGGGCTCTCCATGGATCTGTAATAATACCAAACAAATAAATAAAATATGAAATAGTGAATAATAAAGTATAATAAATAGTATGATATTTATAGCTTAAATAAATTTAATTATTGTCCGTGCTAATAATTTTATAATATAATATAATTTCTGTAAATTTATTTGAGCCTGTAATAAATATAATCGTGTCTGTAATAAATATAATCGTTTCCAATTTATTTTTAACATTATTAGTTATCGTGTCCCTTATAATATATAGCTTAAATCACTATAATTTGCCACTGTTACCAAATATCTTATAATGTATAGCGCAGAGCACACTAATTTCTTTCCGGGTTTTTGGTAAAGTTTTGGTTTTGAAAAATATAAAGGAATTTTTGTTCCTTTTGCAGGCCAAAAAAATTTAATCAATACATAGCATTGGGTAATATGTTCTGCCATACGGTAAGAAAGCTCCGATGAAAGGGGGAGGTATCACGGAACAGGCATCACGTTCTCTTCTTTACGTTATAAGCGTCATAAGGCGCGGGTGCGTGGAAGTGAGGGACACACATTGTTTACATTTTTTCGATAGCCACGCATCCGTGTGTCAAACAATATCAATTGTTTTTATGATTTGATATAGCGTTTCCAAACTTATAATAAAACAGAATAATTTCTTTATATAAATACTATGTTTCGTCAAGATTGTGGTTTTAAGTCAGGTATGAATTATTCTCAATGTTTTTGATACTATACTTATATCCTTGCATCTAGAGAAATTTACATAAACTCGAATAATTCTAAGAGGTTCCTGGAAGCATCTCACCAACAAACGATCTGCTTGCATGTCAAGCTAACCTAAAATTTTTCATTTTGGCATAGCCTTGGGTACATTGTTTTTTTTCGCTCTGGCAACACCGGGGGACCAGATCTACGGCGTTTAACCCCTTTTAAAAGTTGTACTCATCAAGTCTACGCCTCTGCAATATTGTTGGGGTGAAATAGAAACTTGATAGGCTTTCAATATAAATTGTAGGGTTTTCAGAGCCTCTATAAAAGATATAAGATTACAATATTTTAATGAATTGCATGTTTGTCCCCCTAGATTGTAAATAAAGGCATTTTGTGGTGAGCTATCTATTTTACATACTTGTACTGCATGGTGTACTGTAAAGAATGTATAATATAATTTAAGTGGGTTTAAATTGATCCTTTATGACATGAAAAGATATTTAAATTTATGATAATGGCTTAGAATGGAATAAAAAAAACATATTACAATTATTAATTTAATAATAAATTTAATATATCACTTTCGTAATAAATAATTCGTTAAAAAAATAATAAATAAATTCCAGACTCTAACTTCCCTTTTAATGCAATTGTATAGACCAAAATAGTAATTATATACCAAGGTAGAGAAGATATTTTTTATAGCCGAGCGTATTAAGAGTGCGAGGCTATAATAGTCTTCTCTAGAGTAGTTTATATACTAGTTTTTTCACTACTAGCACTATTTAACTATTTGTATTCAAATAATAAAATAAATTATTAACAGAAATTATATTTCTTGAAATTTTCATAAAAATCAAGTAGCCTTGATCAGTGACATTTTCTCAAATAAATAGGTACTTTGAACTGACGTTTAATTTAGTTTTTTTTTATAATATTTAGCTAATTATTGATTGTATTAATTGTTAATAATTATAATTAATTAAATGTAATAAATAAAAAGTTATTTTTTCTATTTTGCTACTCTTATAAGCTCATAATTACACGCATTTTGCGTGTTCTTATAGGCCCATAAGGGGTCTCTACTTTTTTTTCTGTTGGGTTGGCAACATACAAAAGCCTATCTCTTGACGTTTTGTGTGCAAATGTCAATGTCGATTTAAAGTTTAATTTTTTACAAAATTTTGTGTTTGGGTTATTTTTTACCGTGTTAAAATTGTGGACTGGTTAATTGCAGTGAAAAAAGAAGAGATGACTGTAAAATATATCAAAATATTATTTGTTCATAGAATTTTAAACATAGTGTAAACTGTAATGCCAACCCAAAACAAAAATCCCTAAATCAGTCATCAATTTAAATGTAAGTTTTTTAAATTTTAGAGCAAAATAGAAAAAATTGTATAAAGCATTCGTTTCATAACACGTTTTTAGAGCACTAGTACTTTAAAAAACTCGCCGCAAGCGGCTCGTTTTCTAAACTTGTACTCGTGCGCTAAAAACGTATGTTATGAAACTAGTACTTTAATATACTATAAAGCTGAAACATCTAAAGTGACAGAAATCAATTGTTTACAACATTTACTCCTACTAGGAGAGAAAAAAATTATTATTGCTATAGGTGAAGAAAATTGATTTCACAGTCTGAAAACATGATAAATAATGGTATGTTCTAAAGCTAATACCTAGTGAAAAAATATAATTCTGTTTAAAAATTGCCATATTTATTTTAATTTACCTACCTGCCAGAGATTTACCAAAATATGTAACGATGCTCTTGAAATTATCTGTCAACTCGGAACTGGGAATTTTAAAAAAGTTTTCTCGTAACTATGAGAAAATACGTTACCCTTGCGAAGAACTCAACATACCTGAAAGTAAAAAAAATACCTACATTAATATTTAGTAAAAATAGTTTCCTTTTTTCCAAAAAATAGCTTTTTCTTTGGGACGATGAAATACAACAGCTTAATCTTCGTAATAAACAGTAGTCGGCTCAGTTATTACTCATCAACGTTGAAAATAAACACAGAAACATAGGCTTACGGAATAATTTTGCCAAATTATGAGGGAAATTTTTATAAATCGAAACATTTGACGACTTATTTGTTACCCACAACAATATTAACTATACATATTAACTATACATATTAACTATACATATTAACTATACATATTAACTATACATATGTATATACATCGGTGTTTTTCAAAGAAAAAACCGACATTCGATTTTTATCTTTTAAGAATATGAAATTATTTATCAAAAACTTTTTTTCCCACCTTACTCGTTTAAATGGAATCATTAAAAAAATCAAGATAAAAAGAAATGAAAATGTAAATATTTAAAACCTCGCCTCAACGCTAGAGTCGACACGCGAGTACTGGAAATTCGCCGACTACTGGTTATAAAATATAAGTTCAAGTAAGTTTATTATTTCGTCCCAGATACTAGGCTCATACTTTGAGCCTCCGACTATTTAACACGGTTGTTTTATATAAGAGCTAGGTAAACTATTATAAATTTGACTTAGAAATATGTAAATATTAACCTTCCAATAAATTATACACAGATTATTTGTATAGTCTAGTACTATGAAAGTTTAAATGTGGTTATTTTTTCAAGTCAGGCTTCGGCACTTCTGGCATTAAAATCAAAGAAGAAATTAGATAACCCTAAATATACCTTCTCAGCGGATTTGACTCCTCTACAAAGAGAATCAATAAAGAATATGAGGGACGAAATATTAAAGCGGGAAAACAATGGTGAAAAACTCACAATAAAGTACATAAATAATATTCCCACTATAATACCAACATCTGTGCCAACAAAAAACTAAATACCAAGGAACAACTATCAGTGTACTACCATAATGCGGGAAGTTTAAGAACTAGACTAAACGATTTTAAAAATAGAGTCATAAATTCAAATTATCATATAGTTGTTATAACCGAAACCTGGTTAACAAGTAGTTACCGCGATGCTGAAGTCAACATGAAGAATTATAATGTGTATAGGTGTGATAGAAAATCTGAAACCAAAACTCGTGGTGGAGGCGTACTAATAGCAGTGCATAAAAGTGTTCAGTCTAAATTAATCAAGATACATACAAACTTGGAAAATATAGATGACATTTATGTGCAGATCAAAACTTTATCTAATAATTACATAGTTGGCTGCTTATACATACCACCAAAGTCTTGTATACATGGAATAACCCAAGACCAATATTTAAACTTGTACGAATCTCATTGTGATACAGTGGAACATATAATGGAATCTGTTAAGGAACATAAATTGATACTCTTGGGTGATTACAATTTGCCTGAAGCTCGTTGGCAAAATGAGGATTTTAGCGCTGTACCTACTTGTCCAGGAAATTCCATAGCAATACCAGTTTCTAATAGATTCTCATTTTTAAATTTGTACCAACATATTAACATACCTAATGATAGAAATGTTTTTCTCGATTTGTTATTCTCTAATGTTAATACTATAGAAGTGCATCGTGCAGTTGATCTATTAATAGAAAATACTCATCACCACATAGGATATACATTCGATTTACAATCAGACACCTCTGAGTCAATGTTATACGATGACTTTTCCTATGATTTTAAAAAGGCTAATATGATTGGTATGTGTGATTTTTTGACTGGTGTTGATTGGAATTTTCTGGACAAATATGATATTAATATAGCTGTCCAACAATTTTATAACAAAATGTATGAGGCATTATCATTATATGTCCCTATGGCCAGATTCAAAAGCACTGAATTTCCTTCCTGGTATACACTTCCTTTAAAGCAATTAATTTTTAAAAAGAAAGCTGCCCACAAAAAATATAAACAAACTAATTCAGATAACGATTATTTAATCTTTCACAGATTGCGCTCAGAGTGCATAGAACTAACCAATCAAACTTTTAAGAATTACCTACATAATATTGAGGAGAAAATCAACTCTAATGCCAACGAGTTTTGGAAATATGCTCGCACAAAAAACCAGGGATTTGAATGTCCAAACACAATGTATTTTAATGATAAGATTAGTTCAAACGGAAAAGATACAGTAAACTTGTTTGCTGAGTTCTTTTCCTCAGTTTATACAGATAACCCTTCTGACCCACCTCAGGAATACCAATTTGATAATACCGTTCAAATAAGCCAAATGTCTTTCAGTTCTTGTGATGTTTTAGGAGCTATAAATAAACTAAAACCCACTAATTCATGCGGACCTCACGGAATACCTAATTCAATACTGATAGGGTGTAAAGATGTGATTGTGGAGATCTTAACCAAGTTGTTTAATTTATCTTTGAGCACGGGAGTTTTCCCAAAAATGTGGAAATCATGCTACATTACGCCAATTTTCAAATCAGGTAATAAAGAAAATATCTCAAATTATCGCGGGGTATGTAAACAATCTGCTGTGCCAAAGATATTGGATAGCTTGGTTACAGCAGAATTAACGTGGGCGACTAAAAATATTATCAACACTGCTCAACACGGATTTTGCGAGGGAAAATCCACAGTGACCAATTTGCTACTCTATCAGGATTATATACTTAATGCTTTTGAACTAGGATACCAAGTAGATTCCATTTATGCAGATGTACAAAAGGCTTTGGACACTGTTCCTCACAAATTTCTGTTTAAAAAGCTGGAAGCATTAGGTATTTATGGTAGGCTACTGAAGTGGATTGTCAGTTTTTTATCCGACCGAACACAACAAGTGAAAATAAAAAACTTTGTTTCCTTTTGTATACTTGTAACCTCTGGAGTATCTCAGGGCTCACATATTGGACCTCTCCTTTTTCTTTTATTTATAAAAGATATTGTTTTGGTAATAAAATATTGTGAAATACTACTGTTTGCAGATGACCTAAAGTTATATAAGATGGTGCGGTCAATCTGTGATCAGTATCTTGTTCAGTGTGACATGGATAATTTAATTATTTGGTTTAAAAAACATGGTATGACCTTAAACATAAGTAAATGCTACTCAATTACGTTTCTTAGATTCTTAAGACCTTTAGAAAGCTATTATGAAATGAATGGTACCCAACTAGGAGTTGTCTTCGACAAACAGTTAAACTTCAACAGTCACATACGGGGTTGTGTCATGAAAACCCTACAAATTCTAGGCTATGTTACAAGAATGAGTGGTGAATTCACAGTTGAGACCTATAAACACCTTTACTGCACTATAGTAAGACCTAACCTTGAATACGCAGCAGTAATATGGTCACCATGCTACCAAATCAATATCGATTTAATAGAATCTGTCCAACGTCGCTTTATGAGGATTGCAGGATATAGACTTGGTATAACAAGAGAAAACTTTGTTTATAACTATGCAGCTATTAACGATCGGATAAAGGTTGACACTCTACTTCAGCGTCGTTATAAATCTGATCTTTGCATTCTTAACTCAGTACTGTCTGGAAAACTAGAATGTCCCACTATTTTGGCTAAAATCAATTTTAACACAAATTACAGGACGCGAACAAATTTTTTATTTTATATAGGTTTTCATAACTCCAATTATACATACCATAGCCCATTGAACAGAATGATGCGACTATCAAATTTAAATCCGATGGTTACTATAACTGGAATATCATTGGGTCAGTTGAAATATAGGTTAAAACGTACTGAGCTAGTCATTCAATAGTTTCAGTCACTCCCCGTTAGAAGATATGTATTTTATTTTATTTTCCTACATTCTATTATGTAATCTGATTTTTATGTATTTAATAATTATTTCATATATTTCTAACTTAATTATTATTAATTATTAATTTATTTTAACATATTTAATGTGAAAACATTTTTGTAATATTTAAAAAAGGGGGTATCCCGTAAATAAATAAATAAATAAATAATAAAGCCGACCCCGGTGGCGCATAGAGCACGGATGTATAGTGGTATAAAAAGTCGGTAGATGGAACTACGATGACTAACTGTAATGTGGGTTGCAGGTGAAGCTGTAAACACATTTCAGGGTGGATGCGAGTTCTGTTGACAAGCGCCTAAATGCAGCTCTCTATGCAGGAGTTTGTTTTGGTTTTTTCTTGGTTTGGACTTTTTTTTAATGAGGGGGCCTTGGTTTACGTTAACGTTGGTTTGGCGTCTATTTGGTGTATTTTTTTTTTTTGTAAAAAAATGTTTTCTATTTAAAATAACATATTGAAAAACGGAAAAAAGTTGTTTGTTACAAGTTAGATTAGTACTTGCTTTTAAGGAATTAGTACTATTTTTCATTATTTTTAGTATTTTAAATACTGAGTATAAATATCTACTTGCGACCTTTTATTTAAGTTTCTTTAAAACTTAATAGAAGAAATGTTATTATTTAAACCAAGCACTTATACTTGATTCAAGTTTTAACCTCTTGGTGTAAGTAAGATTCGTATTTAACTTTAATCAAGAAAAAGCATTTGATTTAAGTACTTTACATGCTTGCGGATATACAAACTTTTAAGCCATTTGATCTGAATATTACGTACTCATTTTTAGTAAGCATTTTTCTGTGTGTAGAGATGAGCCAATAGTAAACTTTTTTGCTACGATGAGGAAGATATTTCCAAAATATTGCGAACGAGATCGAACCGACACTGCTAAATCAAAACTTGGGTAAAATATAATGCAATTTTCCTTATGAAAACGAAAATTACAAGGAAAATTCCTGGTAGACCGTGACTATAAGGCGTATGATACGCCGCGTATCCCTTCTTCTTAATCTTACGACCCCAATTTTGTGCGCCAGCTTCCGAGGTGTAAACCGTGGAATCTAATAAACCTTCATTAATGTGACACTTTCTGAACTTAGTTCCCTTTTATTCAATATATAAAAACACCTGTACACGAGCGTATATTATATAGGGGCCAAAATAACCGTTCTGGTGATGCTGCAGAACAGAGTATTATCTGATAAGTCCTTTTCGGGATGCTTTCTTTGGTTATTAGTAATTATTAATTAAATGATAAATTGACTTACCGATAAGAACATCGATTCTGATTAAGAGGCTTCCCCAAGTAAGCTATCACAGCGCTTTCATAGCCAAAATTTAGGCCATATGGGACAGCTAAAACTTTTTAAAAAGTAGAAAAACAGCCAGTTTAATCTGGTTTAAGCTGTAAAAGCAATATATTTGGGCAATATACTTGGGTCGCTTTTCCCATTTCCTAATACCACTGACCGGTCAGTCATGACCCCGAGGTCAAATCAGCATGGAATAGAGGAAGAAGAGTATGAAGCATAATAACATTACATTGGTTAATCATGACTAATACCTACTCGACTAATAATATGACCAAGGTACTTCAAAAACGTCGTTATATATAATTGATCATCAAGAGTTTTAAATGTATGTTTTAAATATATACATTTAAAACTCTTGATCATCAATTATATATATTATATATTATATTATGTATAACCACAGCATCCCGAAAAGCCTTATAGAAACTTACCGCGGATAAGGTTTAACCACAAATGACAGTATCATAGCGATGGAACTTTATAAAATCCAAATTTCGAATAAAATCCATGCAAAAATTACTTACAGAATTTTTGGATATATAAATATCCAAAAATAATGTTATTACTGAGTTTTATTATTTTTTTAACATGCTTTTTCGCCGTGCTCTTGAACCTTTCTCTCAGCAACACATAATATGTGTTGATGAGAAATCGAAGGTTCAAGAGCACGACAAAAAATCTTGTTAAAACAATAATAAAACTTAATAATAACATTATTTTTGGATATTTATATGACCAAAAATTTTGTAAGAATGAATTGGAATAAATTATATGGAAAAAACATCAAAAGTCATGGAAACGAAATAAAGATAAAGAAATAAAGAGAAATAATAGTAATAATAATAACAAGCAGTGAAGATATGTAATGCTACGCATTCCATTATATATCATTCACAGTAAAAGCATTTTTCAAAAAAAAATAACATTTTTTTATTTCTTTTTTGTGAAAAAAAAAATATTTTTTCAAAAAAATAAAATTAAAAAAATAACATTTTTTTTAATGAGATCTTTTTTGAAAAACAAAAAAAAAATATTGAAAAAAAAAGTTTTCAAAAAAAAAACAATTGTTTTTTTTTTCTTTTTTTTGCAAAAAAAAAACGAATAAATTTTGATTTATTTTTATTTTTTATTTTTTTTTTAAATTGAACCCACATAACTTTATCTTTTTTGAAAAACAAAAAAAATTTTGAAAAAAAGTTGTTTCAAAAAAAAAAATACTTTCAAAATTGGTAGAATTGAATAATAATTATTTTTCCTGAAAAAGTTACGTTAATCGGATTTTTTTTTCAGTTTAACCCCCCATAACTTTTTTGTTTTTGAGGGGATTTTTTTAAGTTAAACTCTCCATAACTTTTTTGTTTTGGGGGATTTTTTTTAATTTATATCCAAGAATTTTTTGTCTACAACGATTTTTGAAATTTTTTGAAAATTCGAAACTGTCTTATAATACATATTATTTTAGCGTAGGCTAATGCTGCTAATTTTGGCAATTGTCATACTTTTTGATACATATTTCTTTCTAATCATGATTATTTATTTTAATTTTTGCAAAGAAAAAAGGATTTTTTTTGCATAAAACTTTGCATAAAATGCAACAAACGCTGTTTTCATTCTAAAATTAAAAAAAAAATGTATTGTGATGTGGTTAGATCTGAATTTTGAATTTCCAAAAATAAGCAGCGGAAGAAATTAAATTTCCACGGTAGTATTTGTAACTTAAAATTAGATTTTGTTATTCTATTTTAAATTGTTTAGTTTAACACCTGTCTTTATTAATAAACTCAAAGAAATTAATAAACTTAATTAAATACTCTAAATCTAAGATATTTGTTATGGAAATTGTTGAAATATTTATATTATTATTATTATTATTATTATTATTTATTAAGCAAAATATTACAAAGTCATATTAAAGCACAATTTTGATAAAACCTTAAACTATGAACATTGTTTAGTATTTTTTCAAAATTCTTTTAAATTATCTAAAGAATTTAATTTACAGCTATTCCTCTTTCCATCATCGTCACCAATTTATCTTTATCACTATTGGTGTGAAACAAAATAACTTATAAACTCAGATTATGTTAGTCTCTTTTATTTCTAAAATGCATCATAATATCATTATTATTGTATGCAAGTAAGTAATTACTAGAAAGGCATTACCTTCTTACAAAATTAATTATACAAAATTGAAAGCAGTTATTTAAGTTACTAGCTCTAAAAGTGGTTCTTTTATAAAAGAACTACGAAATCGTACTTTTATGTTTTCTGCTATGCCATTACACTATGGTTTGGCATTTCACCATGTGGAGGAATGATAAACGCCCAACAAATTTTATTTATAGTATGGTCTAATGATAGCTTTTGGGATTTAGGGACCTAACAAATGAGCAAAATATATATATTAGAAAGCTAACATTTTGGAAATGTCCAAATTGCTATGAAATACCAATATTTTCTGCTTTGCGCGTCTGAATTTATCAATTCGTATGTAAAAACGCGTAGATAGCAATATATAAACAGATTTGCAAATGTATAAAAGTTTTATAAATTTATTTTAAGTTTAAACTTAGATAAAGTATTTACAAACAAAGATCTACTTAGTGGGTATTAACTTCCTAATCCCAAGTGTTAATCCTAAAAATCTCATAATCTTTTGGTGTTTTAATTTATTTTAAAATAACTATAAATCAAAAAATAATTATTTATATATCAAGGAAGTAAATTGGTTATATTAGTCCCGCAGCGCAGCGGAGCGAAGCGGGGGAAACATTTATGATAGGGGCCAAAACACAGTTTACTCCTAAGGTATATACACTATTTTTTACATGACAGATAACGATATTTACACAACATTTAAACTAAAACATGTATTCAATACAAACTAATCCATTTTTGCATTTAGGTAGGTAATTTAAATGTGGCACGCTCTTAGAACAAATTTTACAGTTTTCAAGAAAAAGTAATAAAAAATATGGATTTTTATGAAATAGTGCTGTAGCCTATCGTAACTGACCCCATGGTAGTTATTGAGAAAAGGCAGCATAGTCTATTTTTAATTTATTGCCGTCCAAATCAAGAAAAAAGTGTACATCTATCGTGAATAACATGATACAGGTGCGGAAGTAAAATAGTAGGATTAATCCCGCAAAAGAGAGAGTAAAATAAAGTTTTAGTTCCCGTCGTGAAAAAAGAAATTATACAAATATCAGATGCTGTATACAGCAGGCTCTTATAGCCCTCTTGCATATTCTTTCAATGTAACATTTGTACAAAATAAAAAAAAGAAATTACTTAATGCGGCATTAATACAGCATAAGGCTAATAATAGCCAGCGTATACGTTGGATATATTCTTGTAACATAATAATGTAGTCAAAGTCAAAAGACATTACTAACGCAGGATAGACAACCGCAGCTATTTCCGATGAACTGGAATGACGTTTTTAAAGTTTCCGGTCTACATGGTTGATGATTAGCCTTCAGAGCTTTCGGGTCCCTGAAATTATAAAATTCAGCAAGGCCGTATGACGGCTATTTATACTATACTTCATTGTACCCTTGCGTGCAACCAAAACTTTGTGGTCTTTCTTTTTAAGGACGCCTACGTAGACGGACTCAAATAGATACGGAAAAATAATTGTAACAAAACAAAAACTACACAGCCACAAAAAAAAAAAGATCAAGGACTCTTTTGGAGACCATTTTATTCCAATGTATTTTGAGGCGCTGAATCCTCATATGATTAATTTTGCAGATAACTGGTAAAGTAAAATACGAGATAATAGCCTATAGTAATTTTTTTTCCTATAACATGCGGATATACAAACTTTTGAGCGGATTTTTAGGTTGTTTTTGGGACATTTCCAAACAGTTTTTGATACAAATTGAAATCGGTCACGAAGCCGTTTTTAAATAAAGTCATTCTTCTTCTTTATGTTTTTCCTGACATCACAATAAGGAGGATTTTCTATGACACACTCTATCGCATAGGTACTACCCATGATACTCAATATAATTACGACCATTCATACGCCTACTTCTTTAATGTCCAAAATTACGGTCGTCTTATTTTGGACATTAACAAAGTAGTCGTGTGATTTCAGGAAAAACATAAAGAAGAAGAAGAATGACTTTATTTAAAAACGGCTTCGTGAGCGATTTCAATTTTTGGCAAAAACTGTTTGGTAATGTCCCAAATACAACCTAAAATCAAAAATCCGGGGTGGTTTGACTTTCCCACCCATTTCCCATGACAACGGTTGGGAAGTGACGATCAGCTGATTTTGCATATCTGCTGTTAGAAAATTAGTAAACGTCAAACACATAACCTTAAATTGACAAACTAATTTTAAGATAATTTTTGCGTTTTTTGATGTTTATATGGAAAAATAGTATACGCACCTCGACGCAAACCATTTCAGTGCACATCAAGTGCTTTTTATACTCGGCTGCGCCGCGTAAAAAAAGCACTCTCGTGCACTAAAAACTAGGTTCGCGTACTCGGTGCGTAATATTCTATTACGTACTCATAGGTAAACAGCCCAAATAATACTAAAATCTAAAAAATAATATACAACTGAGATACAAGTTGACCACCATTACACTTCAGGCTGCAAATATCCCCCCTTCTCTATAATTGTGCGCCATTTAGAACTTTTTTTTTAAGCACAATTTTTTTTATAGTTAAAAATTCTATTTAAATAGTCTATGATAGACATACCAATCGCGGTATTTGCCCCTGCTAGGGGAGAGCAGGCTGAATAGCTCTGGTAGAAAGTGCAAAAAGTCACAGTCGCGGCCTTAAAGCAATACCCTTGTGTACATCCGAAAGTTTGTTGCGGTTAATGCCAAGATAGACGGGGAAAGTTTAATTACACAAGACCTCTATTTGAATTGATTGCCCTCCCAAAACGGGTGTTTGCAAGTAATAAATTTTTATTAAAACGCCGAAAACCATAAAAAAAATCGCGTTACAAAATTATCTATCTAATTATTTTATAAAAATTGTCGTAAGGGAACGTTCAAGTATTACGTAACGCTCCTATGTTGGTCATGTTACGTCCATGTTAATGGTATAGGAAAATAGCGTTACAGAGGGGGTGGGGGTCCAAAATGAACAAAATTTGCATTACGTAATACGTTCCCTAAAACAAAAAAAAATCAAAAAGTAGAAGAAAATATGTAAAATATTAGCCTTAAGTACAGGCTTTTTTGTTATTTTAGAGTCCCCTTTAAATCAGAATTGATTGTTTTTTGGTACTAGATGTTTTGGATAGTTCATAAATTCTCATCTTCCTACTTCATAAAATGTTTAAAGTTACCCCGTTCTACATTACGAAAATTATATTTAAAGGAAATAATTTTTGTTAAGATTTTGCAATTTTAGAAAATCTTTTTATTAATCAATTTATAATCTATTATTAAATTACTAAATCACTGGTCTGGTTTAAACTAAGAAGCTTAACTCTTAGATAAACGTTACGCATTTATAAGTGCATTTACTTTAGTTTTAATTAAACATTTTGAAATTTCTTCAACTTCCTTTTTTCAGCGTTATAAAATACTTTTTAAGTAACATGAACCAAATTTGCATAATTTTACGTTTTCCTATTTTGTTTTGTTTTGTTGAATTTTAAAGGTGAGAAGACAAAAGACAACCAAGAAAAAAACTGTAATATAGATATAATACTGAAAAAAGTATTTAGTGTCAGACTGGCTAAACAACAGTGACCAAAAGGTCATATCTGAAGAAGAAGTAGGTAGATCGTAATACTTTCTCTTTGGGACTCCTAAATTAAGAAAAAAAGTAAAAAATCTAATTTCTTTCTATGATTTTCCTGGAATCTTCATATAACAAATATTTAATTTGTATTTAGATAGAGATGTAAAAGGGGAATTAAAATCAACCCTCCAAGAAATTATTTTTGTATTACATGAGGAATTCCTAAGGGTATATTCAAACTAAATGGCTTAAGAAAACATCTAAGATAATGGATATAATAAATTTAAATATTTTTTTAATGACAATTAACTACTTTCCGTAAATGTGGAATATGCTATAAAATATATATACTAGCACTAAGTGTGTTTAAAGTAAATAAGGTTTAAAGCATATTTTAACAAAGGGGTTTCAGGCTATAATTAGAAGTTAAGTCTTTGCAGTGCGAGTTTCGCCTTTTTTTTTCTACCACTTCTTTTTTTGTACCTAAATAAATACTGAAAATATTTTTTTTATTCGATTGTTTCTAAAAGCGACACTTTTTGTTCATGTTTTACGGGCGAAAAGTTGAGCTTTGTGGCCCTAGGACCAAAAATTTTTTTTCACCCGCTAACTAAAACTGGTTATTTTTAATCTTTTTAAAAGTAGATGATTTACCTTTACTATAATATTTATAAAGATATATGACCTTTTGGTCACTTTTGGTCTTGAACTAACTGTTCTTTTTGACCATATACAGTTATTATAATCATTTAACACAAAATAAAAATTTCTTCTATAACATAACCTCAAAATATATGTTAACTGATTAATATTAATCAGATTATAATCTGTATCCATTCACTAAAATAAATAAAACACAACATTTCGTTAAAAATTAATTTCAATATTTATAATATTCAGAGAACGGTTTCAGAAGTATTATTATTATTTTCATAACAGACACATTTTAACAGAAATTAATTACCAGGCTATAGCTGTTTTAATTTAAAAATGAAACCGCACGCAAAAGAAATGATTCAATTGATTTTTTAGCGATTTGATTGGATAGCAATTTGTCATGGATAACTAGATAAGACAGTAAAAAGAAATATTTGTTGTAATTAAAAATTAAGTATATTTTAATAATTTATTATAATTATTAACAATCGAATAAAAAATATTGTATAATACACGGTCAAAAACTTAAATTTCGATTTCGTAGGTTTATTACCCTCGGGCCGGCCCCGAAGGCAGGCCCTCGGCTTCTAAAAACCTACTCAATCGAAAAACTTAACTTTTCGCCCTTGTATTATAAATAACTATTTCTATATAGTTTTCATAATGAACACATAAAAGCATTGATTTTTGTGCTTCCTGTAATGTTGACTTTCGTGCTTTAATGTAGCCTAAAGTTGATTTTCTCTTGTCTGAAAAGAACATCAAGAACACCTTAAAAACTTATATATTTTGTTAAATTATTATTGTTTAACAAACAATCTTAATAATAATAATAATAATAATAAACAAGCAGTAAAGAAATGTAATTGCATTCCATTATACAGAGGCGGTCCAAAAGTCACCCCTCCCCCTCTTAACTTTTGAACGAGTTTAGATATCGACTTCAAATTTAGAACTCTTAAATAAGACAACTTAAACTATCTTTTAGCATATATTTGATACTTTTAGCTCTTAAAATGTGGGGTAGGGGGGCATGGGGGCGACATTTTTTTAATAGAAAGGTGGGGTCGTGTGATACATCATTTTAAAGCTTATAAAGTTCTCCATTTAACTGTATATTTTTTAATTTTTTTTAAACATTTTTTTTGGGTTTAAAATAGGGTTGAAAATGGGTATTTTTCTCAAAATTTCTTTAAAAAATCCAAACAATTTTTTAAAAATGCCTAATTTCATAATGAAAAAAAGTAAATTATACTTTTAAAAACTAATTTTAGTTGACATAAATAAAAAATAACCAAAAAAAAAACTTAAAAATTTATTTTTTTAGCACAAAAAAACTGAAAAATCAAAACCTTAAAAAACATGTTAAATTTTTTTTAAATTTATGGTTATATAGAGAATTTTAAAGGCTATAAAATGATGTATCACACGACCCCCCTTTCTATTTAAAAATATTTTCCCCCATGCCCCCCCTGCCCACATTTTAAGAGATAAAAGTATCAAATATATGCTTAAAGATAGTTTAAGTTGTCTTATTTAAGGAGTTCTAAATTTGAAATCGATATCTCAACTCGTTCAAAAGTTAAGAGGGGGGGGGTGACTTTTTGGACCGCACTTGTATATTATTCACAGTTAATGGTATAGTTGCATTTTCCCAAATACGTACTAAAAAAAAATTAAAACAAAACTTTAAAAATTTTTTTTTTATTTCCTTATTGGGAAAAAAATATATTTAAAAAAGAATTAAAAATAAATTAACTTTTATCTTCTAATACGACAAAGAAAAATGAAAAAAAAAATTAAAAAAAATCGAAAAGAAGGAACTTGAAAAAAAAAATCATTTTTTTTTCCCCGTTATTTATTAATTTTTTAGAAAAAGTTTAGCCCCCATGACTTTTTTGTTTTTGGAGGGATTATTCTGAAAATTGGTAGAATTTATTCTTATAATAAAAGTAATTTTTCCTGAAAAAGTAACGTTAATCCGAGTTTTTCTTTCAGCTTTTTTCGATTTTTTAAAAGTTTTACCCACTATAACTTTTTTGTTTTTTGGGGGATTACATTTAAAAAACAATATTATTCCCCTCATAAAACATGATTTTTCCTGAAATTTTCAAGTCAATATAATTGTTATTAAGGAGTCTAAATTCTTAAAAGGAGACATGCAATATCCTTGTTTTTAAAGGGTCTTATTTCGTGTTACAAAAGAAATATTTTTTACAAATTATAAAAAGACGATCATAATCAAAATTGCATAATAAAATAATATTTTCTAAATATATACATAATAATATAATAATATCTTCGAATTTTATAGATTGCTGCACTGATTAGTGCATTTGGTAAATTAAAACATCGCAAATCATCGATGCGAAAATATGTTTTTAGGTATAGCATTTAATATTCTTCACACGAACAAGTAACATAAGAGTCAAGATTTTTTTTTATTTATGAGTAGGGCAGAGAGACGACTGATTAAATTAGCTAAATAATTTAATTTTAGGTTACGCTTGTCTCGGGTTAGGGGAAAGTTAAATAAAAAACAGTATTAGATCAGCTTACCCGGTTTCGGGCATATATTTACCCTTCTTCAGACAATAACTACCTTTTTATGTACATCTACCTAAGGAATCAGCATTAAACCAAAGTCATGCAGAAAAAGGTTTTGGGCAAAAATGTGATAAGCCCGCGCCCCTGTTTTACATGCTCCTAGTTAGAATAACATGAAAATAACATAGAATGATAGGCCTTATTAAGATTAGCCAACTTGCAAAACTTGTTTGCTATAGCTCCAAGGGTTCCCAAGTTATTCAATAAAAACCGAAACATTCTTTTTGAAGCTCGTAGCTGCCCTACGACCCATTTATGGACGTAGGTTAATAATAACTTATTGTTGTATTTTTTTATGTAGAATCAACCTTTCAAAAGAATGACACTGATTACACTACACTGATTAAAAAACTTTTACACAATCAACCGTGTAGACCTCAATCGGCACGAAAACGTGTTAAAATGTGTAAAATTGTCTAAATTTTACAAAAAAAAACGTAGTTAAAATTACACATTTTCACACAATTTAACATGATTCCGTGTCTACACGGTCGACTGTGTAAATTTTTTTATCACTGTATTTATTTCGTTACATTACATGTCTATTTAACCTCATACTATTCTTTTTCCAGGACTTGTGTGGGCTAATAGTCGAGGGAACCACCGGCTATAAATGACTTTGGAACCAGTTTTTAGGGAGGTGTCTCTGTTTAACCTACCGCCTTCGACAAATTTTAAATATTAATTAACTGAAAAAGGCAATCAGCGCGAGTGAGGATCGACTCACGCTAGCCGGCGTCAAATATTTGAATTAGACACCTTAACCCGCTCGAATAGTTCTCTCCTGGTAATTAATGACCAATATAGTAAGATTTTTTTTTAAATGCAATTAAACGAGATAAAACTCCTCAAAAAAATCTCGCAGAGCAATATAATGCACGGCTAAATTTATTCCCTGATATAAACATTTTTTTATTTAATAAAATCACTTACGACACTATAATGTATTGATGCGATTTTAAAGTATTAATGTATGGTAGAAAGCTACAAAAAACTGCAAAAGGGTAGGAGGATTTACTATAAAACAATTATATCAAACAATTTGTATCATTGTGGTAGTTAAGTTTAACAATGAACATTTTAGTGGTAAGTAAATCACTTAAAGTAAGAATATTTACTCAAAATAAATATTATTAATAAAAAGCATAAAACCCTTATGTAAAACTATTTTTATTCGGTTTTTGTATGATTAATCCTGTACAAACAGTTTCATTTTGCGCACTAGTTTGAAAAGTAAAATAGTTCATGTGGATTGGTTGATTAATATAAAAACTGACGAGATTTAAACTGAAACGCCAATTTTTTTGGAAAAGCTCACATTTATATATATATGTTTATTATAAGCGCTAAATAAGCCAATTTGAAGAGCCTTGTGTTTTAGTTAAACCATTTTAATATTTTAAATAATTATTAGAATGCATTATATAAGAATAAATTCAGTCCGATCTGATACATTTTTAAAATGTTTGTTTACCGTTTGACTCACATTTATAGTAGAAATTCGTAAATTTTAGTGTTAGAATCTCTTGATCATTTTAAAAGGAACATTCGCTTTCCGAGCTCTGTTGGCGATCTCCATAATCGCCCTAAATACAGTATTTTTCGTCTCTGTATCATAAACTACTATTTTTGTTGCTGTTATAATATGTTTAGGACGGGGGGGGGGGTAGTGGGCTGAAACCGTTACGAAAAAAGTCCAAACGTTATGAAAAGAAACCGTGTCCCAAAATATGTGACGCTTGCATTGAGTTCTCGGATGGGATCATTGTTGATATAGTAAGCATTACATACATTTAAAGTTCTCGGCTGGGATCACTGAGTTTTCGGCTGGGATCATTGTTAAATACGTTTTACTGTAAAAGTAAATCAAAACCGTGATAACACTAATATGTGACTCTTACGATATCAACAAAGTTGTCGGATGGGATCATTGAGTTCTCGGCTGGGATCATTGTTGTTATGTGACACAAAAGTTTCTCAAAATTATGTTACGCAAAAATGTCCCAAAATTATGTGACGATCCCAGCTTACAATATTAAGAAATATGCAAGTAAAGAAAACCGTGTCTCGTAACTGGAGGCTTAAAACATATTAATGTTATCACGGTTTTGCTTTACTTTTACAGCAGAATTTTTAATTCTAAACATGTATAATTTTTATTTAGACTGTATTCTCCGTTGCTTGTCTTGCCAACTTGGCCATCTGCGGCATCCATGGAGGTGGAGGCTATGGAGGCGGAGGTGGGAGTTATGGAGGACATGGAGGACAAGGAGGTGGCTATGGAGGCGGCTATGGTGGTGACTATGGTGGTGGCTATGGTGGAGGTGGTGCCATTGGCGGAGGTGGTGCCACAGTAAATACAATCACCCAAACCGTAGCAGTGCCGGTTCCTCAACCCTACCCCGTAACTATAAACCGGCCGGTTCCCGTACCAGTAAGGGTACCATATACGGTTGAAGTACCTAGGGCAGTAGAAGTACCAGTGCCACAACCTGTGCCTGTAATTGTTCCCAGACCTGTACCAGTTACTGTCACCAGGCCTGTACCAGTACCACAAACCGTTCAGGTAAGAATTTAGCTTATATTTTTATTTTGGTAAAAAAAATAACTTGACAGTTTTTTATATTTTGTAAAGAAAATTTTATGAATTTGAAAGATAAAAACTCCTTGAGATACAGGTTGAACCTGTATAGTGGGAAGCTTTAAAGATTTTTATGCTAAAGGAGTAGACTAGTCCTTTGTACTTCATTATAGTCCAGTACAAAACTATAATTAGTAGGTATATTTTGCTTACCTTAGCTTTCGCTTTTTTCATTTGTTTTTAGATCCCAGTACCATACCAAGTACCCTACGAAGTACCAGTCCCACAACCATACCCAGTTTCCGTACCACAACCCTATACAGTTAGAGTACCTCAAACCATCGTAGTTCCAGTACCTCAACCAATAAATGTTGGAGGAGGCGGAGTTTCAGGGGGTTACGGAGGTTCCGATGGAGGCTATGGAGGTTCATACGGGGGACATGGAGGTTCATATGGAGGACATGGAGGTGGCTATGGCGGTAGTGGAGGATACAGTTATTCTAGTGTAAACATTGGTGGGCACCAGTATGGTAGCAGCTCCAAACACTAGATGTTCATTGTCATGACTACCACTACTACAAAATATTTGAGCAATTTTTAGAAAGCCATGCTAAAGGTAGGAATAAATTTTACCGTAATCTGGGGATACTTTGATTCCAGAGAATACTTCTGCTGCCACATTCCAAAAGAAAGTAATCCACTCTCCAATATTCCCATATAAATTCGCGGGCAATATTGGAAAAAAACATCCAAGTCCAAATGTGTGTTACTTTGTTTTGAAACGTGGCAGCCGACTTGATGATGATGATCATCATTTATTTTTTTTTTTTAATTTGGCTTGTTCTTACTTCAAAAAAGTGATGATCAAAGTATACCCTGGGATCAAAGTATCCCCAATTAAAGGTACTAAAAAACACAAACGAAGTAGCAAGACAATAATATTATGCTACTATTTCCTTTGCGATTTTTTTATTGTAATATTCAGGAGTTCTAAATTTCGATTATAATTTTTTGTTTAACCAAAGATCTCAGGACACCCGCCTTTAAACTTAGAGAATAGCCATTAATCCTTTTAAATAAATGGGTCTCTTTAACTGGACAAGTTATTATTTTAGAAAGATTAGATATGATATAGGTATAAACAAAATACCACATAAAATTGGTTTTTGTAACAACAAAAATAATCAAGGTAGATAACTACGCAAAGAAAACTAAGCTCTAAATTTTAAATCTAATGAATTGGCTTTTTGTAACAACAACAATAATCAAGGTAGATAACTACGCAAAGAAAACTAAGCTTTAAATTTTAAATCTAATTGGATATAAACTAAGAAAAAAATATTTTATCAATGCAGTGTCCTTCTTTCTTAACTTATATCCAAATCCACCACTTTAATATTCAAAGCTCAGCTTTCTGATAAATTTTTAAAAACAGGACCTGTTCTCACAATAATTTATGTTCTCTGATTTTAAGAATGGATGTCTAAATTAATGTTTAGTATTTTGCTCAAATATTTTGTACTGCTTCTTGTTAATCAACGAAATCATCGTATCTATTTTATATATATTTTTTTAAATTTGAATGGATTATTTAGTAGAAATTAACTATAGAATCTTCGATTTTGGTTTTAAAAAAATTGCATAAAAACTACCAATAATAAGGTAATCTTTTCCATACGAGTTTATTGACTAACTAGAAGCATTTTGTGTAAATACGACTTATTGACTTAATTAAACTTATATTTTTTGCACTGTTCATCTATACGTCGATATTGTGATATTTTTTTTCTATTTTTTGTATTATAGTGTTCCTACTAGAATAAAAAAGTATATAATGAAATTCATATTTTTTTATTTAAATAATTTCTTAGATACCCTACTTAGATAGGTATGTTCTTTATTTTAAAGTATTATATTAGTACATAATATTGATCGTTTAAATAATTTAAAAGATCTATTCTTAGAGAACTTTCACTTTCGGGTTTAGACCGTGTTAATGGATTTTCACTTTCCGACGTTTCGTCTCTTACTACTAGAGACATCTTCAGGGATTAATCTGAAACTAAGTTTCGAATCAACTTGTGTCACTATTTATGACGAGTTGTGGTTATTCACCCGTGACGAGGTTTTTCCTATCAAAGACTTCCCGAAATATCTTAATGGCCGTGAAAGCTTAAAATCTAAAATCTATTCTTAGGATTAAAAAATTAAGGTCATTTTTAAAACATGTGAAGACCATTACCTACACTTTCGTGTAATAAAATAAAATAGCATGTTTGCGGCCATTTGACCACTTTGTGGTGGTTAAATCACTTTATGGTCATTTAATATTAAATTTTCTCTTGTATGTATTTTAATTTTCCAGAAAAAAAGCAACAAAATATGAGAGATATTTTTTATCAAAGAAATCAACATTTTGTATCGTCGTGTTACTTTCTCAACCTCGCTACTCAAAAAAAAAAAGCGTTTTTCGGTTCCCTAATCAATAATCATAATCAATTCTGTACATGATTACTGATAACTTATACAAAATCCAAATTAATTATAATTATCTCAAATAGTCTGTAAGTTACTTTGCATCAAAATAATTAATTGTAGTTTGTAGCCTGGAACCAAAAATCGATTTTTGGAGACACGAGGTTGAGAAAGTAACATGAGGTAGTACCTATTATTTGTACTGCAATATTGCTAGTTTTTAACAAAACCTTTTTAAGGTGTAGATATAACACTGATATCCACTGAAGTGAAATTTTATTTCCGCTGTAAGCATTCCGTTAAAAATTTCACAGTTCATTCCTTCAGGTAATTATAGTATATCACAAAGTTCGCTTATCGTTATCTTTTGTTAGATATTCAGTTTAAAAGCGGAAGAAAAAGAAGTAAAAGTTATTTTTAAATGGCGCGTACTATCGTACGTCAACCTGTTTTATATTTAAAACAAGCTATGAAGAAAATAAATATAATGTTTTGTATTTTATAAAATACTCTTCGCAATTCAAATTTAGCCCCATAGGGCTTGCATTGGGGTTACTTAGATTTAAAGTTATAATCCCCTGCACATAATCAAAAGTCAACACAACAAATTTTGACACAATCCAAGTTCATAAAAGTCGGGTTGATTTAAAAAAAAAAGAAACAGTCAAATTGAGAATCAGCTCCCTTTTCAAAGTTGGTTAATATAATGATGTGCTCTGCTTCACAAAATTGTTAATCCAAAATGCTTCTTTATTTGAAAATGTTTCTTAAAGATGGTTAATATATTAAATTAGTTCCATCTTTCACATAGAATATTTTTTATTATTTTATCTATGTTTTAGTTAAGCATACATTTGGGTTTATTAATTTTTACAACACTAGTGCTTTTTGAAGATATTATAAAACCCATATGCTTTTGTTTTTCCATTTGGACAGTACTTTTTTGTATTGTCAGGCAAATGTCAGTGTAATAATTTTTATTTTTTTTGGTATTTTAAAGCTTTGGGCTGTAGATGTACATAAAATATTGTATGAAATTCATTTGCGAGTAGCTTTTAGGGCACCCGAATGAGTTTTCCACTCCGCTGGCGCATCGTGGAAAAACTTTCATTCTGGTACACCAAAATCTTACCCAAAATAATTTTATAATATAATATTTTGGTTTGGACTTTTTCCCATCAAAACTTTAAAAATAAAGTAAATGACAAGTAAATGTTTGATTGTATTAACTCTTTCAGGGGCATAATTTTTTAATATAAAAATCCCCAAGTTCGCGCAAAATTAAAATTTTCTTTTTAAATCAGAGTTTTTGAATATAATGCGTAAATTTACTTTAATAATGCGAAATAAAAAGAAATTTTCAAAAATAAGATGTATTTTATAAAAGAAATAGGTTTAAAATTTATACCACTGCGCACTTTAACAACGAGAGAAGGGCCCAATTATTTCAAACCAAAAATTAAAAAACTAAAATGCGTACTAAATATATAAGCCAAAAAAATATGATCACACGCCAATAATATTTATTTTGTCGATTTTAACCATATTTTTGAAAGACTATATGCATAATTTTCATTCATGACACTTTTTACCATTTATGCCCAAGATAATACTTTATATAGAAAAGGTTTTTTGTAATTTAATTTTAATACAATAAACTTATAATAATTTTTAAAATGGTGGTTTAAATTCTGTACCACCGCACAATTTTTTTTTGGTGGTACAAAATCCCTGAAAGAGTTAAAATAATATCTTTTCACTTCAAAACTTTTTTTTTCCTAATTTTATTTCTTTAAAAATGTATTCTTTTTCTTTAGGCACCTATATTTTTAGGTGTACATCCCAAAGCAAAATCCTTAAAAAAGAGATTCTTAAATCCTTAGTTACTGACAAGAAAGTGATCATCAAAGATCCGACTAATGCAGACCCTACTCTTCTAGGTACAGGGTTGTGCAGAGTATAATAATCCTATGTCCTTTTTTTTTAAACCTTTTCTACCCTCTCCAGAAAAGATAAGAAGGTTTCTGTAAAAGAAGATGTTTCGTGCATCTGCTTTATATCGCGACATAAGCGGATATACAAATATTTACGTATAAATAGTAAATATATGATACTTTTAATTTTTTTAGGGTCCTTTCGAATAAAAAAGTTTTTCTTGTCCGTGATGAAAAAATAAAATATTGCCAATTGGTTAAAATGCAATTTTGGGCATTTTTAAGGCTTTTTTCATCTACAATTTCTCGGTTATTAATAAATATATCGATATAGGGTTTTTGTCATTGTTAAGTTAATGAGTTGCTTGAGTGTTTAACGTCGTGTAAAAAATTCAGATTTTTTAAAATTAGTTACCCCTGAGAAATTGAGTCTCCAATATTGACTAATTTGGTAAAAGTAGTATTTTTTAAAGCTTTATTAAAAGATATTAAGTAAATATTTTTGTTTGAAATTTTAACGGTGTATAGTAACTATAGGTCACTATTTAGAAAAAAATTCACCCTCTCAATTCAACCCCCTAAAGGGCCTATAGGCCTAAGAAAATATTAAAATAATAAAAATCGTCATTTTATTAAATTTTATATCAAATTTCGGATACAATTTTAAGGTTGAGATTTCAAAAAGTCCAAAGGCAACTTTTTCGTACTATTACTAATTTGATTTTAACAAAAAAAAATCACTCAACCCTAATCACTCAACCCTAATGTCTAAGAGCTGATAAACATTTTCAACTATTTTTTTTTTCTCCCGGCTGAATTTTATATACAGGGTGATCATTAACTGGCATGCCAAAATTTAAGAGGTGATTCTACATCCAAAAATGTAAAAAAAGTTCCTATAAACGTTGGTCCGAAAATAAGCCCTAAGAGAGCTACGACCCTTTAAAATTGTAATAAAAATAAGGTTTTTAATTAATAACTCTGGTACCCTTTAAGCTAGAGCCACGAGCTTTAGCATGTATACTATAGAATTAATAAGTTTATGTTAATTTATTTTTTTGAATTTGTACAGTAGCGTGCCTAGACTATTTTTCATATAGAAACTATTTTTCATATTTTTGGATGTAGAATCAACTTAAATTTTGGCATGCGATTACCCTGAAAATTCTATTTAAGTTATTCCCAAATCGCCAGATTCTTGACCCGGTTCCTTCAAGTGTTAGGCTCAAAAAAGGTAATCTGAAAACCTATATTTAACTTACCGAGAGGGCAAAGGGGTAAAAGCAGTCTTTAAAAAGTTGTTTTGACATGTGTCATATGTCAGTGATTTAATGGGGTACCCTGAAAACCTATATTTAACATACTGAGCGGGAAATGGGTAGAAGCAGTCTTTAAAAAGTTGCTTTGACATGTGTCATATGTCAGCGATTTATTGATGGTTTGGACATTAAGTGTGTTTTACTGCATTATTCTGTAGCCACTGGTGCCACTGGTTTGAGCGGAATTGTCGTTTTACTGATAACATTTCACCATTCTCGCCATTCCGACCAAACCATCGGGAGAGGTTCGAATGAAGAGAATGACACGTGTCAAATGTCAAACATTAAATAAAATCTAACGGTTTTAATGTGCATTCTGTATTTTAATTAAAAATATTGGTGAACTTGCTGATATTAGGTATGGAAAGCACGGAAAGCTTTATTGGTTTAACAAAGAAAGTAAGTACTTACAGCATGTCCAGTAAATGATGTCATTAATTTTAAGGGTTGATTCTACTGAGGAAAATATAAAAAAAAGTTCCTGTAAACATATGTCTAAAAATGCGTCGTAAGGGAGCTAAACCCCCTTGTAAGTGGCTAAAAAATTCGGTTTTTATTTAATAACTCAGGAACACTTTGAGGTACAGCAACGAGGTTTTGAATGTAAACTAATCCTAATAAGGCCCATCTTCGTATTCTATCTTCATTTACTTATTTTAAACAGGGGTGTGCGAAACTGGGAGGCCTTATTAGTTTTTGGTCCCAAACTTTTTTCTGTGTACTTTTTTTGTAATTTTATTTTTGGAATATGATTACTCAGTTCAAAATACATAAAAAAGGTACTCTTGTTCTATATGGCAATAAAGATATTATTATTAACCGTTTTTGAGAAAAATTAATTTGAAGGTGAAATTTCACGGGTCGGGGACGAAAAGTTAAGTACTAATATGTTTAAAACCAAAATTTCAATGATCCAGGGTATATCATAAACTAAGAAAAAAAGTTTTTATATATGCAGGTCAAAAAATCGCTATGGTGCATTTTTAGGAGCACATATCTCCCTTAGGATTGATTTTTGGAACTACATGCGTTTTTTACTTAGTTTTTGATGTACATTCACATTGCATTATTTAAATTTAGGTTTTCAACATTTTAGTATTTAATTTTTCGTCCTCGAACCGTAAAATTTCACCTTTAAATTAATTTTTCTCGAAAATCCTACAGTATTAAAACAAAAGTACCTTTTTTATTTATTTTGACCTGAGGAATCATATTCCAAAAATAAAATTACAAAAAAGTTACACAAAAAAGTTTGGGACAAAAAACTAATAATGCCCCCCAGTTTCGCAGACCCCTGTTTAAAATAGTACATAAAGACAGCATACGAAGATGGGCCTTATTAAGGTTAGTTTATATTCCAAACCTCTGTTATTAAATAAAAACCGAATTTTTTAGCAAAGGGGCTTAGCTCCCTTACGACGCATTTTTAGACATGTTTATAGGAACTTTTTTTTATATTTACTTATGTAGATTAGTTTACACTATAGGGACTATATACTGCAGTCCTGACATATATTTTCAGCATAGATAAGATAAGATTTTCTTCTTCTTCTTCTTCTTCTTCTTCTTCTTCTTCTTCTTCTTCTTCTTCTTCTTCTTCTTCTTCTTCTTCTTCTTCTTCTTCTTCTTCTTCTTCTTCTTCTTCTTCTTCTTCTTCTTCTTCTTCTTCTTCTTCTTCTTTTGTGCTTAGTTTCATTCTGTTCAAACTGCTCCTACTGCAGAATGATGCAGTAAAACTTAACAATTGTTGGAGCCCAATTCTGTAGAAACAATTATGCTAAATGGCACTAAGAGTCCTATAGTGCTTTGGCAAACTTGTTTACCATAAATAGTCCACGATAATGTCTTTACCTCCTTGGCCCCAGAAATATTGTGTCCACTATGAAATTAGCTTAATCAAATTGTAATAAATTTTACAAATATGACCCGCTAAATTAAAAATACTTTTTGGGCTTCTAGTACACAGAGAAACCGGATCTAAAGTCTGGCAATTTAAATAGTTTAGGGCACATCCACAGGCTCGTATAACAAGCATAATATATAAGAATGCGATGCCGTGG
>OY294050.1:37238814-37261314 GCA_958510825.1 Brachypterus glaber
GGGAGAAATTTTCTCGAGAAAAACTCTATTGCTCATCCTTCTAATCCTTATCTTTATTTAGTTTTCTAGAGTTTTATTAGTATTTCTTGCCCATAAATTAAGTAGTTTTTCGTTTAAAGTAAAATGCAATCCCAAAGATCAATCTCAAACTTAGATTCTAAGTTGAGACTGCAATGAACCCTAAGAACATTTAGTGGATAAAGTTTATTTAAGCTTAGACCTAGGCTTCAACAATTGGACATAATCGATTATTGTAACAGGTCAAGTCACAATAGCATTGACTTTCTTTCATTAAAATAGACCAATCTTATATTTCATAGTAAGAGCATTTATTCGAGAATTGGTCATTAATCAACCTTTTGGTGGGCGTGCATTGTTATTTAATGCTGCACTTTTTATTAGATCATTTACTGTAAAATTTGTAAAAAAAATGTTAGTAGTTGGCCTGACAAAGAAGACGTATGTATCCATGGATTAAATAATGTTTTAAGCAGTTTGCCTAAAGTTTGTAAAAATTTCTGGTAGGTGGTTCTTCCGGAAATTGATGATCATTTTTTAAAAGAAATTGGTTGTGATAAAAAGATTTTTAGTAGTTTCTTGTTATCTGTACTATGATATTTTATGTATGTCTTGTTTATGCAGAACATCACGTCCTATATAAAAAACTTTTTATTACTTTTTCCAAAGTATGATCCACAAAGTATAGATATATCCAGAAAAAATATATTTAGTATTCTGTGAAAAAATATGCATTTCAACATTTTCTGTCAGGGATATAACTTTTTAACTGCTACTTTCAACTGTACAAAGGCATCATAGGTATATTTAGCTTTGAAAACGTGTTTCAAAATAAGAGAACATGTGAGTATTTAAATGAAGAATAAATTAGTGCATTGAAGACAAAATAAAGTAAACAATATCCATCTTTGTTATAACTTGGTCAATGTTTCCATCAATTTAGCGCTCTTCCAGAAGTTTTTGAGCACTCAAAGAAAATGAACACTGCCAATTTTAAAACTGTCATGATTTTATTGTGCCTATAGTCTAAGAGCTGGTGACCATTTACAATTAATTATTTTCTCCCGGCTGCATCTTATAAATATCTTAAAGTACATTCAAATTGGGGCTATTTGAACATCGTTAGGTTCTGGATCCGAATCCTTTGGGTGCTAGAAGAAACTTAAAGAAATTTCGGACATAAGTCCATAGGAGTTTTTATTAAGAACTAATTTTGTTATTATTCTTTTACGTCAAACCTTTGATTCTTGAAATTTTGATTAATTTCTTATCTCGGATTAAAATTGACAATCTTGAATTAAAGTAAATCTGCAAAGATTGTGATAAAAATGGAATAATTCAATAACAAAAATTCACTGCCCAGTAAAAGAGCTTTCCCATTTTTCACCTCCCCTAGTGAATTGGATTTTTTATTATCAGATTTACTTTCAGCAACGTTAAAAACCCCAATATACCAATTTTCACGAAAACTACTCAGGGGTTGATTTAGAGAAATTTTATTTTAAGATTTAGTTAAAAAACCTAAACCTAAAAAACCCCAATTAGTCAATTTTCAAGAAAACTACCCCTAGCCCCTCAGGGGTGAAAATAGATTTTTTTATTATCAGATTCACTTTCAGAAATCTCAAAAACGCTAATATATAACAATTTTCACGAAAAATACCCCCCACCTCTCAAGGGGTGAAATTAGAAAACTTTTATTATTCGACTGAAAATATTTTAAAATATTTGCCCCCTCACCCCCGCGGAAGTGGAAAATTTGTATTATCAGATTCAATTTCAGCAACCTTAAACACCCCTATACCTATAGCAATTTTCATTTTTTTGTAAAAAAATGTATTGTTCCCCATTTTTGGAAATTTTTGCACGAATACAAAGCTTTCCTAAAATTTTGAAAATTTTCAAAATGGGAAAGCAATAGATCTGATTGGGGCAATCAGATCAATAGTTAAATATGAAACAACTGGTTTTATGGTTGTTGCAACCAGAAAACTGGTAAAGGCAATAAGATAAATTGTTTTACTTAACAGATTCTTAAAATCTAAGTTATGTTTCTGGTAACCAAAAACAAGTTGTGAACAGATTTCTGGTTTCATCAACCAGAAAAATAGTTGGTCCGTATTTAACAACTACTCTGGTTGCCCAACCAGGTCGTTTTTAAAACCCATTTATTGACTTCACTTATATATATTTATATAGATAGATATAAATATATTTGTCCTCAAAAGAAAGCTTAGAAAGCTAAAATTTGGTACACATGCTTAACTCGGTTGACAATACAATTTTATATAAAATTTACCCCCCAACCCCACACCCCTAAAATTAAAAAAAAAAATCCCTTTTTTACCCACGAGATAATTTACAACTAAAATTAGGTTACAAACTCATTTAGTGATAATAAAATTTTGCAATAAATTTTACGTCCCCCCTCGTCTCCCCATCACCCCCATACGCGTATAAGGCTAAGTTTTATCCACTTAGAATACACTTAGAAAGCTAAAATTTGGTACACATGCTTAACTCGGTTGACAATACATTTTAATATAAAATTTACCCAACCCCCCACATGTGATAATTTAAAACTAAAATTAGATTGCATACTAACTTAGTGATAATAAAATTTTACAATAATTTTACGTCACCCCTCATCTCCCCATTACCCCCCATACGTGTATAAGTCTTACAAACATAACTAAAAAACTTGAAAATAAAATTAAATAAAAAAAAGTTTTTAAAGTTAAAACCTTTCTTAATTAAGTACATGTTTACTTAACTATAACTAAAAAGTAGAAAACAAGATATTAATACAAATTTACAAATAAAAGTTTTAAAAAAAAGGGTTTTGGAGATGTGGCCGAAAATCAAAAAATTAAAAATTCCAAAACACTTAAGTGTTTTTTTTTGGAAAAGAAGTACTTCTTTTAAAAATTTCGTATTTGTAAATTTGTATAAATAACTTGTTTTCTACTTTTTAGTTATAGGTACGTAATATGTACTTAATTAAGAAGGGTTTGGACTTTAAAAACTTGTTTTTATTTAATTTTATTTCAGTGTTTGTTATATTAAGTTATTCTCTTTTGCCTCATTGACACATATGTACGCATAGATGTAAATGAACAATACATATGAAATTAATTGACACAGCTCTTCTAATGAGTGGAAATTAAAGAGGATGTGTATAATTAAACAAATAAATTTTCATGTTTTTTTTTTGTTGCTTTTTGTTTTATTATTTTTATCCAGCTGAGAACAAATGTTTCATACTATTAAATTAAATGAGAATTAATGAATGTATTAATTTAGAAAAATGTAATTTTATAACCATCACTCTAACTTAAGAGAAAAATAACCCGTGCCTAGTAAAAATAGTTTACGACCTTCTTTATTACTGTAGTATACCATGGGGGAGGTAATTTTCTACAGTCCCAATTTTACGTTAAATTGCGGCAAAATCATTAGCAGCAATTTCATAAATATTATTAAATGTTAGTCGTTGAATTTTTTTTATTTATAAATTTCCAGCATAAGTTTTTTGGCAAATTTTCAACTCACACCATGTGCACATGTGCTTTTTAAGTTAATAACCCAAATATTTTAATTATTCCTTTAAGAGACTTGGGCATTGACTTCTTTTATTACAGAGGTCATGTCAACGAAATGTACCTAATAATAATTGTGTTCTTTAGATATAAATGAAAAATTGCTTTTCAAGTGCCGTTAATTATTTACTAAGGACTTAATATATTATCACTAAATTTTAATTATTTTTTAATATTTAGGTAAGTATTTTTAAGTCTGTTATTAATGTTTATTTAATAATGGATTCTTCAATCTTTTCTTGGTATTTTATCATGGGTTTTTGTAAATAAATCAATTTTCATTTATTTTAAATAAATTTTAAAAGTCTAGAGATAATAAATAAATAGTACCTTATATTTAACTCTAACTTGGTGGATGTCTGAAGTTAATGCAAAAATATAGTTCAGTTCACATTGCAATATACTATAATTAATTTTTCCAAAACATATAATACTACGAATAATAGTTAAAGGAATCGCCTTTCATCCAATTCAATAATCAGTTTAATCCATTTAGTAGTTTTATAAATATTAGGATTTTAAATTCCATGATTTTTTTTGTATATTTCTACGAGTAACGCAATCCTCGTTAACTTATTCTCGGTAAAAAAAATCCAGAAGCCCTTGATTTATAGCATTTGTCACTCACAGATTCTCTACACGTCAGTATTTCTGTTTCATTATTTTGTCATTGTCCAGGGGCGCGTCATTAGATCATATATACATAGATGCGCCTTGAGTCCACGTAAAACCGAAATGTTGTCATTGCTATATCCAGGTAGATTTCACCTTCCCGCTTCTGGCCGCCACCCACGGCTATAGTGGTTTGTTTACAAATATGTTATACTTCACCTCCTCGCAACCTCACCGCTATAGTGGTTTGTTTACAACTGGCTTTGTATATGTTCTACATAAAATAAATCAACATTAATGCCATATCTATGTATATATGATCTAATGGAGCGTCCAGGCATTAGATCATATATACATAGATGCGCCTTGAGTCCACGTTAAACCGAAATGTTTTCATTGCTATATCCAGGTAGATTCCACCTTCCCGCTTCTGGTCACCACCCACGGCTATAGTGGTTTGTTTACAAATATATTATACTTCACCTCCTCGTAACCTCACCGCTATAGTGGTTTATTTACAATTAGCTTTGTATATGTTCTACATAAAACAAATCAACATTAATGCCATATCTATAAATATATATAATCTAATGGCGCGTCCAGGCATTAGATCATATATACATAGATGCGCCTTGAGTCCACGTCAAACCGAAATGTTTTCATTGCTATATCCAGGTAGATTTCACCTTCCCGCTTCTGGTAACCACCCACGGCTATAGTGGTTTGTTTACAAATATATTATACTTCACCTCCTCGCAACCTCACCGCTATAATAGTGGTTTGATTACAATTGGCTTTGTATATGTTCTACATAAAACAAATCAACATTAATGCCATATAGATCATATATACTAGATGCGCCTTGAGTCCACGTCAAACCGAAATGTTTTCATTGCTATATCCAGGGCGATTTCACCTTCCCGCTTCTGGTCACCACCCACCGCTATAGTGGTTTGTTGACAAATATGTTATACTTCACCTCCTCGCAACCTCACCGCTATAGTGGTTTGTTTACAATTGGCTTTGTGTATGTTTTACATAAAACAAATCAATATTAATGCCATATCTATGTATATATCTAAAGTCCAGGCGGGTGTCAAAATAAACGTCTATAGAATCTGCACAGAAAGTTGAGGCGTTGCGTATTCAAGTTTTTGTAATAATTAAGCCCTAAAGTCAATTATAATGAAAGTTCTAATTATATTATAGGCTTCTGTCACTGGTTTAAGTGCATACCACTTAAGATAATACAGAGACGCTGCATCTCAGAAGCCAGAGCTTCTCTGAAATCTTATTAGATTGATTTACCCACTTATGTTTAATTATTTTAAACATGAAAATCATCTTTAACTAAGAGTAGGGGAGACAGGAGCACTGAGGAAACAATTTTCGAATCTTTTTCTGTATATTTTTTTATTTTATTATTCGGATATTATTAATAATAAACCAATTATTTCTTCTTCCTAAAATTCGTTCATCTCGACTCCATATATTATATGCATTTTAATATATGACCTTTTATATCCTTTTTCAATGATAAATCTCTATAATAATAATAATAATCTCTATAATATATCCATTTTCTCTTACAGAGAGAGGTTCATATATGAGTTTGTCAGTCTTTAATGTTTTTAAAAATATGGGAAAGTCTTATATTGTTTTACTTATTTTTGAGAGAAATTATTATTATTTTATAATTGAAAGTATGTTTCTGCTTTATTGTTTTCATTTAATTTTAAAAAAAAAGTAGGTAAATAATAATTATTAATTAAAATAAAAATATCTCCATTCATTTATTAGGTATATTGTATTTTTCCCAGACATATCAAATTATTGCATCTGGAAATCTAAACAAACAATCGAGAAATCACATAGTACCAACGTTATAAAATTGATTATAAAAATCTTATTTATTATTCTTGTCAATAAAATTGATGACGGTACATTTTCTGTGTACTTAAAACAACTCAATATCTAAGGGCAATAGACCTAAGCTTTGCCGTTCCTCAGAAAAAAGCCGACATAAAGGCCTATCCAGAAGGTTGCATAAGAACATAAAACATAAGAATACGATGCCGTGATTGGCTTGATGTGCCGCCATGTATCTTGTAAGCCAATCACGGTATCGCATTCTTATGTTTTATGTCCTTATGCAAGCTTCTGGATAGGCATTAAGGCTGCCTTATGCCACTTTTAGACTATAGTTCAAAGAAAAACACATCCAACTTAACAATTTATTATTATAGTGGATTTAGTATCCAGTCCATATATGGACAATGGGACAAATATTTGAGGCTGTGGAAAACTAGAACTGGAGATTTAAAACCTAAAAAAAATTATGTGTATTTTAGTCTTAGTTTGTTGTACCTACTAATAATATTGTGTGATGCAAAATACGTTTAATAAAGGTCTATTAATGAGTATTAATTAAATCAAATAGAAAATGAAGCTAATTTAAAAGTTAAAGCGGAAATTTTAAACCCTGATAAATGGATTACACAGCCACACAAAAAAAATCACTATCCAAAAACTGGACCAATTCATTTTCGAGGTCGCTGAAACCGAATCTGACCTCAGAATTGCTCCATCAGGTCAATCTTTTTATAGACTTTAAAAAGGGGTGCGTGCGAAAATTACTTAAATTCAGATGTTTTTATGTGTAGAAAAAAATTGTGACCTGATAGAGCATTTCTAATGTCAGATTGGGTTTCAGCGACCCCAAAAATATAAAAATGCATTGGTCTAGTCTCTGGAATATGAAATATTTTTTGTGTTATCTATGGCTAAGGTCTAAAATAATATAACGTTTTTATAGGCCTTTTCTGAAGTAGATTTTTAGCCTTTCCAAAATGCCTTTACAACGCTGCACGTGCGGCGTTTTTCTGAGGCCCGTACGAGCTAAAATTTCGATCGGTACGTGACAAATTTTACGAGAAGGTGGATAAAAAGGCAAAAAGATTTAATAAAGACTTTCACTCAAATAGACCGTTTCGAGCGGTGGATGTATGGGCAAATAAAACAATGGATAACTTACCTTAGTATGTGACGTGGCACTTTTTATGCAGGTTTATTAGGGTTTAGAAGGAAACTACACAGTAAAAAAATAAAATTTTCCTACGATCCTCTATGAAAATGATATTTAGCACACTCTTTTGTTCTTTAGAAAACGCCTCATATCGCACTCGTTTGATATTTTTATATCACACTCGAGTGATATTTATGTATGGAGGTTTGCCTAATTTTATTTAGATATTTACCTCATAGATTCTACTAATTTTATTCACCTTGTTTTATAAACCATTTTCCACCTTTCACCTCAGCCTTTTATATCTTTTAAGTGTTTTAATCCAAATATTTCTGTTTTTCAAGTTAAAAATAGAAACTATATTTACTATAACGTTACTATTTTGACCATTACTGTCTATAGTCTACACAAATCTTATAAAAATTACTTAACTTTTTATTTAGTTACCTTACATTACATAAAACACATCAAAATACACAGTATTTTTCTTTAGAAGTGTAAAACAGTACAATTTTACTGTCTCATATGGCAACATAACCACAGAAATCTAATTTAATAAGCAAACACAAGTTTGCATTTATTTAGGAATAGGCAACCCATTAAACAGTTATGTATTGTATTAAATATAAAACCAAGAAAACTAAAGCTAAATGAAAATCATATTTCCTGTTTACCATACCTACATATATAAATTTGTATGCTATTTATAATTATTTTGTGCTTTGCTTTTCTTAAAAATTAATAAAAATTAGAAAATTATAAAATAAGAAACTTCATATTTTTTTGGGATCGTAGGAAAAATAGTGTACATAACTTGTTGGAAAGTGTATTTAATACACTCGTCGGGTTTCCTCACTCGCCTGGCGGCTCGTTCGTAAACCTGCCCATTCGTGTGAAATATGTCACTTTCCACACTAGTTATGTAATATACTATTATTATTCCATCAAACTATTTTCTAATCACAACTACAAATTTCAACTTTTGTTTTATGCGCAAATTTATTTACATGTTTTCTTACATAACTTTTGATGAAGTATCCAAATCCGTCAAGAAAAAAAAATCGTTGGTTCGGTTTTAGAGATAAGTTACCCCAAAGTTTTTATATGGGAAAATTATAAAAATCGTATATGTTCGTTTAATATTTATAAAAATTGGAATCTGGATGTTTTTAGAATCGCTAAAAACAACTTTATATTTAAAAGTTTCTATCTTTAACCCTTAAGGGGGGTGGAACCACCCGTTTATATGTTTTTTAAGTAACCCGATAAGAATAAGAACCGGGGGGTTTTCGTCTCGCTGAAAATAAATTTAATTTTTAAAAAAATTTATCTTCACCCATATAACCCATAGGACCACCCATATTTACATTTTTTTAATTAACCTGATAAAATTTGGTACATTGGGACTCGCAAACCAAATTTAATATTAAAAAAAATATGCCTACAAAAAATCCCAAAATACCTATGTACCATCTTTTATCAGCTAATTAAAAAAATATAAATACCGATGTTAACAAAATAATACTTTCCCTTTAGGCCTAAGTTTATTAAAACCAAAAACGAAAACAAAATAAAATAAATTCAAACAAATTTTTTTTTCCAAAAAAAGTTTATTTTTTCGAAAAACGTAAAAAAAGCAATAGAAAATTTTCATTTTTTTTCTAACGCAAAACTTTACTCGGGAAAGTATACACCCGTAGAAGGTGAAGATAGATTTGTTAATTAAAAAAATATAAATAGGGGGATCTACTCTCTTAAGGGGGAAAGGCAGATTTTTTTAAATATCAATTCGTTTTCAGCGAGACAAAAAACCCCCGGTTATAATTCTTATCGGGTTACTTAAAAATATGTATAAAAGGGATTCATCCGGATGGTTCTACCCTATTAAGGGGTAAGGATAAAGTTTTTTTAATATCAAATTCGTTTTTAGCGAGTCTCAAAACCTCTAAATATTTTTTTTATTAACGTATTTGGATTCAGCATCAAAAAATATGTAAGAAAACATTAAAGAAAAGTTGCGCATAAAATCCTTATAAACTAGTGTCATCGTACTGAAGAGGACCAGCAACCCGACACTGTCAGTCTACCAATATCACTCTGTGCGATAATTAGAAAATAAACTGATGGAATAATAAATTAATATTTTTATAATTTTGATATAAATTAAAAATTTCTGTCCTTAAAAAAAATAAAACCTTAAAAATAATATGTAAAATAAAATATCAAAAAGATCGTGGAATAGAAAATTTGTGTCAAGGTTTGATGTTTTAGGCTTAGAATCTAGAAGATTTAGCACTTCTTGAATTTTCTAATTTAAAATAATTTCCAATAAAATAGATTGTAGCTATTGTATTCTTGGTGAACTATCATTTCGTATACCTATACTGCCCTACCAGGCTAGGAAGCAGTAACTCCATTTGTGACCTAGTGACGTTTCGACGTCAACTCTGATGTATTATTTTGCAAACGCTGCTATGCGACAAATGTAGTTACTGCTTTCTAGCGTAGTAGGGCAGTATAGGTCCTAGATGATCTCTGCTAAAGTTTATTTTTTTAAGGTATAATTATTTTAAACCTTCCCGCTTGTAAATCATCCCGAAATTACCATAGCAACGTAAGATACGCATGCGTCGTAAGCGAAATGACTAGGCCCAATTTACACAACCGTAAAACGTTGACAAAACAATGGTTTATTCCTCTATATTATTGGAAGAAAAGCGATTTTATAAGCAAATTTTGTTTCTACAGGAATACAAAAGTGTTTTTAGCAACAGCTTTATCAATTCTCTTTTTTTACACCAAAACATCATAAAAACAAAGTACGTAAACAAAAATTATAAATTTTGGTTATGTTGACATTCAAAACAAGCCACATGCTTCAGTGTAAATCTGACTTTGTGGAGTACTTAGCGGCAAATTTAAAATAACTATACCTTAAAAAAATAAACTTTAGTAGTACGAATTTATTTTATATGCCAACTGCACGAACAAATATTAAATATACATCAGTTTATGAAATTTAAAATTAATTTAATAAAATAGACGCAATTTGTGACTGCACTACTAAAATCCTCCAAATTTTTATATTTTGTATTTGTATAAGGTTTTCTATATGGTACCCTGTAATTGTTTTTACTGTTGGATGTTAAATAAATAAATAAATACATTTTAATAAAATTTAAAAAAATAACTTTGTTTAGGTGCTTTTTTAATCCAATCCTAAATATATAAGATTTATTTCCAATAAAATACATACAAAGGTAGTATATTTGTAATATCCGATCTAAATTTTAGATTCAAGTTAAGATCTTCAGGTACTTCACTGAAGTAACTTCAGTGACTGAAGTTGATTCTGTGCAAAGCAGCTTTGAGAATAAAAACTACTATATTACAAGAAAGCTTTTACATAACAGGCTTTAAGAACCAAATATTTTCTATGTGGTAAAAAACATTTGGTTCTTTCAGGTTTCCACTTTGCTTATCATCAAATTTTCTATATTTTTAAAGAAAATAACAATACAAAAAGACAGCTTATATTTTATGAATAAAATTAAAACTGGGATTAAAACGAAGATAGTAAGGGAAATTATTTAGTCTTGTGATTTGAAAATTAAAAAAGTAAATTATCAAAAATATGTATAGTAGGTAAAAGTCAGAATTATTTACTTGTGTATGGTCTTACATATTTTTTGTAAAAAGAAAACAACTGTATATAATCAAGGAACAATTAACTTTAATTAGCACGAAAGAGTAAACTAGTTACTTGGTAGGTATTTCTGTGGGTAAATGCCTGATGTAAAGTTTTAAAACGTCAACTTGGAATGCTTAAATTCGGTTAATTTAATTTTAATTAAAAATTTGGTGTTCAGAAGGATATCGTTTTAAATGAGAGTTTTGGGATAAATGTGAAAAACATGTTTTTCTTTAAAAAAGTGCAAAATGATGAAAGAAATGATAAAAAAAACTGTGTACCAAGTTCATTTGTTAATAAAGAACAAAATAAAAATAATAAAAACTAGTCAGGAATAATTTGTTATCGTAAACCCGACAACAACGCATTATTCTTACGCTAAATGTGACTATCATACTGAAAAAAAGTTATATTTTTTGTTTATCTAAAAAACAACATAATAACATTTAGGTAGAATGTATAATAAAAACACTGTACAATATTAATTAAATATATTTAACTTTTTATAATCTAGTTTTAAATCATACCATGGAAATAAACTTATTTAAGACGTGGAAAGCCACATTAAATACTTGTCTGGGGCAATAACACATTGAGTTACAGCATGTTAAGTCCGTAAAAACTAATAAAACATAACAAAATATTTTAATTTTATAGTCAAGAGCAGTGAACACAATACAGACCCTTTCCTTTTGCCCCACTGTATAGCCCTACTACGCTAGAAAGCAGTAGCTTCATTTGTCGCCTAGCGAGGTTTTGACGTCAACTCTAATGTAATATTTTGAAAACGCTGCTATGCGACAAATGGAGTTACTGCTTTCTAGCATAGTAGGGCAGTATGTAGTAGTCAATGTGTAAAGTTATTTTTATTTTGACGACTTGACACTTGAAGTTTCGTTAGGTGCAACCGTATATTCAAAGAAATCGATTTCTTGTTTTAGCATAATCAATTTTGATGACTGTTGACTTACAGTCTGTCAAGTAAGAGCGTGTCTCGCATTATTTATCTAAGAATATATTTATACTTTTTTTTTACATTTAGTTACAGTTAATTATTATCATTCAATGCAAATAACTTAGTAACTTGTCCAGTCTCCATTTGCGTCAATGATCACCTGGCATCGTCGGGGCATACTTTGAACGAGAATTTTTGCAAAGAGACGTCCGAAGTCACTAAAAATAAGGTTCAGAATATGTCTCTATATACAAAACATTGTCGGTCAAGAAGTAAAGTATATCCCCGAAATAGTAGGGCTCTCTCTTACCGACTACACGTTATAGAAGACAAGCTCTTACTTGACCGACTGTATACTAACTTCAACCAGTTATTCCAATATAATTTAACATAAACTAATTGGAATAATAAATTGAAGTTTGTATTTATAAGTTGTTCATGTACAGAATTTACTAGGCATTTTAAAGAACAGAAAATCAGTTTTTTGGAGATACGAGTTTGAGAAAGTAATGCAACGATATATCTTAGACCAGAATAAATATTAGTATAAAATATATATTTTATACAAAAATTTAATTTAATTAATTTAAACATTAAATAAAATTAGGTATTTATTTTTTAATAATAAAATATAACGTACATTTAAATATATTTTTGCACGACCAAGACTAAAACTTAATTTTACGCCTTCATTTTCGTGTCTTAACTTGCCGTTTTTCTCCCTAGGAAAAAAAACACGGCAACCTTGATAATATTAAAATATAATACATACTATGTGCTTTACTGGTAAAAATTAGGTTTGGTGATATTTTGGAATAAATAAGCTATTCAAACGAATTTATTTGATTTTAACAAAGAAAACCTTTAAAAATAGCATTATTTAAATTACTTAAAATTAGAGATCGACCGATACCGATATGATATCGGCAATATCGGCGATATCGGCAAAAAATATCGGTTATCAGCCGATATGAAAGTCCATATCGTAATATCGGCAATGGTATATAATAAGTAGAAGCTACATAATATGTATAATATAATAGTATTATATTAATATATTATAACATTTATAATTCATATTTAATATTATGTATTAATTGTGCGATCCAAAAGTAGCCCCCCCCCTCAACTTAACTTTTGAACTACTTTTGATATCGTCATCAAATTTGGAAGAATCAATAAGACAACAAACTATCTTTTGGCATATATTCGATATCTTTAGCTTTTAAAATGTGGTCAGGAGCGTATAGAAGGTATTTTTTTTAATGGAAATGGGGGTCGTGTGATACATCACATATATTTTTTTTATTTTTTAAACACTTTTTTTAATTTAGATTTTTTAATTTTGCTAAAAAATACATACGTTTTAAGATTTTTTTTGTAAAATTTTATTTATGTTACTTAAAATTCGTTTAAAAGTATATTATTTAAAATTGGTTTAAAAGTAAAATATAATTTACTTATTTGTATTGTTGCATGATTCATGATCATTAACCATTTTTCAAGAATTGATTTTTTTAAAGAAATTCTCATTTTTAACCCTATTTTAAACCCCCAAAAAATAAAAAATAAATATGTTGTTAAATAGAAAATTTTATAAGCTTCACTGTCCATATGAGTCATGTCACATTTACATTTACATGTAGTTATTACATTTTTTTAATCACTGTTTTATTCATATTTAATATGCCTATATATACCGGGTGCCACAAAATAGTATAACCTTTTTGTTTATTAACTTATCAAAATGAAATTTGGAGGATGTATATAATTGAATAAACTGCATTTTCTGACATAGTAAAAACGTTTTTGTCACTTCCGGTGTCGCTGGAAATGACCCCAACTTATGATTTTTAAATAAAACACCCTATATATTTTACACATTTTAATTCAAAACTGAATTCTGAGTATAGCCATGTATAATTTGTCAAATTTTGACAGAACATGTCATTTTTTAATTAAATTTTAATTTTAAATCTAGTTAGCTTTGAAATATGCAAAATTATTCTTGGCTTAGTAATTTTTTTAGAAAAAATATGAAACGTTTTATTTAATTATTAACCAATTTGGAGATCTTTAAAACTAGGCATGTCAAATTTTTCAGTAAAACTCAATTTTTTTAAATGGGAAGGTACTGGTACCGTAGTACCATTAAATCACATTTTTTTCTTAAAAGATTGATACCCATATCACTGTATTTCAATCAAAATTTATTGGCAAAAAATTACAATTAAAAATAAATAAAAAAGGAAAATCCACAATAAAACAATTTTTTTTAAGTTAGTTATTGTTTTTGTTCTAAGTGTTAATATTTTTAAGTTAAATTTCAAAAAATATAACATTAAACAAAACAATGCATTTATAAAAGCAGCATTTTGTATTTTAATAATATTTAATTTTTTTAAAACATAAAACTTTTACGTTAATAGCTATGTATGTTACATACTAAGTTTTATGTTTAAAAAACAAATAAATGTTATTAAAAAAGTCCAAATGCTGGTTTCATAAACGGATTGTTTTTTTTTTAGTGTTATATTTTTTGAAATTTAACTTAAAAAATATTAACACTTAAAACAAAAATAATAACTGACTAAAAAAGTTGTTTTATAGTGATTTTTCTTTTTTATTTATTTTTAATAGTAATGTTTTGCCAATAAATTGTGATTGAAATACAATGATATGGGTATCAATCTTTTAAGAAAAAAATATGTGATTTAATGGTACTACGGTACCAGTACCTTCTCATTTTAAAAAAAATAGTTTTATTGAAAATATGATTTGCCTGGTTTTAAAGAGCTCCGAATTGGTAAATAATTAAATAAAACGTTGTTTCATATTTTTCCTAAGAAAAATTACTGCCAGGAATAATTTTACATATTTCAAATTCCAAACTAAATTTAAAAATAAAATTTAATTAAAAATTACATGTTCTGTCAAAAATTAACAAATTATACATGGTTGTACTCAGAATTCAGTTTTTAATCAAAATATGTAAAAATATATAGGGTGTTTTATTTGAAAATCAAAAGTTAAGGTCATTTCCGGCGAAACCGGACGTGACAAAAACTTTTTTACAATGGAAAAAAATGAGGTTTATTTAATTATTTACATACACCAAATTTCATTTTGATAAATTAATAAACAAAAAAGTTAGGGGGGTGTACCTACCTAAATTATGTTTCGTCGTGCAAAAAATAGTGTATATACATCAGGACTAAACGTGGCTGTCCTAGCGCCTTGTTTAGTCCCTTGGTATATAAATAACTATTACATATTCATTTTTTATTTTTTGAGAGTTATTTATCTTTTTATTTAGGTAAATATTATTTTAAATCAATTATAATGAGATAATATTTTTAAAAAAATAATAAACCTGAGGATGGTATTCGTGACTCTCGAAACATGTCCTAGGTGTCAAATAATAGCGAGAATAATAGTGCTCATTTTTAAAATAATATTAACCTAATTAAAAGAAAAATAACCTGGAGATGTCGGTCATTACTTTCGAAACCTGTGGTTTTCATTTATTTATAAAAATATCTAAAACTACATGACTGATTTTTTATAAAACGATAAAAATATGAATAAGAATACTTTAGTAAATTTACCTGAAGACTCTCGAAACATATAAATTAAATATATATTGACAAAAATAAATAAAGTAAATAAAGAGTGAGGTTATGTTTAAAACCCGCTCGAGTATAACCAGGTAACAACATTTATACACCTTAGAATTAGTCAACAATCGACTCACCTGTTGTGAAACAAAACACAATCAAACAGCCAAGATTAACAGCCTTCATGGCTAAAAGTCAATAATATATCAAAAAACGCTCCAAAACATTCACAGATTTCCGATTTTTTTCTTTGCCGCAACTTTTAACTCTCAAAACAGCGTTATTTTACGTAAATTTCGCGTCCCAAATAACAAGTTACGCTATACACTACTCCCACGGAACCACGGTGAATGCGCTCAGAAATTCCAGTTAGTTTCAAACTGGAACGTTCGGAAATTGTCGGAGATACTCGGAAGATGTTTTATATATAGTCGGGTTTGTTGCAAATTGTACGTGTGTGCGTGACGTTGGGCGCCACTTGTTATCTACCACAAAGAAGTGTTTAACTGCCAAGAATTCTTTTAAAATTTCTTTAATTTTGAAATTTATACAATTAAGGGAGATTTATTTATCAAAGTATTTTTTTTTTTTTGAAAATTAACACTGGGAAAAGGTTAGTAAAAGAAAAATTTAAAAGTATTTAAGTTTATCAAAAATATTAAGTGTGTTGGGCGCCAATTTACCTACCACAAAGAATTATTTAAAAGCCAGGAACTCTTTCCCTGAGTTTTTAATTTTGAAATTTTTCTAAAAAATAGTTCTAAAAATTCCAAAATCCTGACACTATCAAGAATAGTTTTTTTTATTTTTAATTTAGTTTAAACAATTAAGGGTTAGTTTATTATCAAAGTAAAAGAATTGTCTCAAAAACAACACTAAAAAAGGGTTAGTTAAAGCAAAATAAAAAAAACTGTTGTTATCAAAAATTTTGTGTTGGGGACCAATTAATATCTACCACAGTGTTCAACCGTCAAGGAGTTTTATTTTTTAAACAGTTAAACAAATAATAATTTTGTAAAAAACAGCTCTAAAATTCACATAATATACCTACTAAATGTTGGGCGCCAGTTGTAATACATCAAATTTTATAATTTTATAAATTACACATTTAAGGATAGTTAATAATTTTATTCGCAACTATTTATGTAATAGATATATTACATGTACCTATTAATAAAGTTTGGGAAGTACGTGATTTCTTGTCCCACTGTTTTACACGCCTAGACCAAACCTATGATGAAAAAACAGCTGTTTTTTCATTACTGGTCTAGACAAGTAACCTAAATATTACTGGTCTGTATTTAAATCATTAATTTCCGCTAGATGGCGCAACCGATTAAAATATAATTGAGCTTTTATTCCTTTTAATAAAAATAGACTAAATATTTTAATTTTAAAACATTTTTAATAGGAAAGTAATCTAATAAAATTAATTTTTTATTAAAATAAAAATTAAAATTAAATAGATGTTAACAGTTTTCTATTTTACTTACTCTAAACAAGATGGCTGAACTGCTTTTATCATGATAAACCACAGATTTCGCATATGTATGTGAAATCTGTTTGATAAACACAAGTATAATCTAATACATTTTGGTTAAAGGCGTAAATCAGGTGTAAACAATATTGCTATTTTGGCAATATTGGCCAAAATCGCATGAGATTTTTGCCAATATTGCCAAAATAGCAATATTGTTCATACACGTGAATTATTATAGACCTGAATAGTACAGTTTTATTAATTTTTGTTTTGTTTTTCAGATTGAGAAAGATAATAATTATTAAGAACGGTGACTTGTAAGTTATTATCAACAGTTTTTTTTTGTGGTCGTTTTTTTGGATTAGGTACGCCTATGTAAAACTCCAATTTTATATGATTGTGCTTTTCTCAGTAAAATGCAGGCAAAATGATTTGTGGTAAACATGAAAAAAACTAAAAACAACATATAAGATTGTTTTCTCCATTTGAATTCAATAACCTAGGTTTCGAAAAAATTAGTAAGGTACCTACATTATTTTTAAATAAAATTAGTTGCGAATAAAATATTATACGAGTCTCTCGGAAAAGTACTATTTTCCGAGTCGACCTGTAATATACTATTGTTTTCTACCAACAAGAAAGTGTTCATCCACCGGGGCTTTTTTTATTAAATTATTTATTTTAACAATGGTGGTTTAGTTATAAAAAATAATAAAAAATTAAAATTTTCAAACTTTTATTTGCCTACGATAAAACTAAATTTCTCAAAATTGTACTTCTTTAAAAACCGAGTGGTGGGTAAGCGCATAAAGCGAGCTCTTCATACAAAAGAAAAATATAAATTTTAATAAATACATTTTTTTATAATACGAAGAATGCTAGATCCCAGTAAGATAATAATTTTTAAGTAATTGAGGTGTTTATTGTTCCAGTTACTGGAATCCAGTAATACCAAACCAAAATTTACATTTTTCGGTTTTATCTAAAATCTTGACTTGCTGATATAATGCAGGGTAAACTATAGAAGCCTTGATACTTTTATGCTTAGCATTATTTGATATTTTTAGAAACTTTATTTTGCTTTTAATTTTTTTGTTTGTAGAATAGTATGTTTTTTTTTTCAGTATTTAAAGTTATTTTAAAATTAAATATTTTAATGTATTCTGAGGTTCCAGGAAATCGTGACATGGCTTTAAATAAAATACAGATTATTATTAGCTAGCTTAAGGCATTCATAAGTTATCGTGTCCACAAGATTTCTCGCGCAGAACGACCGACAAAAATAAATCGACCGAGAGATCGACCGACCGAGCTACCGACCGATTTTTTTTTGCTCGAAATTGATTTATATAGACATAAAACGCCATGAAACGAAAAAGTAGGCAAACAAATTGAAATTTTTTTGCACGAATACAAGGCTTGAAAACATTAAAATGGGAAAGCTATACCTGGGACAAAAACTGAAAGGGTGCCAGTCTAAGTAGACTCTCGGTATTGCAATACATTGTCAAGATAGTCAGTTTATAATGCAAAAAAATATAGGGACTTTTAATGTAACGTAAGCAACAAATTTCCTTGTAACGTATAACAGATAATTCTTCTTTTAATATATAACTCAGCAATTGTTAGAGATTTAAAACATTTTAGCCTGATTTCTTAAACATTTTCAAATGCACATTTAGTTTTAAAAAGATTTTATATTCTGGAATAGAACAGACATTCAAAGATAGATGTACTTAAGTCAAAATCTATATCACAAAATGTAACGTAAGCAACATTACATAAAATTATAAATTAATCACAAATTAAAGTTATTATACCTACTAATTATAAATATATGTTTTGTTACTTTGTTATTTACTATAAATAAATATTGTATTTAAATATTGTCTTTTAATATAATTGACAAATTTATATATTTAAAAGTTAAAATAGGCATGATGTAAGCAATGCTGGAATTACCGTCTGAATATTTTTGTACAAAAAATTATCGTATTCCAAAAACTTTTTAACAAAGTTAAAACAAATTAAATTAATTTATCTGGAAATTATTTATTTATTGAAAATTAATAAGCCACGGTAAGCCACAAAAAAAGGTTTAACAAACTCAAGTTATTACATAGTGCTCTAGGTAAAGTTTACTTCAAAATCATTTAATTTTGCCTAATTCCCAGTTGCTCAATTTTCCATTAGAAGTAAAAATATTATAATTATAGTATTTATTGTTGGTAAACTAAAAGTTAATAATTCTATATCTATAATGTTTATCCCGAAGTTTATTCTGTAGTTAAAAATACTGTACCTAGTCCAGATTTAACACATACTGTCCTTTTAAATCTACCCTAGGCCTGACCAAGTAACAATAGTCAAATTATATTTATATAAGTGCTAAAAGGAAGTTAACACCCGTTAATGCCCTAAAATTGACAGTTGCATCATGCAAGTGGCTTTGTTTGATTTAGAGAAATAATATCCGAACCATTAATTTTATTAGGTCCCTAATTCTAAAGAACAATTTGTTAGATGGACGTGTACATATGTTATTTTCCATGAGATCATGGATGAATTGCAATTTTTCCGATTGAAAGCCGCCTTTAGAAAATTCATCGTAATATTTTTACTTGAATTTTCTAAAAAATAGAAAAGAACAAAAAAGCCTGAAGATTTTATATTATGGGGGAATCTTAACAAATGGTTACGGTAAATAAAAACTAAAACAATTAAAACTCAGACTGTACATACATAGATTTTGCTTATATCCTATTTTATGAGATAAACATAAAATTTATGTATATTCTGTTATCTTATCAAAGTTATCGCATACAACTATGATTAATTATTGTAAATTTGAATCATATAACAAATATCGCTCACATTTAGATTTACATTACGGATAGGGATTTATATCAAATTTTTATGCTTCAAGTTGGATGTTACTTTTTTGGCCATGTCTTGATCTGAAACTATATTTAGAATGCATATCAGATTTTTAAATATTATCCCAGCTAATCAAGATGCGTTTCTTATAAGACCCTAAATAAAATTACATTAAACTTTAAGGTTTAATATCACATTATTCAGGGACCATAGTTTTTAAAAAGCAAAAAAAAATCAAAACCGGGTTTAATAAAGATTATTCGGATTCTGCTACCCAAAATCTTTAATAAAGAAGGATATCGTTTTAAATGTGAGTTTTGGGCTAAATAAGAATAATGATGAAAATAAATTATGAAAAACTATTTACTAAGTTAATTTTTTAATTTTGATCAAAATAATTATTCGTTAAAAATTTGTGTGTTATCGTAAACGTAACAACAATGCTAACGTGATAAATACCTCTATCTTATCCTAAAAAAGTGACGTTTTTTTGTTTATCTGAACATCAACATAACATTTGGAATATATAATAAAAACACTGTACAATAATAATTAAATTAAACTACAGCGTAAAAGTCTCCTAAAACTTTTTCATGGAAATAAAGGTATTTAGCACGTTGAAAGCCACATTAAATTACTGGGGTCACACTGTCCCATGGAATTGCAGGCTTTAGGTTACTATAATATAACGTTCGAGCTGCTCGTTTGCTTTATAATATTATTAGTATAAATACTTACCTCAAAAACAACTCGATAATCTTACTAAAAAACTAGTCTGATAGTCTGAAAAATCCGTAAAAATTAACAACAAAACAACAAAATATTTTACATTCAAGCGCAGTCAACACATCGGAATACCCAGCCCTTGCCCACAGTAGAAATTATTTTTATTTTGATATGACACTTGACTCGAACCATCGTTAAGTGCAATGTTGCCAAAACGTACATTGACATATGTCAAAATTCGTAATTAAAATAATTAAAGTATGTTCCTGGATTTAAAATGAGCTGAAATTTAGTATTTATTCTGTATGTATGCATGTTAAGTCTTATTGTTGCAAGAGATTTAGCCCAAAATAGGATACATTCGGAATTATAATTTTTGACTCAAGAATAAAAAAATTAGGTATATTACTAAATTTGTTGTAGATTTTGACTCGGAATGTGGTAAGAGAATTTAGGTATCACATATGATTTTCGAGATAAATAGATCAAAATGGATATTTATTTATCTCGAAGGACAAATTCAGATTCACCGACAAAAAGTTAAAACTAAGGCAAAAAGTCATGTTGCTCTGTGTTATAAAGGATAACAACATTGGACAGATATTAATAAATGAAAATTCTATGAAGCGTGTAAGTCTATATATAACGAAACGATTCGACATAATATCGAATCAGAATCAAAATAGATGGAAAACAGAAGGGTAGAATTATTTTGGGAAATAAGGGGATAAAGAAATTAGAATGGTATCTATGGGCCTTAACAGATGTCAAATATTGCATGAAAAATTTAGGATAATGGGATCTTCCCTTATTTTCTGTCTTATCTGTATTTAGTGCATCAAAAGTTATTTTATAGTGTTTTATCTTAATATAGGATACCATTATAGTATAAGATGTTAAACTTATTGTACTTATTTTTTTCAGAATATATTGCTGTAATTTTAGGGCCTAAAAACGTTTTTTATTTTCATATTTTGTATATTTTTCTCGACATTTTGTAATCTCAGCATATATTTTTTACATAATTCAAGTTTTTTAAATAAACTAATATAACAGGAGGAATTGTTGGGTTATCGGGCCAATTTTATCAAATCAAATTTCGTTTTTTATAACAATTTTAATGGACTTTTCAACCCCGATAACCCTGCTATTATAGCATTTATTATTTACCCGTGAGTAGTATAATACTACTCGCGGTTAAAAGCTCCATTATAATAAATTAATATAATATAATAACACTAGGCAACAAATCGCAACTTTTTTTTTGCCCCGATCGGAAAGTAAATTTTTCTTACTAATTCGAGGGCGTAGAATCCGAATCTGACCTTAGAAAAATTCCAGCACCTAAAATTTTTGAGATATAAGTTCAGGTAATAATGACGTTTTTTTTCAAAATCTTAAAAAAAAAGAGTAGAAAATTTTAGGGTAGGGGTGACCGGGGCTAATTGTCGCACTTTTCATTCAAAATCAGTTTTTTCCTTCATTTTTGTATTTTTTTTATTGACCTAATGGCACTTCGAGTATATTTTTTTGAAGAAATATAAAGGCATTTATAAAAATTATAAATAACTAATACGACATGTGCCTCTCCACAAGCTGATTGTTATATAACTTTTTACTTTTTTGCCGAAATTTCCAACTTTATAATTAAATAATATTTTTTTGATTTTAATATAATTTAATAAACGAATTTATTTGCTATTCGACAAAGTTTCACTTTTTTAGACAGTTTTGAATAAAAAAATTCCAAAAAGGAAATGTTATACCATGAACATATCTCCAGATCATGCGACAACTAGCCCTAAACCAAATGTGACAACTAGCCCCAGTGGTCAATTTTACGTTATGTATCAAGTACTTTCTAATTAACGAATAAACACTCCTAAATGACAATATCAAC
>OY294050.1:37266314-37362964 GCA_958510825.1 Brachypterus glaber
TATTATTATTATTATTATTATTACTATTACTATTACTATTACTATTACTATTAATAGTAGTACTATTACTATTACTATTACTATTACTATTACTATTACTATTACTATTACTATTACTATTACTATTACTATTACTATTACTATTACTATTACTATTACTATTACTATTACTATTACTATTACTATTACTATTACTATTACTATTACTATTACTATTACTATTACTATTACTATTACTATTACTATTACTATTACTATTACTATTACTATTACTATTACTATTACTATTACTATTACTATTACTATTACTATTACTATTACTATTACTATTACTATTACTATTACTATTACTATTACTATTACTATTACTATTACTATTACTATTACTATTACTATTACTATTACTATTACTATTACTATTACTATTACTATTACTATTACTATTACTATTACTATTACTATTACTATTACTATTACTATTACTATTACTATTACTATTACTATTACTATTACTATTACTATTACTATTACTATTACTATTACTATTACTATTACTATTACTATTACTATTACTATTACTATTACTATTACTATTACTATTACTATTACTATTACTATTACTATTACTATTACTATTACTATTACTATTACTATTACTATTACTATTACTATTACTATTACTATTACTATTACTATTACTATTACTATTACTATTACTATTACTATTACTATTACTATTACTATTACTATTACTATTACTATTACTATTACTATTACTATTACTATTACTATTACTATTACTATTACTATTACTATTACTATTACTATTACTATTACTATTACTATTACTATTACTATTACTATTACTATTACTATTACTATTACTATTACTATTACTATTACTATTACTATTACTATTACTATTACTATTACTATTACTATTACTATTACTATTACTATTACTATTACTATTACTATTACTATTACTATTACTATTACTATTACTATTACTATTACTATTACTATTACTATTACTATTACTATTACTATTACTATTACTATTACTATTACTATTACTATTACTATTACTATTACTATTACTATTACTATTACTATTACTATTACTATTACTATTACTATTACTATTACTATTACTATTACTATTACTATTACTATTACTATTACTATTACTATTACTATTACTATTACTATTACTATTACTATTACTATTACTATTACTATTACTATTACTATTACTATTACTATTACTATTACTATTACTATTACTATTACTATTACTATTACTATTACTATTACTATTACTATTACTATTACTATTACTATTACTATTACTATTACTATTACTATTACTATTACTATTACTATTACTATTACTATTACTATTACTATTACTATTACTATTACTATTACTATTACAATTACTATTACAATTACTATTACTATTACTATTACAATTACAATTACTATTACTATTACTATTACTATTACTATTACAATTACTATTACTATTACTATTACTATTACTATTACTATTACTATTACTATTACTATTACTATTACTATTACTATTACTATTACTATTACTATTACTATTACTATTACTATTACTATTACTATTACTATTACTATTACTATTACTATTACTATTACTATTACTATTACTATTACTATTACTATTACTATTACTATTACTATTACTATTACTATTACTATTACTATTACTATTACTATTACTATTACTATTACTATTACTATTACTATTACTATTACTATTACTATTACTATTACTATTACTATTACTATTACTATTACTATTACTATTACTATTACTATTACTATTACTATTACTATTACTATTACTATTACTATTACTATTACTATTACTATTACTATTACTATTACTATTACTATTACTATTACTATTACTATTACTATTACTATTACTATTACTATTACTATTACTATTACTATTACTATTACTATTACTATTACTATTACTATTACTATTACTATTACTATTACTATTACTATTACTATTACTATTACTATTACTATTACTATTACTATTACTATTACTATTACTATTACTATTACTATTACTATTACTATTACTATTACTATTACTATTACTATTACTATTACTATTACTATTACTATTACTATTACTATTACTATTACTATTACTATTACTATTACTATTACTATTACTATTACTATTACTATTACTATTACTATTACTATTACTATTACTATTACTATTACTATTACTATTACTATTACTATTACTATTACTATTACTATTACTATTACTATTACTATTACTATTACTATTACTATTACTATTACTATTACTATTACTATTACTATTACTATTACTATTACTATTACTATTACTATTACTATTACTATTACTATTACTATTACTATTACTATTACTATTACTATTACTATTACTATTACTATTACTATTACTATTACTATTACTATTACTATTACTATTACTATTACTATTACTATTACTATTACTATTACTATTACTATTACTATTACTATTACTATTACTATTACTATTACTATTACTATTACTATTACTATTACTATTACTATTACTATTACTATTACTATTACTATTATTATTATTATTATTATTATTATTATTATTATTATTATTATTCTTATTCTTATAACCATGGCTGAACTATCCCACAGGCCAAAAATTTAGTTATAGTAAATGATTATAATTTGGATTTCTAAATAATTTAATAATTTAATAATAAATAATAATAAATAAATAATAAATAATAATAAATAATTTAATAATTTAATGTTTTTTTTAATTTAATAATTTCTAAATAATTGGTTACTAGAAAACTACGTCAGTACTGGAAATAAATATAAACAAAACATAGTTTTTTGTTTTAAATATTTAATTTCAGTAAATTGGTACATTAAAACCCTGCGGAAAATAAATAACGACGTCTATGATCATTCGGGCATCTTCGGAAAATTGGCTGCCAGGTTTGGCTGCTAACTTCACATTGATTCAATACCTTAAATGTTTAAAGTATTTTGTTCAAAGCGTTTTCAAATTATCTTATTTAAAAAATGTACCGATAAAGTGAAGTTAAAGCCATAAAATATAAACCAATACAAGAGTTTTTACACGTTTTTTTTTTTCTGGTGCACTATAGTGGAGAGGTTTACCGCGGATTTTTCACAGAAAAGCAATATTTGAGTTTCTTTACTGTTTTATTACATAGTTGAGATACAGCTTTACAAAACTGATCTATATGCATTACACACAATAAATCCCTACAAATATTTAAATCCTATTACAAATATTGCATATAGTCTAAGAGCCGGTGAACATTTTTAACAGATTATTTTCTCCTGACTGAATTGTATATTTCTTAAACTACATTCTAAGATATTTGCAAATCGCCAGGTTCTCAATCCGTTTTCTTTGGGTGCCAAAATTGTAAATATTGAAAAACATTTTCACAAAAAAATCTAGTTAAGGTATTAAAAAAAATTGAATAACTAAAAAGTGATAAAACTACATATTATTTAATTTATTTTTTTTTTAATTACATTATTTTGAAAGTTAAATTTTTATACGTCATTTTAATGTAAATTATTTCATTTTACATATTAATAAGAAAATCTGACTGTTATTTCTCTAATTTCATCTTGCAGTTGTGCCTTCGGCATATTTTCAAAGATTTTTTTAATTTTTACCATTATTTAAAAAAAAAATAAAACAATTTAATTTTTTTATTGCGAGTATATATAAAGAACAAAACATGATGTAAAGTTTTTTTTTTCACTACTAGCTTTAGAACATACCATTATTTATCATATTTTTAGACTGTGAAATCAATTTTCTTCACCTATAGCAATAATAATTTTTTCTCTCCTAGGAAGTAGGAGTAAATTTTATAAACAATTGATTTATGACACTTTAGATGTTTCAGTTCTTTGTGCAGCTTTTACTAAACCCAAGAAAATAGCTTTAAATCACTTTTTATTTATTAAATATAATTAATTATAATTATTACCAATTAATACAATCAATAATTATCTAAATATTATGAAAAAATTAAAAAAAAACTAAATTTTTAAACATGAGTTCAAAGTATTTATTTGAGCAAATGTCATTGATCAAGGCTACTTGATTTTTATGAAAATTTCAAGAAATATAATTTCTGTTAATAATTATATAATTATAATTTATTTTATTATTTGAATAAAAATACTTAAATAGTGCTAGTAGTGAAAAAGCTAATATATAAACTACGGTATAGAAGACTATTATAGTCTCGCACTCAGTTTATTAAAAAACAAAAATACTGTTTTTGACTTTTTGACCTATAACACAAAAACCAGCCGTCAGATCAAGGGGCAATGAAAGTTTTTGATCAGAAATATGAAATCTACTACATCATACTAAAAATTCCGAATTTTTGACCGAAGTCAGTTTCTATAAGAAACGTGCCTGTCTGATTGAAAATACCTTAATTAAAATTAAAATATACTTTAATTAAAATGTACTTTAAGTAAAATACAGCCGAGAGAAAATAATTTGTTAAAAATGTTCACCAGCTCTCCGACTACTATGTATCGTTTTATCCAGTTTAAATTCACCCTATAACCCCCTACAATAAAAAATATAAAACCTATGTCTAAGGTATCTAGATATACAAGCTTCTACAAACATTCAGTACACAAGTGTCTTTAAATTTAAACCCCCGAAATTCAGACACATTGCTAGTGCCAACAACTGTTTTAAAATTCATAGGATTGCCAGAAGAGATCTTATAGATAATCGCAAACCTGTATCGCATATTTATGTTTATACATTAATATTTAGGACTATAACAATAAATTATTAATATTTTTTAACAACGTTGCATAACTACAAACTACGTTCCCTGAATGTTACTGACTTTGATAATCCGATCGATAAGTGCAGAAACTTTAGGCAATGTTTTGTAAAGCAAGTATAATATAATTAGGGTTTATTTTAAGGATCAAAATATATTTTTCTTTCGTTTGACAAAGGTTGAAATGTATCAATAAATAAAATGCGCCACAGACAAAATTTTCGTGCGTTTCAAGGTCAAAAGCTGTAAAATTAAAATTTGAGTTAATTTTTGTTTAAATCAGCATTTATCGAACAGAAATCTAAAGAAAACAAGATTTTTTTTGGCAAAAAGCCACAAAAATGCACAGAAGGAAACTAATTCTGCATTTCTTAAGGTAAAATCAGGGCAGGATTTAAGCAATTTTTTTAAGGGTGTGACTGGTAAAAATTCCGAATGGAATAAGTCAAAATGCCGAATAAAAACAACAAATATCCGAATAAATTATTACAACTGCGGGCGAAAATGTACATCATTAAACACGTACTTCTCAGGGCAGTAGCTAAAAACGAAGCGACGCGTCGCGACGGTCTGAAGTGGCATCTACAAAGCTACTTGCAGGAAAGCGCCGCAGGCGAACAATTTAAAAAGTAGATGGTCTACTTTAATTTTAAAACTATTTACAATTTAAAATTTTCAAAACGTAAGAAAGTTTAGCGCCGCAGGCGAAATTTTTTACGAATTTCACGCTTAAGTTTTACAGTCTCAAATAAAAAAGTAAGAAAGCCCTAACTTTGCAAAAGAAAAAATTTAGAAATGTTATTGTCTATTTTATTTTTAGCAGTTTCACAAAAATGCAATTTTTTTGCATTTTGCTATATTGATACACCTTAAGGTATAAGGTATAGACCTATCTCGTTTCCAAACCTCTCAATATAGCACCGCAGGCAATTTTTTTACTTATTTCACGATCTTACAAAAAATAAAAATATAAGAAAGCTTAAAGTGGGATCTACTAAGTTAGCGCCGAAGGTTATACTTTTCACGAATTCTGTTTAAATTCAATTTTAATTATTTACGTTTTGTTATTTAGATTGTTAGTTTTACAATTAAAAAAAAAAGTAAGAAAATTCTAGCCCCTGGCACAGCACCCGAAAAAATTTTACTTTTTCAATTTCAAACAATTTTACAAAATCAAGAGGAAGCTCTAAAGTTTTCTAGCTAGCTAGCACCGCAGTCGAAAATTTTAATGAATTTTACAGTTTTACAATCTCAAAATTAAACAAAAAACAAAAAAAGCTAACGTCTCTGGTCAATTTTTTTTACTAATTTCCCGCTTAAATTAGGCAAATTTAAATTTTAAAAATAAATAAAAGCGTAAGAAAGTTCTAGAGCCTCAGGCGAAAACTTTTACAAATTACATCTATTTTATTTTTGAAACAGTTAACAATTATTAGCAGTTAGAAACACTAGAAAATGCGCCGCGGGTAATTTTTCAAGCAAAACACTGTAAAATAAAAAATTAGAAAGCCTTGTTGATTGTCTTTTATTAATAAAATTTTTTCTTATTTTTAATATTTTTTTTTTTAGTATTTTCATTAAATATTTGTTCTGTTTTTTACTGCACAAATCCTAATTCCCCCCTGCACATTTAAATTTCCCACTGCACATTTTGTGTGCAACTGCACGTTAAAATAAACCCTGAATTTATATTCAAATTTCAAAATTATACTATATTTTATAATGAAATGGTGTAAACCTGATTCAAAAACATTATCCACATAATAACTATACAATTATTATAGCGTCGACCTAAGTCTGTTAATTTACTAGTGAGTCATTATTAGTTTTAAACAACAAATGTCTTTATTTTAACCCAGTAAAACAATTAAAATTGGGTCAATTAAAGTTCATATCAGATGACAAATGCGGATATAACTAATAAGTATTTAATAACTAAATATATCAACACAAATAAACTGATCAGGATTAAACTCCGCGCAGAATCTATATGAGTTAATGCTCATTGATTTCTTGTTTCATGATTGGCAAAATCAATTTGACTTTCTATGTAAGGTAAACTATTTTATTTTGTCAATAAAAACATAATTTTGACATTAAAAAAAATCCAAATCATTTTTAAAAAACATGGAGAAAATGGTAGAAAGAACAAGAAAGGTCATAAAAAATCAAAATAAAACATCAATCTGCAAATGTTTTGTTAAAGCAATATAACGCAGTGCTCAATAAAAGTTTCATAGTAAACAATGTGGGAGAATTTTTTTCGGCAAGTTAAAGTCCATAATTTTATTTAAAAAACATTATGTTAGGTATCACCAGCTCTCATGTAAAGTTTTATTATTTTATTATAGCATATTATAAATAAAAAACTTATTATTGCAATAAACGTAAAATAACTTTAACCTAAATGTCAAAAATTATCAAAAGCAAAATGGGTAACAAAAATATCACTCAGTCATTTTTAAACCTCTAATCATATGCATATGCATTGATCAAATTTTTTACTCAGTTATATTTTGCGCCGAGTTTAGCTTAAGTCACTAAAAAGTATTTCAGAGCTGTCAAAGATATTTTTTGAATTTAGATTAAGTTTTAGCATACCTAATTTGACAAGTCAAAAATAAAAGACAGAGATTCGATTGGTTAATTTGATCTTGCTATATTTTTTCCCGTAAAGCGCTGTCACAAAAATTTGATCTACATTGGCGAAACTAACCAATGACAAAGTGTCTCTATTGTGCAGGTTATCTAAAAAGCCATCTGACACATATTGAAAATAATTTTCAAGGGTTCCTTCGATATTGAATTAGATTTATTAAAACACTTTTAGTTTGATTGTGGAAGTGTTTAATTTAATTTAGCAATACTGTATCCCCTTCATAAGTGTCATTGCCATCAATGCAGTCAAGCAAAAATTAATTATTGGCAATTTTACCCTTCAGCTAAAAATTCTGTATAAGATAGGTGAACCAATTATTGCCATGTTCCTAATATTGCCACCCCTCCCAAACTTATAACTTCGTCCTCTGTGTCAAAGATGGCACTGCCAGTAGATGCCTGTAAATATGATGTATCTGTATTCAGTTGGTTATGGAGTACACAAAATTTCTTGTAAACTTGTAAAATTCTACTGAATTTCACAATCTGGGTAGCATCGATTATTTCAGGGCAAGAACGTAACAAACATGTACTTTCTTGGCCCATATTGTTTTTTACTCATATAGAAGCGAAAAGGTAATTTTTTGAGATTGTTGTCTAAGTAGCGGTGTTCCTAATATTGCCATGCGAAAAGACAACAAGAAAAAAAGTAACGAAGTAATTAGAGTGTTCTGAATCTTGGTTCTGCTTTTTATTCGAAGAGAGTATATGAGATTTTAATCGATACGTACATGAAGTGCGTGGGGCTTACTAAAAACGAAAAATTGTTATTTAAGTGCCCAAATGTTAACTTAAAACAGCTGAAATTGTTATTGTGCCAAATATTTTTTTATTACTTTGTTAATTTTTTGTAAGTTCGTTCTTTATTATTATTGCCAGTACCCTGTAAATATTTGCGACATGTGTTCCTGATATTGTCAGTATGCAACCTTTTTTAAAAAGTAAAAATATTTGTTTTAAAGCTCCTGCAGTTTAAACAATTTTTTATTTTCTACCTATTGGAATAAAGATATGTTTATTGTTATTATAATAAAGTTTCAGGTGATTACAAATAAATTTGAATGCAGTAACAAATAATGTCTTAACATGGCAATAATAATTATTGGCTAACCCACCTTATTAGGCTTACACCCATTCTATAAAAGTACATATTTCCAATTTTTCTGACAATCTAAAGTTAGTTTTAATGCAGCAATATTGTCAATAATAGAATTATTAAGTGTTATTGCAACGCTGTAGTAGATAGTAAGAAAAAACCAAAGCTTTTCGAGGATATAAAAGAAAGAATATACTGCCCAGTAAAAAAGGTTTCCCATTTTTCACCTGCGCACGTTAAATTGATTTTTTATTGTCACTGATAATTAAAAATCCATTTTACGCGCGGAGGTAAAAAATAGGAAAGCTTTTTTACTGGGCAGTGTATTTGTATATGCTTGCTAGAACACTTTTGCGCATTCGTATGTAATATTAAACCGTTCTGTGCATAAATATATTTTACCAAACACTCCGCGCATGGTATATTTGTATATGTTTGGCATTAAAATTTTGCGCATTTGTAAGTTTTATTAAACATTTCTGCACATAAATATGTTACAACAAACAGTTCTGCGCATAGTATATTTGTATATTTGTATGTGTTTCCCATAATACTTTTACTCATTCGTATGTATTATTAAAAAAATTTGCGCATAAATATGTTCGACCAAACACTAGTGCACATGGTATATTTATATATGTTTACCAGAACACTTTTGCACATTCGTATGTATTATTAAACACTTTTGCGCATAAATATATTTGACCAAACAATTCTGCGCATGGTATATTTGTATATGTTTACCAGAAAACTTTTGCGCATCCCCATGTATTATTAAAACTTCTGCGCATAAACATATTCCATCAAACGATAATGCGCATGGTACATTTATATATGTTTGTCAAAACACTTTTGCGCATTCGCATGTATTATTAAACCCTTCTGAGCAAAAATATGTTCTACCAAACCTTACTGCGCGTCGGTATGGTTGTATATGTTTGCCAGAACAATTTTGCGCATTCGAATTTTTTATTATCAGTTTTAGTTACCTCAAAAACCAGAACACTACTGCACATGGTATATTTATATATGTATATATGTTTACCAGAACACTATTGCGCATTCGTATGTATTATTAAACAATTTTGCGCATAAATATGTTCGAACACTCAGAACACTCACGCGCATTATATATTTGTATATGTTTACCAGAAGACTTTTACGCATGCCCATGTATTATTAAACACTTCTGCGCATAAATATGTTCCATCAAACGCTTCTGCTCATGGTACATTTAAACATGTTTGTCAAAACACATTTGCGCATTCGCATGTATTATTAAACCCTTCTGCGCATAAATATGTTCTACCAAACCCAACTGCGCATCGGTATAGTTGTATATGTTTTCCACAACAATTTTTCGCATTCGAATTTTTCATTAACAGATTTAGTTACCACAAAAACCCCTATACACTAATTTTCACTAGACTATGGTAAAAATAATCACCCTCTACCCCTGGGGGTGGAGTTAAAAAAAATTATTATCAGATTCAGTTTAGCAGACCCCAAAAACCTTTATATACCAATTTTGAAGAAAATATTAAAAACATTTAAAAATATTTACCCCCTCAGCCCCCGGGGGTGGAGTTAGAAAATTATTATTATCAGATTCAATTTCAACAACCATAAAAACTCCTATACAGAAATTTTTAAATTTTTGTAAAAAAATGTATTTTTCCCCATTTGCCCCCTTGCCGCACACCAAGCGAGAACCTTTGGTAACATATCTGTGTGCCAAATTTCAAGTCTCTAACTTAAAGCGTTCTTAAGTTATCGTGCATACAAAATTTCCCGGACAGACCGATCGACCGATCGACTGTCAATTTTTTTTTGCTCCAAATTGATTTATATCGACATAAAACGTCATAAAACGCAAAAATACGCAAAAAAAATTGAAAATTTTTGCACGTAAACAAGACTTTCCGAAATTTTGAAAATTTTCAAAATGGGAAAGCAATGGGGCAGACGACGCCTAAGGGAAACAATTCCTATTTGTTGTTTTAAAGTCGGTTTACATACGTACATTAGTTCAAGTGAGTAAATTATTGTCAGCAGTTGGCTCTTAAACTTGAATTTTTAGGTTAAATACAGTTGTAACTGTCAAACTCAAAATTCAAATTAATTACTAAACGTCGTATAAAAGCGTTATTTTATACACAGTTAAAATTAGCAACACAGGTATACCACTAGAAAAATGGCCTTTAAATAACCTTGAAGGGGAAAAGTGAGTGATTTCAGAGATGTCAGTCTACTGCTCTATTTTACGTAATATTGTATACAATTTTAAATAGCATAGAGAATCCCATAAAATAAAATCACATATTCCTATAACGAAATAATATTTCAAAATTCTTTTCTATTGAAAACTTTTGTCACACATCCACAGATAAAAGTATATCTGTGTTGCCTATTACTTAATGCGGACTAAGTAACGGAGGGGCCCTTTTGTGTAAATTATGACCCACCCCAAATGGAGCGACACGCGACACAGCATCCCTCTATTAGCCATGTTTCAATAACACAATGGCTCATAGGAAATTGGGGATATATACATTTAAATGGGTGTAAATATTTAGATTGAGATTAAATTTTGTAAGGCTGTATAAGCTAAATACGTTGGAAAATCTTATATGATAGAACTTGTGTCATAAAAGTATTATAAATTATAAGTAATACAAAATTAAATTATGATAAATTGGTTTTTCAATATTAATTTTTTTAATGCTCTAATCTTCTATTCCGGGCCTTCGATTATCCTATTTTTCTTGGGCTTGGAGTCGTTTTATATTCTGCATACTATCGAGAAGTAGCAAAGTATCCTTTTAATTGGTAAACCCCTCTAACTTTTGAACGGGATTACTATATATATATATATATATATACACACGGTGTCCCACGGTAGACAAATCAGTCAAACTGTGGCGTTATTAACAAAGATATCAACATGAAACTTTTACCAGTCAATATGGACCTAATTATCTTCAATTGACCCAAAACAAAAGTTTTCTACTCTTTTTTGGTTTTGAGCTAGAGCTCCACACATGCACTTTTAAAAGCATAACAATACTTTCAAATGCCAAAATTAAAAAAAGTAACAATTTTTCTTTATCATATGATAGTTTTTTTCACTAAAAACAATAATTTTCGATTTAAATTCTTAATTTTATAAAACCTTAAAAAAGGGCAATTGCATAATGGAATGACCCCGCTATGGCAAAAGAGTAGGATGCCTTGAAATTAAATTTTTTAAATAAGTCGTATATGATGACAATAAATGTCAAATTTGATTTTACATTATAATCAAAAAATTAACAAAGCAAGATTTTTATAAAACCAAGTTTTGAATGCCAAAATGATAACTTTAGAAGTAAAGAAAGAAATTATTTTAACTTATGGAGAATGTGCTCGAAATTTAAGAGAAACAACGAGAAGAATAGTAGAAAAGTTCCCCGATGATAGTAAATTATTTAAATTTATTAACTTACTGCTTGATTTGAATCCATTTGAATCGTGGAAGACTCGCAAAGAATTAGAATTATTTGCTAATAATAGATTTTGTGAAATGGCATTTATATTCCCATGATTCTCTGAAGTTAGATTTTGATAATTGATAATTTTGACCTTTTTTCATCAGAACTGGAGTGATTTGGGAAAACCTAAGGACTAACATGGATTTATTTGAAATATTGTACAAAACAATTCTAATAACACTGAAAATATTCTAGAAAGGCGTAATATTTTGTAGATGTATGGAATTTGACACAATGATGAGTTAACTAATTCAAATATCATAAATACGTCTTGCGTTTCGCATATTAATAAATAATATTAATAATAACAATCAATTTGATATTTTAACTTATGAGAATTATTCTTAGTATCATTTAACTTTTAATTCCAACCAAAATGTACGTAATTAATTACATAACAATAAATTAATTAACTAAATTGCCCATAATATGACAGTTTTTTTTCTTTGTTCTTCTGTATTTGGTCTAATTTTAGTCTGGTTTGGTTCAAAAAAACAAAACATACGACTAAGAACAAAAGCACGAAGTAGGACTAGATGAAGTGACCCTAATATGCAGGGCCGGACAGAGCCAGCCCGGGCCCCGGTGCAACTTTTTACTCGGGCCCCCATTTTTTCAAAACATAATTGTCCCATGCAGGCCTGCAGCTAAGGTATGTTAATTTCTGACTGTTTTATTTTCATAGTTCAGCAAGCTTAAGTATGTAAAAAATAATAGTCTTAGCGCCGCAGGCGAAATTTTTTTCAATTTTGATAGCTCTGGCGCCGCAGGCAATTTTTTTACAAATTTTAAGCTTTTGCAAGCTTGAACTAAAAAAAAATACGTAGGTAAATTAGCCCTAGCGCCGCGGGCGAATTTTTTTACAAATTTTAAAACACTAGTAACAGTGCACTATTATTTTTTACAAAAATCCAAAAAGGCTTAAGCGCTGCCGCGGCGAAATTTTTTCTATTGCCCATTTGGAACGAGATCTACTTATTTGCTCATTTTGACGCCTTATCGATCTGGGGGAGTATAAATAAATAAACTGTTTATTAAAAACTTCTGTCGCCGGGCCCCCTTGGAGCCCGGGCCCCGGGTAATCTGTACCCCCTGCACCCCCCTGAATCCGGCCCTGCTAATATGAACCAGCTGCAACTTCATGCAACTGCGAGGGAAGGGGGTTCTTTACAAGCTAATTAATTATGTTTTTTAAAATCTCATAATTATAAAACATGTTTTATCATAAGTTGTCCAATAGGTTTTATAATAACTTGCTTTACCAATACTTTCATTATGATATAGACTTGACTTTGTAAAAAAAACTGCTAAGATTAATCTAAGATTAATCCAATCATACCAATTAAAAAATTTGATTGAGCGCAAAAAATCAAAATTTATTAGTAATTAAGTAATACACTCTGTAGTATAAAATACCCTAGTCCACAAGGTCCTTGCTAAGTCTAAGTAAAAATCTAATTTATAACATTAGATTTTAGATTTTAAGCTTTCACGGCCATTAAGATATAAAGAACTTTCACTTTCGAGTTTAGACCGTGTTAATGGATTTGAAAATCCATTAACACGGTCTAAACCCGAAAGTGAAAGTTCTTTATAACATTAGATTTGACATTTATTTTTATCGTGAACGTCATATTTGCAAACATTTATTTTCATAGCATCCTGTCTTTTACATTAGCGGGGTCATTCCATAATGCACTTACCATTTTTTACCGTTTTCTAAAATTAAAAATTTTAATAGAAAACTATTGTTTTTAGTAAAAAAACTATCATATGATAAAGAAATGATATTTTTTTTTTTAATTTTGGAGTTAAAAAATGTTATTATGCTAAAAAAAATTTCTGTTTGTTGCTCTAGCCTAAAAACAGAAAAAAGTACAACACTCTTTTCTGGCGTAAATTGAAGGTAACTAGGTCTATATAGACTGGTAAAAAGTATATTTTAATAGCTTTGATAATAACGCCACAATTTGACTGATTTGTCTACATTGGGACACCGTGTATATATATATATATATATATATATATATATATATATATATATATATATATATATATATATATATATATCTATACATAAACTTTAAATTTGAAATTTGTATATCACACAAAAAGTCCAAACCAAAAGGCTACAATATCTAGAACAGGTATACCCAAGACCTGTAGATATATTCCAAGTAGCCCCAAAAAACTCTTAGGCTTCTTTGAAAGCCTAAAGTTTGATGTGGACTAAATTGCAAAGGGGATTCACAATAGATCTCATTGGTCGCAGTGATTTGAAAGGCAGTACCATGCCTCACAACCCCACTTATATTGTATTGTATCACACAACAAAAACTATAATAGGCGTTTATTTATATATTTTTTATTCGAGAAGGCATTGAAAATAATGTCTTCAACAAATATATTAAAAAATAAATATTTATATTTAAAAGTCCAAACCATTTGGTTTAATAGAAAATTTTAATCTCTTTAAAATAATGTATCACAAGACCTAGAGTGCCATATAAAATACTGTCCTTTACTGCCCCCGCCTTACCGAATAAAAAATTGAAAACTATTGCAAATGATAGCTTATATTGTGTGATATATACATTCCAAATTTAAAGTTTATATTTCATCCCGTTAAAAAGTACAAGGGGTGTACAATTTAAAAGACTGACCAAAATTTGGTTGTTTAATACTTATTAAAAAAGTAGATGCCATTGCTGGTGAGATACATTAGCCTGGTGGATGCGTTCTCTAAATTTGGTTACCAGTTGTCGTAAATATTGAACGATTCATTGGTATTATATTATATTTTATTAAATAAATTTAAACAGACTAAAGTTGAAGGTTTACGGTAATTAACCATAAACCTTAATGACTATTCTATTATAAAACACAAAAAAAAAGTTTCAGATTCGCATTAAAATAGTTGATGATGCATAGTCGATGATGATTATATTAGTAAAGTTTTGTTGGTAAAATTTAATGCAAGAAATGTTAAATATTTTATTTCCTGTTATTAAATTATCAACAAGAATCAGTAACTAAATTATTGGTAAATGAAACTAAACAAAAAGTTTAAACTATCATACATTTTTTAATAAATACGAATTAATGTTTACCACAACAGTTAGTAGGTAACTAGAGCAGCAGCTGATTTTCTCCGAAATTTTATTGAAATTAAAGAATTGACTATAAAGAAGCCGTGAAGATATGTAATTCTACGCATTCCATTATATCATTATATATTATTCACAGTAAATAGTATATTGTATTTCCCAAATAATAAAAAAAAAATAATTTTCAAAAAAAAATAACAAAAAAAATATTTTTTTTAAAGATCTTTTTTGAAAAACGAAAAATTATTAAAAAAAATAAAAAAAAAAGTTTTTAATAAAACTTAATTTTTTTTATTAAATTTTCTTTTTGCGAAAAACCAAAATAAAAATTTTTGCTAAAAAAAATTCTTCATTTTTTCATTTTTTTATTTTATTTATTTATAATTTTTTTTTTTGTGGAATTGATCCTGAAAAAATTACGTTAATCGTCCCCTCATATAACTTTTTGATAGATGGACCGACGAAGGAAGGACGGACAGACGGACATTTGAAAAAAAAAGTTGCTTGTTTTTTCATGAAACAAATTTATATCCAAGAATTTTTTGTCTATGACGATTTCTGATTTTTTTTTTGAAAATTCGAATCTACCGTTTAATATTATTCTAGCGCTGTCGCTGTGAATAATATAATAAGGTGGGGTGGAGAGTTTCCTCAAACGAATCTTGGAACTGATAACTGTTAAAAAAAAATAAGTAGAGACTAGTAGAAAACAAATCGGAATTTACTGGATCCTACTTTTTTTTTAACAGGGTTACATTTAAAAATGTTTGTTTAGGATATCTTTAATCCTGATCAACTTATTTAAACTAGGCACACTATTAACACATACAAATGTCTAGCTACATTTAAGTGTAAAATTTGCATATTTATTGCAAATGCTTTATGTTTGTAAACTTTCTGCAATAAATATTATTATTATTATTATTATTATTATTATTATTATTATTATATCTAGGTCTTAAGTTCATTAAAACCTGTATTTCTAAAACTAGATGGTTAATAATGTATTCATCCCTTAACAAAATTCGATCCCCAAAACTGACATTATGTATTTTATATCTTGATTGAAAGGCATTATGAAAGCAAACATTACAAAAAGTGAAACACCTTGCAGTTTCCCATGTTAATGGATTTGGGGGCAGAGTGTGTAGCATAAGCCAGTGTTTAACCACAGTAGGCCCTTTTGTGTTTTGTTATACGCAAAAAAGGGATTACATTGTAACGCCTAAGTGAAAGATATACAGAGTGCGTCACTAAAATAAGTATAATTAGAGTCAAAAATTTTAAGGCATTGAACATTAAATTTGTTACCTTTCTGGAAGATTTCAGGAACATAACATAAGTAACCTTCCTGGAAGATATCTGCAAAGTTGCATTGCAATGTTAAAATAATTATTAATTAAATATTTAATCAAGGTGCCTTGGATCAAGCAATTTTAAGCAGAAATGTCAGAATTAAATTTAAAAAAGAGTATGGCAAATCGTTAAAATTTTTGTAAATCGTACAAATCTGATGTTAAAGATAATATTATTCTAAAATTTCGGTTAGGTACATTTAAAAATTTTAACTTGAAACGCTGGCATCATCCAAGTTACTAGCCGTCATTTCCGGTCTGTTTTCTGAAACATTCCTGGAACGTAACACACAGCTGACATTTTAACCTTCCAATTAGCTTGCAGGAACGTTACGAGATCTATATGCAATATTCCTGAAACTATCGAATATAACTAATGTTATGTTTCAGGAACCTTCCTGGAAGGTTGGTGTGCTAACCGGAATTGGTTGGCGATTTCCTCAAATGCTTTAAAAGACCGGTCTATGGTTTTTAAAACCAAAAGTAAAACAAAAAATAGTCACTAGAAAAGCTTTTATTGAAAAGAAAAATTTAGACGCCATAAACAAAATCTCAGACCTTAGAGACTGCGTTTCTGCGGGTCTCTGCAAGATAAAAACGAAACAGCTATATATACCTGAAATAGTGGAGTCTTTATTGTAAAGAATCTTCTACGACCAAAGTATATATCGTCGGCTTACAAGTAAAAGGCACTAAGTCACCTTTTTTGCAAAAATGGGATTTTTATGGCACTGTAATTAATTTTTGATGATCTATGTACAGGTAAACCGAACTAACTTCTAGGTGGACTGCCAAGAGAGTTATCCACTATACAAAACGCACCAGTTTGATTTTGAATAAAATTTTATCTGGCAATATGCACTAAGTCACTTAGTGCACTTAGTGCGTTTTACTTGTAGATTATTTCAAATGTTTCTGCACTAAGCAACTTAGTGCTTGTTTGGCAAAACGTGCATTTTTGTAACAATTATTACAAAAATTAAAAAACAACAGCTAAAGTTAAATTTGTTAATATCTCAAAACCATGTTTTTGGACTTAGTGCTCTTTACTTGTAAGCCGACGATATAGTCCATCAAATTCAACAAAAACTGAAAAACAAAATTTACAAGAGAATGTAGAAATCACATTAAATTTCAAAATAAAATATAAATGTTACTTATTCATGAGTCATGAATCATGACACAATTTGCAAAAGAAAACCCCAGATAAATCTATACAACTTGCACTCATCATGCCATAGAACACTTGACTTACAAAAAAAAAAACGGTTTTGTATCTGCTGGCAGGGAATTACTCGTTTGCAGATCCAACGATTTTTTTTAATTATACTAAGTAGTTAGTAGGCTTACTTTTTCCTGGGTTACAATTTGTTTAATTAATATTAATATTATTTTTTTTTGTATTTTTTCCGAGCCAGATCACATAAACTGACCACTGTGCGACGGTGGCGTTGAACGTGTTAAGTAAAAAGTTGAGAAAATCTTAATCTTTTGTTGTAAATTTTTTGTTTGTGCCCCTAAAGGAATTACCTAGGGATAGGGTAATTAGCTCCTCGAACTTGACTGCTAACTTGATGAGGACTGACGAGTGGGATAAAATTCTCCTGGTCCTAGCTGGACTTTTTTTTGCAGCCTTGTTTAATTAAAAAAAAATACCTGCAAAAAAAATTAAAAAAAGAAACAAAAAAATTGCAACTGACTTTCTATATATTATAATCCTGCAGTCTTTCAAAACAGCGGAACGTGTAAACGGACTTAAAGTAACGTTTCTTAATAAAGGGAAAGATTCTAATGCCGCACCCTAGTTTAGGATTAACAAAGGATTATCTATTTAAATTCATGGCCGGCAAAGCTTCAAATATCATACAGTATCTAATTGAGGTTATTGTGGCATCTAAGATCGGCTTAAATGACATTATCTCATCATTCTGATTATCTGTGTTATGGTTTTTAAGTTCCCCGCTATGCTTTTGAAAATTAAGATGTTTTCAGAACAGCAGGGATGAAATAATTGACAAATTTCATTTAAAAGGAAGCTATTGAAAACTTCCTAGCCTAGATAACATTGTTTTCTTTAATTTCAATTTGTTTTAGAACAGCAGGGATGAAATAATTGACATATTTCATTTAAAAGGAAACTATTAAAATTAAAAAAAAAAATACATTATCTAGGCTTCAAATTGAATCAGACACATCACCTTCGGATCGAAGTATTCATTCATTTGCGGGGCTCGCAAAAATTGTAAAAACTTTTTAAAGTAAATAAACACTTGAAATTGTCACGAACTGCTCTGTAGTGTAACATTACTAATATTGACGCTGTTATTGCACTTGGAACATGTTCGAACATGAAAAAAAAACAATTTTTAAAAACATTCGAGGAAATCTTATCTTTAACAAACGTGGTAATTTTCAAGATTTATGGACAATAATATCACAAGAGGTAGTGAAATTTTCGTTAATTTTATTATGGTCCCATAAAATAATTTTGCTCTGTAAGGTCGAGAGCTTTTAGCGAAAAATAAACGAAAAAAATTACTTTAGAGCAAAATTATTTTATGAGGCCATAATAAAATTTTCTGAACATTTCACCACCTCGAGTGGTATTTACCTTGACTATTTCACAAACTAACTAGAAAAAAAAGTATGTTTTATTCAAATGTTTATTGCATATAATTAGGTTTAACTAGAGCTTACCTTAAATTATTTAGTTTTCCATACCAAGTCCTGGCTGCAATATTTTTAAATTTTTGAAAAGCTCGCGCTTATAGCAAGAGCGTGGCAAGATTTTGCCCAAAACATTATAATTTCCTATAAATTAGTTGTTGTTTTTTTGTACAAAGCATTAGGCACAAGGAAATAAATAATCAGAATAAAACAATTACATTATGTTCTTGAAAAATAAACTGTTCCGTAGCTTAATAACTATAATAATTAATTAAAACTTAAACAATAAATTGTAAAATACATCTGACAACATTGCTATGTTTATCATTTTAATTTTGCATGTTTTGACATAAACGAATTAAAAGAGCTAGTCTTAAAAGTTTCGTTTTGTGGTTGATTTAATATAAATTACTGTTAAAATTTGGTATTTCATGTGAAAAGTGACAAAATAAGCCTATTAATTGTTTGCATTAGCTAAGAAAAATGTTAAAATATGGTTTTAAACGTTGTCAAAGTCGTTGTAAAATATAAGCTTTTTTACATTTGCTTTGAATTATATGTTTTAAAATTAATCAAGATATCCGTGGTTTTGATAATTTCACACCTGAAATTATCAGTGTAATTCGAATCTGATTGGTTGAAAGTCAAAAAATAAAGAAATTTGATCGGTCTATTATAAGTTTGTAAAATAATAATTTAGTCGAAGTAATTTTACAAGTATTAGAAGAAATTCAGATGTACGAATTATTTTTACCGTTACCTATATCCCCAGGTAGCAAGGGATCTTATATTACAAGAAATTAACATCACTTTTGTTAAAATAAATAATAAATCAATAATAAAAATATAATTTTAAGGTTGGGCTGCCCTCTATGTTAAGCATTTAAAGTTATTTAAATTACTAGTTACTGGATTAAGATGTAGATGTCGTTAATGAGTAAGAGACGGAATAAAAAAGAAATAAATGCGTTGTTTTGTGCAAGGTATTAAAAATTGTTTTATTAAAAGTAAAACCTAAAACTAAAAGTAAAAACAGTAAAATCAACAACTTAATCAAAATATCACATAATATTGAAAAATAACATGTATTTAACATCACATTTGCAATGTAACACGTGAGACGTGACAACCATGTTATTTAATAACAAATATTTACCAACGTTGTGCAAATATCACATGTCACATATTAAAGTGGCTTTCACGTGAATGTCGTGTTATTTTGCTTCTCACCGACGTTCGAAGCAAAAAAAAAATCGATATAAGATGATGTTGATAGAGTAAAATATTATTATTATAAGGGAATTGTATACACATTATACGATTTCCAATGGATATACGGAAATTGTATACACATTATACGATTTCCAATGGATTGGAGGCTCTGCCGGGCTTCTCAAGACCACAGACACAGATTAAAGGAATATATTCTCCGCTTAATGTGCAATTTCGTATTTTGAATCTAATTTAGAAAAAGCTAATAACCTAGGATATTATTTAAATGTTAAAGTAACAGTAACGGCATCCATACGATATTAGATATAACAGCGCAGGAATGTGGATTTATGATGTCACAATCACGTCTTTTCGGGATGTCATTGTGTGATGTTATTAGGGGCTGACTTAGGACATCCCCACAATGCTACATTCTTGTTAAATGTGACTACAATCTTAACATCACATGTCACATATTAACGTGGCTTTCACGTGGATGTCATATTATCTTAGGTGCAATTTAGGGCATATTATCAGAAATTATATCATACTAGATTAGGTACCGGTGGTTTTTTACATAAATTTTACGAATATTAATCCCAATAATGAAAATGGAACGACTGCTTTAGCAGAAGTTGCATTTTCCAAAAATTGGGATTAATATGAGTAAAATTTGATAAAAAACACAGGTTAAACTAGTATTACTAATTAATATTTAGAGAGAAAATAGAATTTATAATTTATAAAAATGTGAAATAAATTCTTTTGTAAGAACTTAAATCATGCTTTTATTATAACAAACAGGTTAGTGTATTAAAACAATACCTATTAAATTTAAAAATTAAGATTTTAAATTAGCGAAATGAGTGATAAAAAACATCGTACCGGTAGGTAATGAATTTTCACTTATAAGTATTATATTATATTATACTTAAAGTATAGTATATATTCTCAGTATAATTTCTATTTGTGAAATAGCCAATATAATATATAATAGCAGTTTCGCAGAGGCACCCCGTTGTGTATTCATAATTTAGATATTTTCACAGCATGTAAGTGGTTCCTGAATAATAAATGGGAAATGTGAAATAAAGTCCTTTTATTAAAGGGTTAAGTATTTACCCTTTTAAAATATCCACAGGACAATATGCTAATTTTAATTGTACTATTAGCCACAAATTGTAAGCTAAAATACAATTAATTTAATTTAGTTAACTACTAGTATACTACCAGTATACTGGGTGTCACAAAACAATTCTTTTGATGTAACTATACTATAACATAAAAACTAGGGTTTTAAGGTAGCACTAGGCAACAAATCCCAACTTTTTTTTCGCCCCGAGGGCGTACAATCCAAATCTGACATTAAAAAAATTTCAGCATCTAAAATTTCTTTTAGAAAAAGAGTAGGATTTTGAAAATTTTAGGGTATATTAAAAAAAAATACAAGGAATTCAAAAATATATATGCCAAGGACCTACTGTCACAGTAAGTATACGAAAAAAAAATAAAAAGCTTAAAATGAAAGTGCAGAGTTTACTTAATTGCTTGGTGGCTTGTGGCAAAACTATCAAATTTGTATAAAAATTTTATAGGACTTAATTTGTAGATTATAAAATTTCCTATTTAAAAATAATATATAAAAATAAATATTGCGTATTTTTTGTCGTTTTTTTTACACCATAAAAATGTTACTTTATTACATAAGAACCGTATAACGTATCATATTTTTGACGATTTTTAGCATGAGTACTTCTAAGTTGGATTTTACCTCAATTATTTTAAATTTGCTCAACAGATCCAAGGTGTCACCCACTGAATTTGAATTCAGCATACCCAAATTATAAAAAAATCATCAAATTTTTTTGCATACACTGAAAAAATACAGTTCTATTAACCCATTGAAGTAGGCTTTGACTTGATTTATATGAATTTCCTTAACAGTTACGAGGTTACCGGATTCGGATTCAGTGCACCCAAAATATTTAAAACTATTAACATAATTTGTATGTTACACAAAACGGTATTTTTTTAAATATAAATCATGTATTTCAGTCATAGTTGGCTTTAACCTAAATTATCTCAAATTCCTCAACAGATACGAGGTGGCACCGGCCGGATTCGGAATCAGCGAACTTGAATTATCTAAAAACTATCAAAACATTTTGTTTAAACTATAAAACATGCTTTTTGAAATTTCTACCGGACTATATACAACTTTTTGAATCCATAAAATATACAACTTTTGTTTGGATCAATGAAATATACAACTTATCAAGACAGGTGAGGGGAAGATCCCCCACGCTGAAATTACCGTCTATAACTTTTTTGTTTTTTAATAGATTTTTTTTTCAAAAACTAGTAGGCATCTTTCTCTCATATAACTCTAGATATAACTTGATTTTTCTTGAAAATTTGAGATGGATAAGATATTTCGTATTAACAAGAGACGTGACACATAGAAAGATAGACAGACGGATATTTAAAAAAAAAAATCCGAATTATGTAGATAAAAATTATAATAATAATAATAATTGCTCTTTATTGTACATACAAATACATATACATACAAATGGCCATCGACCGAGGTCTTTCAGCCTAGAATTTATATACTTTAATTTAAAGTTTTCTTATATAATATAATAACAATTTTGATTTATGTTAAGTACCAAAAAAAAAAAAAAAATAACGTAAATTGTAAAAAACAAAAAGAGAAAAAAAAATTATATTTATATCGATTTATATAGAATTTTTTGTCTTGGTAAGTTTAGGGGCTGTCCATATATTACGTAACGCGCCTAGGGGGGGAGGGGGTCAGAGAAATTGTTACAGTTTGTGCCAGGGGGGAGGGGGGGTCTAGGTAAACGTTACGTAACGGAATTTAATAAATTTAATGTTTATTTCCTAAGCTTGGCAGATGTATTTTTATTTCAACATAAATTACTATTTAGTGGCCCATAATTCCCCTTTTCACACAAAAATTGACGAAACTATGCATATTTAAATAATATTTTAATCAGTAAAAAAAACTGTTGACATTGATATTAAAAAAAAATCTTACGGCCCTGTTCTTGCGTGATCTTACTGATGAATCATCGGCGATGATACATTTTCGCGCGGAATGTGTACTCACAGAACACCAATGTGTGTACTATTTTGTGTACCTGTGCATAGACAATATACGTGTTATATGTGACACTCAGTATAAAAAGAGGTACCTAGTATTTTTTCCCTGTGTGATATTGATTATGAATATTTTTTTAAAGTTTGAGTGATTTTTTCGTTTGGACTTTTACATTAAGGTCTATATGTATTATTATAATAAATATGTATCATATTTTTACACTGTCTTTTTACCGTCTTGCATTATGCGAAATTCTGTATCAAGATATGTTAGAAAAAAAAAATACAAATTTTTATATTGTTACGCGTTACACAGGGGGGAGGGGGGGGGTTGGTAAATGTGACAGTTTGTTACACGGGGGGGGAGGGGGTCAATTTTGTTGAAAAATTGCGTTACGTAATATATGGACAGCCCCTTATGACAATTTAAAAAAATTTAAAACTATCTATTATACTCTTCTAGTCATGAGACTGCGAATAATACACACCATTACAAAGAGGGAGCCATTCCCCCTTTCCCTTATCGAAGATATGAACAAAAATCAAAAATGGAAGAATTAGTGGATTTCATTAAAAAATGTGCATATGAAATAGGCCGGGCCGAAAAAATTGTTTTGGAAAATCCAGGATGACTAGTAAAAAAAAACTGTAGTATGTTTAGAGCAACTTACCTGAAAAAAATGAGATTAAAAAAAAAGAATTGAGTCGGGCCCCTTTGGCTTTTAATTTTTTATCTTTTAATTTTCCAATTTTTAGTTTTTAATTACACAAAAGCCTTAATAATGGAAACTTTTAGAATGGGAAAGTAATTTAGGATAATAAAAGAACATTCATAATTTTTTCTATACAAAATATAGAGTTTTTTTAGGGGCTGAAAATGTCAAAAAATTACCCTTTATGCTAATATAGGTCAAAAAAACTGATACCTAGAACCTATAACGATAGGCCAAAAGTATGTTTTAGAATTTCTTAATAAGCCTATTTTAAAGTTCCAAGTTCCAAGTTGTTTTAGTTAAATATTATACAGGGTGTCAAAAAAAAATCGTTTTAAAATATAGACCTTCAAATTCCCAGTTTTTAAATTTTCAAATATTTAATGTGTCATTCTGAAAGAGTCACTGTTTTAACTTCGGGGACAAAAATTAAGTTATATACTAAAAATTATTTAAAGAGCCTCAGGCCAGAGGCCCTAAAGACCTTACTGACCTGCTAAGCAATTGTTTTAATATTTTATGTGATTTTACTGAAACTTTTAAACTAAAAGAATATTAATACTGAATATTTCACAAACACACGGAAAAAAAAAATTATAGCTAGGAGCGCTATAACACACATACCAAGCAAATTATAATCGCTTATTATATAAATACAAGGCTTTCTCTTACAATTATGGCAGTCAGTGTAAAAATTTATATGAAATACTTTAATTGTTTAGTGAATAATAAAATATAACAAATAGTATGGCATTTATAGCTTAAATAGATTTAATTATTGTCCGTGCTAATAATTTTTATAATATAATAAAATTTCTGTAAATTTATAATAGTGCCTGTAATAAATATAATCGTGTCTGTAATATATATAATCGTTTCCAATTTATTTTTAACATTATTAGTTATTGTGTCCCTTATAATCTTTAGCTTAAATCACTATAATTTGCCACTGTTACCAAATATCTTATAATGTATAGCGCAGAGCCCACTAATTTCTTTCCGTGCAATATAAAGGCCAATCAAAACCTTGCATTTTTAGTTTCTTGACCTATCAGATCAAAATGTATCTGACAATTTTTGCACAATGCAATTATCACTTGGTTACTATAGAAACAAGAAACTGACAGTTACTGACATCTTGATAAATGTTATATTTTTGCACAATCTGTTTTTAGTTTGTGAAGCTTACCTTTAGTTGATTTATTTTTATTGATAAGCAATATAAATGCTTATCTTATTACCAAAACATCCTTGGTATAAACCCTAATTAATTTCAGATAATATATTATATTTTATGCACTTTCCATCTTAAAAGCTTTAAATCACTGATATTCATAAACTTTAATTTATTTAACTGAATCTTGGTATTAAAAACAGGCCACTAAAAACTAATTTAAACACTTATTTATTAAAAATATATGTGCAGTAAAGAATTACGGAAATCAAAACATCAAATGATTGCGCTGGCACCAGTACAGCGCAGCGTTGTCAAAGTTTATTAGAAACCGATAGGAAATAATTTTTTTTACGGGTGGAAACAGCCGTTATTTTATTTCTTTTCAGTTGAAAACTAAACTTTTTAAACAAAAACAGCAATGATCTTTATTTAAATGCTAATATATGTGGTAACAACTTATTTATTGGAATAATCTCAAGCATAAAATATCCATCGAGCAAAGTTTAGACTTGGCAACATTCGCGAATAAGTGAACATCGTGGATTTAAAAAGCGCGAAAAATTTGAGATTTAAATTTTTAAATATAGTTGTACAGTAATATTGTTATTTAGTTCAAGATTAAGATTAAATTTTTAATTTAAATATGAAACCACATAAAACATTGTAAAATTATATACTTCCTTATTTTGTTTGTGAAATAGTCTTTCAATATACCATTCGTGCATGTTGAATAATTATACATAATTATTTACTGAATATAAAAAAATAATTTGCTTAAGGAAATTGTTTTTTTAATACAGTAAAAAAATTATCTATAATTCAACATGCACTTATGATATTACTACTGAATATTGAATAATAAATAGGCCCTAGGGCCTTACGGCCCCACAAAGTGACTGTTTTTGAATGTTTTTATATGTAGTTTGTACAAACTAACTACAAAAACCTATTATGCCGAAAATTATTTAAAGGGTCCTAGGGCCTAGGTCCTATAGGCCTTATATATTTTTAATTTTTGTGGTGCTATTCTGGAAATATTTTAAGAAACAATAATTATATTGTATAGTAATATTAAATATTCAAAATTTTAAAAACTGGTCATTGGGGCCCTTTAGGCTCTAGGACACGGTTCTTAATAAATATTATTCAGATAGCATATTAGTTTTTGTCAGATTTTAAAACCGTGACTCTTTTAGAACAGTCAAATAAAATATTCAAAAGTTTGGCCTTCACATGTCAATATTTTTTTTTAGACACCCTGTACAAACAACAAACAAAAATAACTATGAAAGTTTAAAAAAGAATATTAAGAAATACTAATAGTTATTTATATACCAAGGGACTAAACTGGCTGTTTTAGTCCTGCTGCATTAGTATTTCCTGAGCGAGCGTAGCGAGCGAGGGAAACAGAAATGCAAGGGACTAAAACAGCCAAGTTTAGTCCTGAGGTATATACACTATTTTTTGCAGGACCAAACATAATTTAGGTAAGTAGATAAAATTAAAATTAAAAACCACGCGTCTAAAATCGGTTGTTTTATTTTCGTAATTTAATCAAGATGCCTGTATATTGCGAAAATTCAGTTTCATGGCTATCGCGATTTCAATTGTTTTTTAATATGGTTGACACAAACGTCAAAAAAATGGACGAAGATGATAAATTTTAAGTTATGTATAAATTGTTATAACAATGTTATTTTTAAAGGTGTTCTTTGTTAGAATCAAATAAATTGGTTTGAATCGCTAATTTATTACAAAACACCACCAAACCTAATTTTTGAACCAGCAAAGCACATAGTAAGTATAATATTTTAATATTATCAAGGTTGCCGTGATTTTTATTCCCTAGGAAGAAAAACGGCAAGTTTAGTCCCGAAAATGAAAGCGTAAAATTAGGTTTTAAAATATTTTTGACCTAGTGGTATAGGTGCTAGGTAACATTTTTTTCTGCCTATATTATCTCAAGGGGTATTTTTTAATATGTTCAGCCCCTAGAAAAATCCCTATATTTTGTATAGGGTTGAAAATTTACCAACATTCTTTATTTATTTCATTACTTTTTCACTCTTGAAATGTCCCACATTAGTGTTTTTATATACTTAAAAAAATAAAAATAGAAAATAAACAAATTAAAAATTAAAAGCCAAAGGGCTGAACATTTTTTTAAAAATCTCAATATTTGCAGGTGAGTTGCTCTAAAAATTCTTTACCTTTTTTTTACTGGTCGTCCTGGATTCTGTCTAAAAATTTTTTTTTGGCCTTTTTCGGCCCGACCGAAACATGCATAGTATTCGAGATATGTGAAAGTTTCAGGTTAAAAAAAATACCCGGTATACTAAACAACTTCATAGTACCTACCTATTTAATTTTACAACATTGTTGTACTATACTCCCGGTATTTTATGAAGGATTTTTAATATCTAAAGATAACGGAAATCAGCTGATTTTGCCAAAATTTTGAAAATAGACATTTTGGGTTGAAATTACCATGTGCACAAGTATACCTAACGATAAGCATATACATTAGGCTGGGCCGAAAAAAATTATTATGGGCCACGGTATCGAAAAGGCTTCCCCTTGGTCCTGCAAGTAACCTGAAAAAAAAATCAGTATTGTGAAGTTATCAGGGCCGGCCCTAGGGGCCCCTAAAATTCTTAATTTGCCTTATTCTAAAAAGTGGTAAAAAAACTTATTACAACTTTTAACAAAAACTATTTTCTTTATTAGTAATTTTTATTTAAAATAATAAAAATATTGACCCACTTTTTTATCATATCTAGGGGCCAAACGCCTAAATTTGTCCTAAAACTGCAAAAAAAAATGTGTTTTTTTTTACTTTAATCTCGAGAAAAAATAATAAAAGCAAAAATCAAAAAAGAGCCCCCCCCCAAAAGTTAGTTCACTTCAAAATATGTTGCAAAAAAATACTATCGAAATTAATTAAACCTTAACCGAAGCAACTTTTTGTTGAAGTTGGGACCTAATTTTAAAATTTTCAAGTTTTTTGATTATTGGTTTGTTAAAGTTTCAACTTATCATATATATGCTCTAAAACATCCAACAGTAAAAAATAACGTCCTTTTAACATATGCTAAGCCATTTAAAAACAATAGAGGCCCAAGGCCCTAAAATTAGGGCCGCAAGACAAGGACTTATTTGAAAAGTTTAATTATTAAAATACTAATAAAATAAAATAACCTAAACTATATTAATTAACAAAATTATTAAATTGCACACTCCTAGGGGCTTAGGCCCTAGGTAGGGCCCTAAGCGACCAATTCTAACTTTACAATAATGGCTTAATCAAAGCCTAATAAAAAATTAACCGATATTTAATATTTTAGAATTTCTACTTTATACCCCATATGCTACGGCTCTCCATATGAGGCTCAAGGCCCTAAACTGGGGCCGCAAGCCGAAAACCTAATTTAAATTGTTAACTCATAAAATATAAATGAAAAAATAACTTTTATTTAAATACCTATATCAAATAAATGTATTAAAAGTTATGTGCCCTTTAGGGCCCCTTACAAGTATACTCGTAACGGGCCCTAAGGGCTTAAGGTCCTAGTGGTTAAATTATAATAATGGTTTTGTGATATAAAAATTGAAGTAATAAATGTAAAATTATTTATATTTTATAACTTATATTTTATTTCTTATAATTATTTTGTAGTTTTCCAAAAGGGCAAAAATTAAATTAACAAATACTAATTTTAATGAAAATGTAGCTACTTGTACAATATTGGTTCTTTTTCACAAATAACCAAACTGGACACCAATAAATGAAAAATAATTGATAGGGATATAATGTGATGAACAACACCTAATACAGCGAATTAATAATTATAATAATTATACATAAAAGTAAAAAACAGAAAAGGCGGCTGTGCCAATGAGGCTTGCTGCCCTAGTATAAGGCCATAGGGCTCACATAGAGAGCCTTAGTATAGGATATAAAGTAGAAATTCTAAAATATTAAATATCGGTCAATTTTTCATCACACTTTGATTGAGCCATTATTTTTAAGCTAAGGCCTTGGCCCCTAGGAGTATGCAATTTAATTAATTTGCTAATTAAACTAGTTTATGTTATTTTGTTTTATTAATATTGTAATAATTAAACATTCCAATTAAGTCCATGTCTTGCGGCCCTAGTTTTAGGGCCTCGCTCCTTTATTGTTTTTAAACGGTTAAGCACATGTTGAAAGGACATTTGTATTTACTGTAGAATGATTTAAAGCATATATATGATAGATTGAAACTTTTACGAGCCAATTTTCGAAAACCCTGAAAATTATAAAATTAGGGCCCAACTTCAACGAAAAGTTGCTTGGGTTAAAGTTTAATTTAAAAAACATATTTTGAAGTAAGAACTAACTTTTGGGGTGGGGCTCTTTTTTGATTTTTGCTTTTATTACTTTTTTCTCGGGATTAAAGTAAAAAAAAACACGTTTTTTTCGCAGGTATAGGGCAAATTTAGGCGTTTGGCCCCTAGATATGATACAAAAGTGGGTCAATATTTTTATTATTTTAAATAAAAATTACTAATAAAGAAAATAGTTTTTGTTAAAAGTTGTAATAAGTTTTTTTACCTTGGAAAAATATTACTTTTTAGAATAAGGCAAATTAAGAATTTTAGGTGCCTGTAGGGCCGGCCCTGATAACTCCATATTACTGAATTTTTTTGAGGTTACTTTCAGGACCAATGGAAAGCCTTTTCAAGCCATTTCGAGTCCGTAGCCCAGAATTATTTTTTTCGGCCCAGCCTAATATACATGTACATGTGATGTGGTTTTAAAATAAAATGCGTAAAATTTGTTGTTGAAAATGGAACAACTGCACTCGTTTGTTAATACCGAACGCGTTTATTTGTTTGTTGTTGTATTCTATGCAATATATAGTGGTTGGCGCATATGCAACTATTTATGGTTGTATTCTATAACCTAATTACGCTATTAATTACGATACTGTTCTGTCAGTGTAAATAAAAACCCGCCCTCTAGATCCCTTATAAACTGTGCAAAATGGAACATGTGCAGTCTGGAAAAAGGACCATCAAAACAATCGATTATTTTGAAAAAGCCTGTGTAAATAATGGGACAAACACTTAAATTTATGTAAGTGGTAGACGACACTTTTTTTACAGTGATAAATTTTGCAAAAGGACTTTCAGGCAAAAACCTTCTAAAGGGGGAAAAGGGAAATATGGTGACAGCTTTGTTATTTATTAATTGAATTTTTATATCACTTGTTAAAACAAACAGCTTTAAAATAACCTACGCGCGTTGAACACGTTAATTTGCAAAAATAATGTCTTTCTTTAACAAAGATTTGGTTACTATTATTAATTAAATTAATTTATTGACAAACCGAAAGCATGTAATTGCTCAAAAATTTTGGTATAAACGATTTTCTTAGAGTAGGGTAAGTCAGGGTTAACTGGGCTACAGGGTTAACTGGTCCACCTGGATTTTATTAACTTTTTTATTAGTATTGGCGCCTTAGGGCAAATCTAGTGATATTTAGTTAGTAGTATTGTTTAAAGTATTATGACGGACCGTGTTGTCCACGTGTAAGTTGTAGTAAAGAAAGTTAATTTTTTTCGATGAAAAGTGGGTATTTACCTTAAATTTTATTTTTTAATTAATACTTTTTTATTAATAGGAGGATCTAGACTAATATTTTATCTAATATACTGAGTATTTTATTAATTGTTCTGCATAATTTCCGCCTTCTAATATCTTATTAAGTAATAAAATTTTATGATTTTATTCAGTGGTGTCACTCAGGGTTAACTGGTTCGGAGTTAACTGGACCACTTATGTTAATATTAATTAGTTCGGGGTCATGTCCAATTAACCCCGGACCAGTTAACCCTCAGTTATATCTAATATTTAACATATTATGTTGTCTATTTTTATGTTAGAATTAAATTTTATTTAATACATTTTTGTTAGTGGACCAGTTAACCCTGAGTAGTGGTCCAGTTAACCCTGCCCTATGGGGTTAACTGGTCAGCGGGGTTAACTGGTTTATCGTTAATAACTTTTTTTATATAAATAATATTTGTCTGAAGTATTAATATGTTCTAACTATAGTAATAATCTACCTTTTGCTATAGAATAGAATATTTGAAAATTATTTACAGGTTTTTCAAAAACTCGATATGAAAAAAAGCGGCCCAGTTAACCCCGACTTCCCTAATATCTAGGTATATGGAAAATAGTTATAACTAAATATATTTATGAAGGGCGTAAAGATAAAGCTTAAAATCTAAAATTTAACTTTTCGACCATGTATTAATATGTATAATTATACAATATTTATTTATTTGATTGTTAGTAATTATAATAAATTATACTGCTCTACAAAAAAAAAAGATTTTTTTTTTATTTGCCGATGACCTTGGCTATATTTAATGCGCTGATTTCTGAACCTTTTTCCGTTTTTCTCGATTACCTCGTTTTGAGATATTGCGCACAGTGTTTTTTTGCCTATAGTTTTAGTAAAAATACTGCTTCCAGCAAAATAATACATTCCCCTAGAGGACAAGGTTCATTAAAATCAAAAACGATAGTTTTAAAAAAAAAAATTTTTTCAAAAAGTTTCTTTTTTCGTGACACAAAAAAATTAATTGAAAAAAATGTTTTTTACCCCATTTTACCCGCTTAACCCAATCCGATTTTTACCAAAAACAATCCCAGCCTAGAGCTTTGGATAGTCAACCTATGGTCCAAATTTGAAGTCTTTAGCCCGAAGCGTTCTTGAGTTATCGTAGTCACACAGACAGACAGACAGACAGACAGACAGACAGACAGACAGACGGACAGACCGACAGACATTTTTTTTTGACGGAAATCATATTTTTTGGATATAAAACGTCCAAAAACGTAAAAAAGCAATAAAAGTTTTTTATAGACTTCTAAATTGAAAAAATGAGTTTTTTTCGCATTTTTTCGATATATTTTGATAATTATTTTATATCAATCAATCAATCAATCTTTATTGATGCCTAACAAATTACACAATAATTTATTGCATAAGTCATAATACTGTAAAAACTTATATAGCTTATAAAACTTATATAACTTATATAATAAATAAATAAATAAATAAATAAAAAGCCTTTCAAGGAAAGCAGACATAGTATATTAATAATTAATTACTGGGATTCATGATTTTAAAGTCTGAAACAGTAAGGTTTAGTTTTAAAAAATCATTTACAGAATAGAAGGCTTTGGAAATCAAAAGATCTTTAATACATTCTTTGAATTTTTTCTCCGGAAGACTGCGAACTCTTATGGGGAGTTTATTAAAAAATTTAAATGAAAGAAAGTATTTTCTTTGCAATCCTCCCTAAAACCTAAACCCGAAATCACTCTGATGGCCCTCCTTTGTATGCTAAAAACCTCGTCACTAAACGCACAATTTCCCCATGCTATAATACCATAACTCATAATGGAGTGAAAGAGGCCAAAATATGCAGTACGTAAGACTTGGGTAGTTACGGTGTCTTTTAAGGTTCTAAGACAGAAAGTTTGTTTGGCTAATTTGGATGTTAATTGATGGATTTCCATGTGAGTAAGGGATCTAAATAAACGTCCAAAAATTTTACACTGGAGGCAGTTTCAAAATTTTGATGTATTAAAGTGAAAAGCAGGGATTCAGTCTTTGCGTTATTTAGTGACAGGTTATTTGTTTATAAATTATTTTATATAAATTATTTTATTATATTTTGTATAAATACTAAAGATAGGACTCTAATCTTTAAAATCGCCGTTACTGGATTAAATGTAAAACTTTTTTCATTTTTACAAACCTGACATGTGTTCTAGTGTTGCTTATAAAAATCAGATCCATGTCTTTAGTATTTATATTGGGCTCTCTGGGAGACTATCGCCTGAACATCGGGATGAGGGTTGGATGTCCACAGGGCAGTTGTCTTTCACCTCAGTTATGGACGGTTTTCTAGAGAGGCGGACAGCTGCCTGGCTTTACGCACAAGCATTTGCAGATGATGGCACGGTCCTAGTCACTGGTAGGTTCTTGGGCACGGTCTGTGAAAGAATACGAACAGCCTAATAGAAGCGTGGTGTGGGGAAAAAGGCCACAACCCAACAAAGACTGCAGTCTCATGCAGATAAGCTCATGAGCTTATACTCTTTCCCAACAGGAGAAAGATAGAGAACTTTAGGACCCCCAAACGTACGGAAAAACGCTTGTGCTCTCACAAGAGGTCAAGTACCTAGGAGTAACCCTAGATAGCAAGCTTAACTGGAAGGTGCATGTAGACAAAGTAATCGACAAGTCGATTGCGACCTTCTGGCACTTGCGTCGGGCAGTGCGAAAAAGCTGGGGCATGAGCCCACAGATTCTATTATGGATTTATACTGCCGTCATTAGACCCAGAGTCCAATATAGCTCGGTGGTATGGTGGCCAAGCGTCAGCAAAACCACAGTAGCTCGGAGTTAATTTTGCTAAAACGCAATAGTGTGCTATACCGATGGTTCCCGGATGAAAATCACACAAAGCTCAGGCGCAGGCTTCTTCTTACAAGACACGGGGGTTCAAAAGAACTAATTGCTCGGCAGGTACCCCACGGTATTCCAAGCGGAAGTATTTGCGATACAGGAAGCGGCAAGATGCGAAGAGGTTTTAGGGAGTAACGGATCAGATGTATTCATCTGCTCTGACAGCCAAGCAGTCCTAAAGGTACTCAGTGCACCCGGCACTAGATCCACTCTAATGCAGGAATGCTTAGAAGTCCTGGAGGACCTATCGAGGAACAAAAGAGTTCACCTTGTATAGGTCCCTGGACACAGCGTGACCACGTGCATGGAACCTGAACCCATGCTTAGTATTACAAGAAAACAAGTCACATCAGCCCTCAACATGTGGGCTGGAGAAAAACTAAGAGAAAGCTGGTCAACGGTCACGAACTGTAGACATGCAAAGGACTTCCTTTTCGGTCCAAGCAAGTCAAAAACCGCGTGGCTACTAGGAAGAAGCCGAGCCACGATCGGCCATCTCACAAGGATCCTCACGGGTCACTGTGGACTAGGAAGGCACCTGTTTAAGATGAAGATCGGTAACGACCCCATCTGTTCGGATTGCGGGATGGACGAAGAATCGCCCTTGCACTTCCTAGGGTAATGCAATCGGTTCGGCAGAATACGACAGGATATCTTTAGAGTGGCAACGCTTCGAAGAGAGGAGTTCCGTACCCTTGCCTGGACTGATATCGCGACCTTTATAAGAAGGTCTGGTACGTTTAGTCAGGGAGTAGGGTAGATATGTGGTTGGGACAGCTCGGAACTGGCAAAAAGGGACATAAGTCTAGTTGCCTGGCTTACAGCCTCACACCCTTTCAGGATACAATATTTTGGCAACAAACTGGAATGAATCAATAAATATTTTTTTTATAATACACAAAAAAGTTTTGTAACTAAATAGGCAAAAAAAATTGAAAAAAAACAATTTATTTTTTATTAGGAACGGTTAAAATCGCTAAAATTAATAGTTATTTATATACCAAGGGACTAAACTGGCTGTTTTAGTCCCGCTGCATTAGTGTTTGAACAGAAATGCAAGGGACTAAAACAGCCAAGTTTAGTCCTGAGGTATATACACTATTTTTTGCAGGACCAAACATAATTTAGGTAGGTAGATAAAATTAAAATTAAAAACCAAGCGTCTAAAATCGGTTGTTTTATTTTCGTAATTTAATCAAAATTGCGAAAAGTCAGTTTCATGGCTATCGCGATTTCAATTGTTTTTTAATATGGTTGACACAAACGTCAAAAAAATGGACGAAGATGATAAATTTTAAGTTATGTATAAATTGTTAAAACAATGTTATTTTTAAAGGTTTTCTTTGTTCAAATAAAATAAATTGGTTTGAATCGCTAATTTATTACAAAACACCACCAAACCTAATTTTTGAACCAGCAAAACACATAGTAAGTATAATATTTTAATATTATCAAGGTTGCCGTGATTTTTATTCCCTAGGGAGAAAAACGGCAAGTTTAGTCCCGAAAATGGAAGCGTAAAATTAGGTTTTAGTCTTGGTCGTGCAAAAAAAAAAAAAAAAAATATATATATATATATATATATATATATATATATATATTATAGCTCTTACGTAAGAGCTAATTACCTTTCTGATCAAAAGTCTCCATAGACAAGAAACTCTAAGTCTAATAGTTTTTTCGATAGAGCTCATTGATATTTAAAATTCGAAATTTTTTCTTTATACATAGAGGTCCAAAAGTCACAACCCCCCTCTTAAATTTTGAACGAGTCTTATATATTTGATACTTTCAGCTTTTAAAATGTGGGCAAGAGTGCATGGGGGGCATTTTTTAAATGGAAAAGGGGGTCGTGTGATAAATCATTTTAAAGCTTATAAAATTATCCATTTAACTATATATTTTTTAATTTTTTTTTGGGTATAAAATAGGGTTGAATATGTCATACCTTTTTTTGGGTTTAAAATAGGGTTGAAAATGAGTATCTAAAATAGTTTTTTTTAAATGACTAACTTCATGACGAAAAAACGTAAATTATACTTTTAAACTAATATTAATTTACATAAATAAAAATTTACAAAAAAAAAAAGTTAAAAACATTTTTTAGTGCAAATAAATTGAAATATCAAAACCTTAAAAAAATTGTTTAAAAAAATAAAAAATTTACAGTCTGATAGAGAATTTTATTTGCTTAAAATGACGTATCACACGACCCCCTTTTTTTTTAAAAAATGTCGACCCATGACCCCTGTCCAAATTATAAGAGTTTAAAATATCAAAAGTATGCTAAAAGATAGTTTAAGTTGTCTTATTTAAAATTTCTAAATTTGAAGTCGATATCTCAACTCGTTCAAAAGCTCGTTCAAAAGTTAAGAGGGGGGGTGACTTTTTGGCCGCTCTGTATGTAACTTCAGAACAATAATTTATATTAAGATGGTTACTGGAAAAAATATTTTTTTAAATCACCCATATTTTATTTTTATTGTCAGTGGCGTCCCCGAAAATCGTTATATTTTTTTACTATAAATTAGCTGCAAAATTGATACGCCACTGCTCAGGTCACTTGTTAGTAACTTCAAAAAATGTTGTTTAATTTGATTACTAAAGTTTTAAAAAACATGTCAGTTACATTTTCTGAGTACGCTACTGATAAAGACGACACTTTCTATCTAATGGGATAGTGTTACACGCCAACCACAGATTTTACATATGAAATCTGTGACGCCAACTGATCCGCGTTGGGCTTTGTCAAGGCGTCCTTCACTTGTGAATTTAAAACCTAGCCCAAAACTGGCCAAAATCGCATGCAATTTTTGCCAATATTGCCAAAATAACAATATTGTTTACGCACGTGAATAGGAGTCTGGATCATACGGCCGAAGGTGTTACGGCCGGAGAAATGCTTTTACCCCCTCTACTGTATTCTTCAGAGGTTCTCAATATTTGATTAATACAATGAATTTCTTACGCATATTATTGTTACACCAGGCGAGCATTTATTATTTAATTAGCTAAAGCTAAATTATTTAGCTTAAATATAATCCTATTTGTTTCTTAAAATATATCGCCTTCTAAATTCTGAAATATCGTATCTGAAAAATGACCACTTGATAGGTAACGTATACGTTACGTATAAACAAACGCCCCCCATTAAAAAAACACCTAAATACACAAAACCAACTCCCCCCTCCAAAAAAAAAACACCAAACCAACACAAAAACAACGTGAATCAACGTTAACTTAAAGCAACGCTTCCATTAAAAAAAAAACACCAAACCAGCAAACTACCAAACTAAACGATACTTGCCTACAGTTTGAGAGCCACTGAAATCAGTGCTGCGACTACTACAAACCTGGATTTCAGCCGTAATGGCTACCTCGGCAATTTGTACGCAAGTTTGGTGCTATGCAATTTTGTTGCAAGAATGATTCAGTCACTGCGCATGCCTTCAGGCAACTTTGATGCTATTTTCGAGCCATCAAATTATTAGAACAAGTTCTATTTTTCGACAATTTTCCAATGAACTCTAGTTCATTGCAATTTTCACGCAAGATTTATAGTTATTTTCGCAGTACCAACCTAGAAAAAAGTTACCAAATCGATTTCATTTTACTAATATAGTAGCAACTGCACATGTTAATTATTATTATTATTAATAATAGGCCGGTCTGTCCACCAAACTTGCTTACAAATTGCTCCGTGAAAAGCCGCCTTTACTTTTAAAAGATTCACGGAAATAAACTTTCGGCCCTCTTCAAAAGTGTGACCAATTAGTTAATCGCGACTGATTGGTTTCAGAAACACTAAAAACACATGAAACATTATTATTTAGTTTTAATTGTTATGTATGTACCGTGCGAATATAAAGTTTAATGCAAAACTGGCATTAGCGATGAGTAAAATGCAAGAAAGCTGTACGCGTTTGGAGTTTTTGGCCACCGAGCTGTTGTACATAGCAAACAAATGGGCTTGTCGCGCACAACTCTAACAGAGTCGTGGCTCAAACGAAGAGTATTTTCTTTTCAAACTGTTCGGCACTTTATAATCGCACTGTATATTTATTCAAATAATTACCTTTTCCAAAGTTAGTAAAATTTTTCGTCGCACACCAATCCAAGATTTAGATTTTTTGAGGCGAGGGGCTGACCGCGTCTGAAATTTGTACAAAAGAGTTCCTTTTTGCAAAGAGTTCCTCAGAGTTCCTTCGGAGTTCCTCGGAGTTCCTTGGGAGTTCCTCCTGTGTTCCTTAAGAGTTCCTCTCTGGAAAGGGTAATTTTTGGCAAATAAGCCGTAGAAATTACCGCTACTGCCAATAAGGCACCCTCAAAAAAAGCTTTGTCCCTGACGGTTTCAACCAAACTTGGCGCACCTACAAACAAAGAAGTTGGCGCCCAAAAACTACCTTCATGAAAAAAAGCTTTGTCCCTGACAGTTACTACCAAACTTGCCGCCCCTTCAAATATGCGCCCCAAATTTACCTTCAAGAAACAAAGCTTTGTCCCTGACGGTTTCTGCCAAACTTAACGCCCCTTCGAAACCAAAATTGGCGCCCCAAAATTACCTTCAAGAACTTCAAGAAAAAAAGCTTTGTCCCTGACAGTTTCTACCAAACTTGGCGCCCCTTTAGAACAAAATTTGGCGCCCCAAAATTACCTTCAGGAAAAAATCTTTGTCTCTGACGGTTTCTACCAAACTTGGCGCCCCTTCAAAAAAAGTTTGCGCCCAAACGTAGGATATTTTGATAAGGTGTTTGTAACGGCTCATCTAGTTTGAAAATAAAAACGTTAATCCACATGGATAATAAATAATAATTGTTTCTGACCGCGTGTCTGAAATTTGTACAAAAGAGTTCCTCGGAGTTCCTTCGGAGTTCCTCCGGAGTTCCTCGGAGTTCCTCCAGAGTTCTTCAGAGTTCCTCCAGAGTTCATCCTGAGTTCCTTTGGCTTGTACAAAAGATTTCCTCGCGGTCAGCCCCTCGTTTTGAGGTTAGAAACATGGAAACCCCATAAAGAAGGAGAGAGAACCATTAGTCCAGCCTGCGCAAGATTATTTTGTGACAGAACGGGGCAGCGAAATGACGTAACGCAATATATCTGACCTTGCGCAGTACGCATCTCTATCAGCTGTGAAATGCTGGCGGTCGTAAAACAATTCATCACCCCAGTATTCATTTGTCTTATCTCCAAAAATCCCCTAGTAAAAATCTTAAAATGTCCAAAAATAGATATATGGCAAACCAATACTGGGGTGACGAATTAATAGTAGTTTGTTTATACTGTCAGTACTGTGAGATGGTCGTTTGTTACTGTTCATTTTCCGAGTGTTTTAATTGTTTTTTTTTTGCTGCATTTGTTTATAACTTTAAACCTAACCTGTATTGTTGCTTTATGAAGAGCAAAGGGTCAATCCCTGGTGTACTCAAAGTAGGTGTACAAAATCCCGAAACTCAAACACACCTCGAAAAATTCTTATAAAATCATTTTAAAAAACTATTACGATGTTTCTTCCTAGATATTTATTGTTTTTTGTTGAATTTTTTACAATTTTTATTTGACAAACAAAACTAAGGTTCTTCTTCTTCTTCTTCTTCCTTTTGTTGGCTTTGGCACTAGACCATATCAGCCAGTGTTTGACCTTATTCTAGTCGTCGTTGCAATCCGGGGTTTTCGATTGTTTGTTTGGGCCTAATAGAAAAGGGCGAGATAAATCTCGAAAAAAAATTTTTTTTTTTTAATTAAAAGGATATGGTAAAGCAGGAGATAAAAATGGAAAGCTAAAGCTTAAATTGTATTGAATCAAGAAATTCTAGTACTACTTTTATGACAGATGATTGCGGGTGATTTAGGATTTGGGATATTGTAATGGGAGTGGGGATGATTTTGGATAGTTTGATGTATAAGATGTTGATCCTGTCCTGATGTAGTGGGCATTCCAGAAAAATATGTTGAATGTCTTGCTCAGGGTTTCCACAATGGCAGCTTGGATTGTTCTCAATTTTAATTTTATGTAAGTGGGATTTAGTTAGGCAATGGCCACTTCTTAGGCGCAGGAACGTTGTTAAGTGTCGACGGTCTAGGTTTAAATCAAAAATCCAGGGGCGTGATAGATCGGCGGTGTGTGTAGCAAAGAATCTTCCTTTTTGGTTAAGAGAGGCTTTCCATTTTTGTCTCCATTCGTTGGCTATATTTTCTTTAGCATTTTTTATAAATTCCAGCCAATGACCCTGTACCCGAGTAGTATTCGCTAGGGAGCATCCAGCGGCGGCAAGCCTGTCGGCTTCCTCATTACCAGGGATTTCTGTGTGACTGGGGATCCAGCAAAACTCGACAGTTCCACCTCTGTTTTCGAGGTCCACTATAAGCTTTTTAGTGGAAAAGGTTAATTTATCTTTCCTTGAGGAGTTATTTGTTTGGCATATTTTCATTAGGGCGGATCGGGAATCTGAGAATATAATAAATTTTTTCTCTAAGTTTGTGTGAAATAACTCGTTGACCAGAAACAAAGCTTTTTGGATGGCGTAAGCCTCAGCGGTTGCTATGGAAGAGTGGTTGGATATTTTTTTTGTTATGCGAAAGTTAGGAGGTTTGTATACACCGATGCCGACGTTATTGTCTTTGACTGAAGCGTCCGTATAAATGGGTTGGGAGTCCGCCCAATGGGAGTTGAGGTAGTCTAGGAATAGTTGAGAGTTGTTCTGGTCTTTATGTAGGGGGGAGATGTGAATCTTTTTAAGAAGAATAATTGATTCCCAATCTGCGTCAAAGTAGGGGATGTTAGGTGACTTCGATATTTGTGGGGCCTTATTAAGAAAAAAGTCCAAAGCGTGAATGATGGGGGCCTGAGTAGATCTTCTCCAGTAGGAACTTTCTTGATAGTCAGAGTAGACTGATATCATTTTAGCTAGTATGGGAGAAGTGTTGTGAGAAAAGAGTTTACCAATATATCTGGTAGCCAGCCAGTTCCTGCGGAGATCTAAAGGGTGTTCGCCTGTTTCTGCTAGGATTACATTTGTAGGGGTGGAGCCCATGTAGCCTCCAACTACTCTTAGAGCTTCAAACTGAATGGTGGAGAGTTTTTTAAGGTAAAGTTTTGGGACCTTGTAGAAAAGGGGGCTGCAAAAGTCCAAAAAGGGCCGAATTATTGCTTTATACATCATAAGCAGGGTTTTAGGGTCTGCTCCCCATTTTGTACCGCAGAGTGATCTCAGGATGTTGATTCTTGTCCTTACTTTAATACAGAGCATCTCGATATGTTCTTTCCAATTTAATGAAAAGTCCAGGATGGCACCTAGGTATTTGATGGACTCTTTCCATTCGATGATACCGTCGTCGATGAAGATTGGGGAAAGGGGGGGATGGCGGGAGGTTTTACGGAATAAAATGGCAGAACTCTTTTGTGGGGATATTGACAGTCCATATTCCTGAAGCCAGGCATTAATGTTAGCTAGTGTTTTGTTGATAGCATTGATTATTATGTTTAGGTTTTTACCTGAGCAGATGATTGCCAAATCATCTGCGTACTGAATTATCTTGCAGCCAAGAATGGCAGCAAGATGAATTAGGTTGGTGAAAAGGTTAAAAAGAAGGGGACTGAGTATGCAGCCTTGGGGGAGACCTAGGGAAGCAAGATTGGGGCCTATTACCCCGTCCGGGCTGTCAGGATCGGCAACGTAAATGTTGCGGTTCTGGTAGAGGAGTAAAATGATATCTGCTATATCCTTAGGGAAGTTGCTTTCAGCCATCAGGGGATATAGAAGCGATAGATTGACGTTGTCAAAAGCAGATTGTATGTCAAGCGTTACCAAAACCGTATAATTGCCTTTACTTAGTTCGCTATGTGCAGTGGAGGTGATATAGGCTAGGGGGTCTAATGTACTCTTGCCTTTTCTAAAGCCAAACTGGAAGGGGTAAAAGGTGTTTCCCTTTTCCAGTCTGTGTTCGATGCGGTTTTTAATTAATGTTTCCATAAGCTTTAGAACGCACGAACTGAGTGCAATAGGTCGATACCCTGAAAGTTGGGACAAGTTCTTATTGGGTTTTGGGATTGGGATAATTAAATATTTGGACCATTGGCTAGGGGGAGATAGTTGGTCGGATTTAATTTTATTAAAAAAGGACAAAAGTTTGATTTTTGTGCTAACATGAAGATTTTTGATCATAGAGTAAGAAATTTGGTCTAGACCAGGAGATGAATCTGATTTTTCGTTAAGCGCAAAATGAAATTCTTCAAGGGTAAAGGGGGGGGATTCTGTGTCTGAAAATATAGCCGAAGGAGTTGGCTGTAGGGGGAACGGGGGGCATAGTCTTGTCAGTAAGGATTTTGAGATGTCTTGAAGAGGGCGGGCTTTGCGGGGGGGGTCTAGTCCTCGAGAGAAACGTCTTATATTTGTCCACACGGATGACAGAGGCGTATTACGATTTAGTCCTGAGCAGAATTCGCGAAAGCCGAGTGTTTTTTCTCTACTTAAAATAGTTTTAGTTTCGGCAGCAATTTGTTGGGCAAGGGTGGTGTTTTCCTGTGTAAAATTACGTTTTAGGTTTCTGAAAGCTTCTTTACGTTTTAGGACAGCTTCTGAACAGTTTTCTGTCCACCAAGGGCATCGAGGGCGGATTCGTTTCGGGGATCTCTTTTTAGGTATGGCAGAGTCTGCTGCTGTTTTTATAAAGTTTTCCAGGACCTCGTAGGACCCAAACTCCTCTAGGTGTGATGAGTCGGTTAGCGCCATGTATTTGGACCAGTCTGCTAGTTTCAAGTTGTAAGGATTATTTGGGGGGGAAGGTTGTATAGGCGGGGGTTTTTTGTGCGTCAAAAATTTCTACAAGTACAGGGAAGTGGTCACTGGTTCCTGGGTCTTCTAAAGTAGAAAAGTTAGATATGCGAGCGACGGAGGGGGAGGCTATAGCAACGTCTGGGGCGCTAACGTCTGGGGGAATAACTACTCTGGTTCCAGCACCGTTATTTAAGATAACCAAGTTTTCTTCGGATACTAGGTCGAGAAGGAGAGTGCCGTTGTTGCGGGATATATTGCTACCTATAGTGGATCCCCAAACGCGGTTCTGAGCGTTGAAGTCCCCGATAAGAATAAACGGGCCCTGTATGTCTTGTATAAGATTTTTGAATATTTGCTTATGGAGGTTAAGATCTGGGGGATTATAGACGGATATAATTGAAAGGTTTTTAAGTTTAATTCCTATAATTTGGAATCTTTCATGGCAGCCTGCTGTCGAAATATCTATAGCATTATATTTAATGCTAGTTTTGGCAAGAATGGCGATTCCTCCCTTGCCGTCCTGTCTGTCCTGGCGGTAGCAAGAATAGCCAGAAATTTTAAAGTTTTGTTCGAATTTTAGGTGGGTTTCGTTTAAAGTGATAATATCAGGATTTTCCTGTCTGATTATGCCTATGAGGTTAGCTTTGTTGCTGAACGCTGAGCGAAGGTTCCAATGTAATATTTTCAGATTCCCGATTTGAGACATTTTTAGAATTTAAGGGCCAATTAATAAAAAGAAGGGGAGAAAAAAAAAATAATAAACAGGAAGCGCGGAGAAAGGAAAAAAAAAAAAGGTAATAATAAACAACAAGAGCGTGACGGAAAAATAAATAAAATAAATAAAAATTTAATGGATAAAAGGGTGATAAATAAGAAAATATGTGAAAGAGAGAAAAAAAAAAAAAAATAAAAAATAATATAGTGAAAATAAAAAAAAAAGAAAAAAAAAAAAAATAATAAAAATAAAATTAAAAGATGGGAAAAAAATCAAATAAATAAAATCGTAATTATGCAGAAAGATAAATTAATCGGCAGATGTATAGTGTAGTCTATCGAGTTGGGCTGTTCATATTTGAGAAGCAGGAATTTGCGTGGGTCGCAGGGGAGGGGGTAGGGATAAGGGAGGAGGAGGGGAGTTATTGGAAAGGCTTCTCATATTTTTTATTATATACGCTAAATCATTAAAAATTTGTGGTAAAGACGAATTGTCGAAATTAATTTCGTTAGTGAAAAGATCCGCGAGTTTGCGGGCTTGGGATCCGTTAAGAATCTTGGGAGAGGAGGGGTTGAGAAGAACGTTTGAATAATTGGGAAGGGAATAAACTGGAGTACCGCTATTACCTAGTCTTGGGGAATTAGAAATCAATTGGCTGGCGTGAGCCCCTTTATCATATCCCTTGGAGGGAGGAGGAGGGTTTGTTTTTTGTTGTTGTACAATTTGATTGTAGTGTCTATTTTGTTGTGTAGTATAGGCTTGAGAGTTGACGTTGTGAAATTGTTCATTTTCTCCTGGCAGGGCAGGGAAAGTGTTGAGATCTTGTATTGGGGGAGGGGGGACTGCAGATTTCTTCTTAGGGCCGATCTTTTGTTGTGCTTCATAAAAAGATACTTTGTTTCTTACCATGTAGTCATTGATATTTTTTTGCCTTAAATGTTCTTCGCAGGTTTTTTCTGTTGCCAAATGGGCACCTCCGCATGAGAGGCAGGAGGGAGAGATGTTGCATTCGAGTTGAGAGTGAGAGGTATCTCCGCATTTTATACATCTTGCCTTACTTTTACAGATCTTTTTGGAATGACCAAATCTGAAACAACTGTAGCATTGCGTAACTGCTGGTATGTAAATGCTGACTGGGATAGGGTAAAAATGAAATCTGATTTCTTTCGGTAGTTTCTTTCCCTCAAATGTGAGAACGACTGTTTCTGTTGGGGCATAAATCCTATTTCCTTGCTCATCTTTTACTAGGTTGCCTGTTTTGTCTCGTTTAGGTCTGGTTATTCTTCTGGATGATAGTATTCTAGCAGGAGAAGTTGCTGCCAAAAGTTCGTTTAGGTCTAGTTCTATAGGAATGTTTCTTATAAGTCCCTTGCATGTTGTTAGGTTTGTGGGGATGTATTTCTTCCATTTTGAGATATGTGTGTTAAGAGTAAACTTGTTTGCATCTTCATATGTCTTAAAATCAATTCCCACTCGGTTGAATCCTTTATTAGTTATATTGATTACTGCTGGTATCTTTTTATCATTTAGCTCCTTGGCCACTGTGATGCAATGGGCAGCCGATATGTTTTTGTCAATGCTTTCTATGATAACTGTAAATGGTTCAGATTGACCCTCCTTGTAGAGTACAGTGGGGCGAGATGCCTGACTGGTGTCCATTGGTTCCTCTTGTTGGGAGGAACCTGGTGCTTGTGAGAGGTTTTGGTTGAGGTGAGTGCCTACTCCATTGTTTGTGTTTTGAGTTTGTATTGCTGCCTTATTATGATTCTCACCTGCCCCAGGGGGAGGTTGTTTAAAGGTGAGAGAGTTTTGTTGAGTATTTGGAGAAGATAGAGAAAATTGTGTAGAATAGGCCGAGTTAAAAGAGTCATCAGGAAGTTCGGTTGAGATCTGACTGGTTAGTGTGGTTTGATGAGGTTCGGGGGAGCCAAGGGAAGTGAGAACTTCCTCTCTGGGAACCACTTTGTCTACAATAACTACTTCTGATGGAATATCAGTTGTAATTTCTCTATTTTGAGTTTGTTGAAGGTTATCCGTAATAGCTTGAGAGTGTTTTACTTTGCCAGTTGTTTTTATTGAGACTGACAGTTTAGAGGGTGCTAGAAGGTGTGTTTCTGTGGCTAGTTTTTTAAGCTTTTTGATTGTGCTGACTAAATCTTTGTTTGGTTGATCTTTTTTCTCTATTTCTTCCTTAAGGCGTTTGTTTAGTTCGGCTATAACATAGTGGTATTCTTCGGGAAGGATATGGTTTTTGGTCTGGAGTTTGTTTAGGATAGCATTTGCTCTTTTGGTTAAAGCAAGGGTTGGCTTTGGGGGGGCTCCGGCCCCCCCGGAATTACTACTCATGCGGAGAAACTAATAGAAGCGGGAAAAAATTTTTGAAGCTGGGAAAAAGCAATGATAAAGGCCGGATTGGCCGCTAAAAGGCTTACCCCGGATTGTTCTGTATGTTAATTGCACTTTAGGGCCTTGTAGTTGTGGGTTTTAATAGATAAATAACAAGTTTTCCAATATGAGCACAAAATTTTCGCACGTTACTCTTTGACATTCGCGCGCGCGACTATCCAAAACTAAGGTTAAAAATACTCGTCAAAAACAACAATAGTAGTGCGCATGTGCAAGTTTATCTCAGATGCGCTAGACACATTTATCACAGTATTCCGAAACGGCTTTGGAGGTCTTCATATAAGAAATACACTATAAGAGAAAGTCAAATGATAAAGATAGAAAACTATTGTACGCCATTAGCGGTTGTTTTTTAAAATTCACTAAATTCACGGTCAACGACAGCCGATAATACAGATAACCTACGGAAGTCGGTAATAAAGATTACTATTGCTTTCCCAAATCAATTTTGTAAAAATGGGGAAAAGCTCTGTATTTTTATTTGAAACTTAAGTTTATTCACCAAAAGATAAAACAAATTTTTAAAGTCTAACAAGTGGGTTATCTAACCCTCACATTAATTAAAAATAACAATATATGAATCAAAATTTTAATTAAATGTAAAATTTGTTAAACTTTAAAAATATGAAATTTTTTCTTTTGCTAAATAAACCTATATAATTAAAAAAAAACACTTGGCTTTGATTTTAATATATTTTATTTTAAACGTAAATAGGAAATTAAAACAATTATGTCGTACTTTTAACAGTTAACTTTTTATTATAAATAAATATATATGAGGAGTAAACATTTGCCTTCATATATAATTGAGTGTCATACACAATATACTGCCTAAGGGCAGAGCACATTTGCAAAGTTTTTATAATTAGTATTCCTACATTTAACAGATAAACAATATGAATCAGTTAAACCGATAAGCTTCTCTGGCCAGGAGCTATCCCAGCCCTAAACAGCTGTTTAAGGCTAGCTCAGTCAAACTGATAAGCTCTTTTCGATAGGGGCCATCCCTGCCCTAAACATATCAGTAAAAATGGTAAGAAGCTTTTTAGGGCATTTGTCCCAGCCCTAAACAGCTCAGTCAAATCAATAAGTTTTTTTGTGTAGGGGCTGTCCCTGCCCTAAATAGCTCAGTCAAAATAATAAGAAGCTTTTCAAGACAGGGTCAGTCCCTGCCTTTAGTCATTTTATTTAACTTGGCACTATTAATGTTTTTGACCCACACATTAAATAAGTTTGCATCACTAGGAAAACGGTGACGTTTACTTAACTGATCCTTGCAAAACGGTACAATACACATTTTGTATTAGACATCACAATAAAAGTTCGGTATAAAAGCACAATAAATTGCAAAAAAAAGTCCAAACCACTAAACAATTAAGTTCATATACAGCTGGCGCCATCGCTCAGGCGTACCTAGAAGCCAAAACACAGGTTCGGGTCCTGAATACTTTTCACGGTCACGTATTTGACTTTCTCTTATAGTGTATTTCTTATATAGAGGTCTTTCCTTGTCTATGGGAAACCCCCGCTTTATATATATTTTTTTTACAATAAAGTCTAACACTTTTAATGGGATATTGTTTTAAATATGGTCAATATGTAATATAGTATCATCCTTAATAATATTATCTTAAAATATTTACAATTTTTTAATTATTATTTTCAATACGATGCCATCTATCAGGATAAATGTAAAGCTTTACCTGAAAGGATAAAAGAAACCTATTATTAAAAATTACAAAAAATAACGATAGCGACATCTAGCACGTAAATTGCGATGCTATGGCGGCCATTTTTAACTGTGTTTCAAGGTCACCTACTTAAAGGCATATCCACAGGCTCGTATAACAACATAGTACTGAACAGCAAAGAAAAAATATATATATATATATGCTGAACAGCTATATACTGATTTCAGTGTGATGAACATAAAGGAATTATATTGGTTATCCTTGCTTAAATATTATTTTAAAAATAAAAATTGTGTAAAACTTATATCTCATTCTTATGAAACACGACAAAAAAAAACCTTCATTCTAAAATAAATAAGGTAAACAAAGGTGTTGGGTTAAAAAAACTTTTTATTGCATGTTCGAAAAATTTACAATATTTTGCCATTAGAACTCAAAACGCATACAAATACTTATAAACCTTTTATAAAAAAAATTAAAATTTGGATCTTGCAAAATAAAGATATAATTAAAGATGTTTTAAAGTAAGAAATTAATAATTAAAGTACTTTTACTAAATTCATGTAAAAAAAGTCTCCAATAAATAAAAATATAACAATATTTTTTTTTACTATATACGTATATCACGCACAAGCTATTTATAGCTTTTGTGGCATACTTAAAAAATAAAATTAAAAAAAAAAATAATAATAACATAAAATATCTTCTACACACTAAGTCTAACTTTACTAAATATTGTAACAAAAATTATTATAAAATAGTTATAGATAAAAAAATAATTTAATTTAATTGTAACTCTACATTATATATGTATGCTGTGTATAAATAAATAAATAAATAAATAAATAAATAAATAAATAAATAAATAAATAAATAAATAAATAAATAAATAAATAAATAAATAAATAAATAAATAAATTAATAAATAAATAAATAAATAAATAAATAAATAAATAAATAAATAAATAAATAAATAAATAAATAAATAAATAAATAAATAAAACAATGCGATGCCGTGATTGGCTTGACGTGCCGCCATGTATCTTGTAAGCCAATCACGGCATCGCATTCTTATGTTTTATGTTCTTATGTAAGCTTCTGGATAGGCCTTAAAGCTGCCCTCCCCTTGAACAGCTTTGAAAGCATAGGTTAGGTTGTATTTAAACGCTCACTTTACCAACCTTTAGAGAACTCTGTAATACTTTGATAGTTCACTTGGTTTTCGTCAGTGCTAGTGTCAAAACACAATAACGACAGTAGGTTCCGTTCCTATGTTTAAAAATGGTGATAATAAAAGTTGACAAAACGAACACTAGTCGATTGCAGCGCCCCAGCTCGGAACTACAAATTAAGGGTAAAGTAGTAATCTCTTTAACGTTTCATTGCATTGAAATGTTGTATTTTATCTCTGACGAACCTTTTTATTTTCATTTTATAGTGTTATTTAGGTTTTTTAAATTTTTATTTGAGTTTTATTGTTTAAACTCTAAATTCTCTATACAATTCTTTATCGATTATTTTATTTTTATATCTATTTAAATCATATACGGGGATAAACTTGACAACCTGGTTAAAACTAGTGTTGGCCACTTCTAGGCTTTCCTTTTCAAGCAGAAATAGGGTCGGTCAAGTTAGCCCCCCCCACGGTTTTTTTTCATATAATTAACCAATGGTTAGTGCGCAAGCTTTTTTTTGGTTGTGCAAGGTTGTGCAAGTTGTGTGCAAACTACCTATGTATTTTCGACCCTAAGTTTTAACTGGGGGGGGGCTAACTTGACCGACCCGCAGAAATACTGTTAGGAGCCTATTTTTTCCGTAGGATTAGCACATTTTAAAAGCATTGCAGGTATATGGAATCCGAGTACTTTTGTTGATATACTTTGCTTTCAACGAACGAATAACTTCTGTGAAATAACTCTTCTCTCTAGAATACACTTACCGTTAATATAAAGCAAGATGACTTTACAAAGTCATCTTGATATTACAGAACACCCTCCTTGCTTGATATAAAGTATCGCCAACATATCGGTTTATTGGTAAACAAATAGTAGGTATATTCAGGCCCGAACAATAACAATTACCCGTAAAACCGAGGGGCTGACCGCGTCTGAAATTACAAAAGAGTTCCTTTTTGCAAAGAGTTTCTCAGAGTTGCTTTGCAGTTCCTCGTAGTTCCTCCGAGTTCTTCGGAGTTCCTCGGAGTTCTTAGGAGTTCCTTCGAGTTCTTCGGAGTTCCTCCGAGTTCCTTGGGAGTTCCTCCGAGTACCTCCTGTGTTCTTTAAGAGTTCCTCTCTGGAAGGGGTAATTTTTGGCAAATAAGCCGTAGAAATTACCGCTATACAAGCACTACTGCCAATAAGGCACTCTCAAAAAAAAAATCTTTGTCCCTGACGGTTACTACCAAACTTGGCGCCCCTTCAAATAAAAAATGGCGCCCCAAATTTACCTTCAAGAGATGACGATTTCCTCCAAACTTGGCGCCCCTTCAAAACAAAAATTGGGGCCCCAAAATTACCTTTAAGAAAAAAAGCTTTGAAGCTTTGTCCCTGACGGTTTCTACCAAACTTGGCGCCCCTTCAAAAAAAAAATTTACGCCCCAAAACTTACTTTCAGAAAAAAACTTTGTCCCTGATGGTTTCTACTAAACATGGCACCCCTGCAAAGAAAAAATTGGCGCCCAAAGGTAGGATGTTTTGATAAGGTGTTTGTAACGGCTCATCTAGTTTGAAAATAAAAACGTTAATCCGCATGGATAATAATAATTGTTTCTGACCGTGTCGAAATTTGTACAAAAGAGTTCCTTTTTGCAAAGAGTTCCTTCGGAGTTCCTCCAGAGTTCTTCAGAGTTCCTCGGAGTTTCTCCAAAGTTCTTCAGAGTTCCTCCTTAGTTCCTTTGGCTTGTACAAAAGATTTCCAAGCGGTCAGCCCCTCGGGTAAAACCTTATATACAAATACGACGTAAAAAGTAAAAGTAAAAAAGCAAGAAATGCAGTACGATGATTGGTTCAATTTCAAGGTTGGTTAAAATTGAACCAATTAGCTTACTGCCTTTCTTGCGTTTTAACGTTTACGTTTTATTTGTAAATAGGCTGGTATTGTTGTCTCTGTTAGAACAAATATGTGCGAATAAGATAGACAAATGTTTATGTTGGCTACGTTCTTGTCAGTTTTTACGAATGAAATGCATCAGAACATCCACCTGACTATTCTCAATAACGTAGAGTGAATCTGGACATCAAAGAAAATATATATAATCCAAAGAAAAAATATATATAAGAGAACTTTAGCTTCCATGTTACACATAGGCAACACAGATTACAAAAAGTATGCAGGCGCCATCTAGCACGTAAATTGCGGACTATTGTCGGTATAGTCGGTTTCTGTAAAAACCCCTAGTGACATCTAGCGGAAATTTTAAGTAACAGAGATGGCGCCAATTTCAAATCCTTTATAAAATTGTTAATTAAAACACGTTGAAGGACTTTTTGACGCTGTGGAGCGGTTTGCCTGCGTTTTCGCAAACATACCGCTGGACAGCGTCATTGTCCTTCAACATGTTTTAATTATTACTTTGTGTTTGTGAAAACTAAAATTGATTGTAAAAATTACATTTAGTAGAGGCTCTACCGTAGAGCGGTGGGACTGTAAACACCTTAATAAGTTAATTTCGAAATAAAAAAGACATAGAAATATCGAATGTTCAACATACAAGTACAATGTAAAGGTTATGACACCTACCTTCAGGACTCATCGGCGGCTGATCCAGAAAACAGGGTACCCTGACAATTCACTTGACTCCTGGCTAAACATCACACACAAAACAGTTGTTTTATAAATAGTTTGATTTGGTCTTTATCACCACATATCAGTATAATTTAATATAGAAAATTTGAGCTGCATAAAATGCCGCACGCTATAACGAAACGATTCGCTCACCGCAGTAATGAGAAGCCAAAAATATATATAATATGAGAAGAATCTAGCACATGCGCACTGGTTTGCTTATTTTTGTTTTAACGGATGTCAAAAGTGGCTTCCGTTTAGGCAGTTGTAGTTTTATGAAATAGTTTAATTTGTGTGGGGTTACGGTGCGCATCAGGCCCACAAAAATGAACTATATTTTTGCACTGATTTTATTACTAAAACTTACTGTCTTGAATATAATTAGGTGCGGAAAATCCAGTTTTTTTGTTAGAATATATAAAGCAAAAGATTGTTAAAGTACTCACGAATCTGTTTGATTTTTTTAATGGGGGCGTAGGTTTACGTTAACAATGGTTTGGTTTGGTAGTTTGCTGGTTTGGTGTTTTTTTTTTAATGGGAGGCGTTGGTTTACGTTAACAATGGTTTGGTTTGGTAGTTTGCTGGTTTGGTCATATATAATCTCTATATTTGAAACTGTAATGCTTTACTCCAACACACTGATTGTAATGAGTCAATACAATCACTACTAGTGACATCTATTGGGTGTTAAATGAATTAAAATAATTCACGGTCAATTAGGTATAGAAATCTACTGCTACCAAGGTCAAATGACGTCAGATCTAGGCAGCTCACCACGCATATTTTAAATTAATTTCTGTGGCTTGGTTCTAAAAGGGCCAATGTCAATTTGTCAGCAGCGTTTTCAAAAACCAGAGTGGACGTGAAAACATTGCTATTGACAAACTGACATTGGCCCTTTTAGAACCATGCCACAGAATTTATTTTATCGGGTGAATAAATCAGAGTTGAAAAATAAAAAAAACGTTTATTAAAAATAACATAATATAATAAAAAAATAAATAAGGTAGTTTTAAAACTAAGAAGTACTGGGCATGTCTATTAGGGTGGGCCGAAAAATTGAAATCTGGAATTTAAAAACGCAATACCCGACAAAATATGCCTTCTTATATGCCTAATGTGTGTGCAAAAGCAGAATCAGATTAAAGGTCATTTTGAGCCCTCTACAAAGCCTTTAATTATAATGAAAATATCGTATTTCTTCACATTTGTAATACACAGCGTGTCAAAAGTCCTCCTCTCCCCCTTTAACTTTTGAAAGGCTTAAGATATCATTTGACATTTGGAACACATAAATAACATAACCCATATATTTTTTTGGTGTATATTTGATGTGCTTAGGGGGCACGATGGAGACAGGGGACATTTTTTAAACAGAAAGGGGGGTCGTTTTAAAGCTTATAAAATTCTCTATTTTCCCACATATTTTTTAATTTTTTCGGAACAATTTTCGAGGTTATTCGGGTAAGAATTAAATCACGTGAAATTATGCCTCACTTCCACCACAAATCAGAATATAGAGTGGCTTAAAATATGTTTGTAAATGTTATTTTCGGTTGTAAAACTTATTTGTTTTTGCAATAAAATAGTTTTTGCATTTTTCTTATTAAGTTTTTTTGTTTTTATTTTATTTAACATTGTTCCTAAAAGTTACAAAATGTACACCTTTGTAGAGGGCACAAAAATTGAAAAAAAAAAAATAAAATAAAATACACGCTTTTTTTCTCTTTGCAAGCCGCAAATAAAATAGTTTTTGCATTTTTCTTATTAAGTTTTCTTGTTTTTATTTTATTTAACATTGTTCCTAAAAGTTACAAAATGTGCACCTTTGTAGAGGGCACAAAAATTGAAAAAATAAATAAAATAAAATACACGCTTTTTTTCTCTTTGCAAGCCGCATCTTTCCCCCCCCCCCCCCCATTGGATTTTCAAATTAAAAAAAATAAAACACCTATATAGGAACGGCCCACCCTAATGTCTATATGCATGACATTTAAAGGCCTATTTTCTTTATTTTGTTCAAAATCTTTAAACTCCTTCATTATATATAATATCCAACTCTGCCGAGCATGCAGGCTCCTCTGAAAAGAAATAATTTATAATTAGCATATTTTTGGTCATGTCCATGGCAAGATTAGGATTGTGATGATTTAATTTCCAATGCTCTATGACCTAGGTTTACGCATTTTTTGCAGATGTATATTTATCGGGGATTTTGATAATACTTTAAAAACAAGCCGTGAAGATATGTAATGCTACGATTCCATTATATATTATACATAGTAAATGGTATATTGCATTTTTCCAAATACTTAAGAAAAATGAATGAAAAAAAAAATTACATTAAAAAAAAAGATCTTTTATTGAAAAAAAAAAATTAAAATTTTCCACAGGTTTTCTCGCTTAAAGGCCACGTTGAATTTCGTGCCATACAAATATATAGAATACAAAGCACTACTATAAAACCACAACACACAATAGTACATGTTGAGGCACACATATATGTCAAGCCATATGGCTCGACAGCTCCCACAATGGCGAATTTTTGAGGCACTAATTAGTTATTTAAATAAGTCTGTTAGTTAGGACTGCACCTTCTTACATTGACAAACACTTTTTACTCAACCAAATAAGTACTGTACTCTTTTTTTCAATTCTTTAACATAACAAATGACTGTGTTCAACTGTAAAGTGCAGGAACCAACGAACACACCTAAATATGCATCATGTGGCACTGAACATGTTATATATCTAGATATAAGCTTAAAAAAATTACCTGTCCCAAGTTTCCTAATTTTTCTTGGTACATAGTCCTCAGGTAATTGCACTTCAGTAAGGTCCACTAAAAAAAAAAATAGGATTTATTATACTGCCAAGTGCAAAAAACAGCTGACAAGTTTTGGACTTGATAGGAATTAAATCTTACAATATACATATTATTAAAAACCACTTAAATTAAGTGCAAAAATACTAATAATTAGATAAAATACCTGATAAATGAAGTGATGCTACTGCCTTTCTTCGATGACCTCACCTTGAACCTGGATTTTTCACACTTTCTTCAGTCTGTCACAAACTTTTTCTTCTTTTGTTTTTGTTTAAAATACTGAATTTCTAATATAAAACAAGCGAACACAGCGACCATAACAATTGTATTCCTGCAAATAACAAAAGTAAAAATGGCTGTCAAACAAAGCCATAGGTGAATTGCAGCGAGGGAACCGCAGTACCCCGTTATGTATTTTCTATCTATCTATCTATAATCATTTTCAAAAATGTTTACAAAGCCGTCAAATCAACGCGTTTAGCGAGATCTGTCATTTCCAAATATTTGTACTAACTGATGCGGTTAACAAAGGTTCCTCGCTGCAAATCGCCCTGATCGCAACGCTAACTGGTGGTTGTTTTTTACAAGACCATTTAAAACATAGTTCAAGGTCACCAATTCAAGTTACGTATATAGAGGTTATATATCGTCATCTAAAGGCTCTAACGGTCTAACTCCAAAACGTCATATTTTTCAGGAGACGTAAAAAACGATTAAAAACTTAATTAAAGCAATTTAGAACTTTAAAACTAGCTTGTTCACAGGTAAAAATGTTTGAAATGTGTTAATGTATTTAAAACTTTTCATTGTTATCTATTTTATATAAATTATTTGAAAATTAAATTTTAACCACAGAATCTAAATTCACTAATGGTCTAACTCCAAGGGAAGATAAAAGAGGATACCTATCGTATTATATCGCGTAATATTATTACAAAAAATTTATATTTTTATATTTAATATATAATATTACTACTAGGTAGGCATAATATATATACCTAGATAATATTAATATTATAAAATTTATACATTATAAAACCTTCATAAAATTAATTAAAATATATTTTATTTTGTAACGTTGTTATAATAAAAATATAATAATTATTAAGCAACATTCAAAACTTAAATACCTTATTTACATTTTTGTGGTCAATATTATTAAAATCTAATATTATTAAACAATCAAATATTATCTAACTAAATTCTAATCCATATTATTATACATAATTATGTATGTATCATAAATGTAACGAATCTTTAACAGTTTGCTGCATATTTTTTTTATGTTTTTTGGATTTAGTTAAGTATTTATTATTATAAAAAAGATTTAAGTTATAATTATTTTAGTTTTTTTTTCTGAAATAGAAACTTAAACATAGGGTATAAACGGGATCCCTGTTGTCGAGAAATAGTTTGACATTAGTGACAGTTCTCATTTAATTGTTTTCTCACAATCATATGATGGAGTTAGACACTTAGCGACTTAAAATATTTACATTTTTGCATTTTTTGAGGCTGATATTGGTTTAATGCAACTTTTTTTTTTGAAGTATGTTGGTAATCAGATAATGAAGCAAATTTGATAAAAATCTCATTTTTGAAAAATTTGGAGTTAGACAACTAGAGCCTTTAGTGGACGATATGGCTTTGGTGTTTTTTTTTAATGGGAGGCATTTTTCAGTTACGATATTTCAGAATTTAGAAGGCGATATATTTATTAATGAATATTCCGCAATTTTTTTTACGAACATACTATTAAAAGCGAGTACTTTTAGCCAATTAAAAAAAACTGTTAGCTCGCAAAGAAAAAAGTAGATATTTTTGTAAAATTCTGCAAATTTGCAGGTTATGTAACATTCTTTAAAGAATGTTACATAACCTTAAAATAATTTTTGGCATACGTCAAAACAAAAATAAGAAAATCAGTGCGCATGCGCTGGATTCTTCTCATTACTGCGGTGAGTGAATGGTTTAGGAGCGCCTATGTGCAGCTCTCTATGCAACGTTTTGATAAACTGCGCACGCGCATGCGCTGACCGTTTTTTAAAATGTTATTTTAAATAAAAAACATTTTTTTACAAAAAAAAAAACACTAAACAGACGCCAAACCAACGTTAACGTAAACCAAGGCCCCCTCATTAAAAAAAAGAGCAAACAACAAAAAAAACAAAACAAAATCCTGCATAGAGAGCTGCATTTAGGCGCTTGTAGAGTTCTTTGGTGGCTTTTTCTTCTTTCAAAGAAAGTGACATCTTAAAAATCAACCTTAAGACAATAAAATCACTATATTTTTAGCAGTATGGCTGCCAACATACCGGCGTTACTTTTGTTTGCAGGTCTATTTTTTGTTGTGATGTCTGTGGATTAGTAAAATTTACGCGTTGACACCAGCGCCATATTGCTAGCGGCAAAGCTTTGAAATAAGGGAAAAACTACGGTGCTTCGTCTTCACGGCAAAAATCAGTTTCGTCCACACAACACTACTATTTCGACACTACTGTTTTTGTTGGTTGTTTGTTGTGTGCTGTTTTATTAAAGTTTTTTAAAGCTCGGATAATTTTATTTCGCTTTAGTGAATAGGACTTAGTAAAAAATAAATATGGTGCTGGCTGAAAAAAATTCGGATAATCTTCGAAATGGACGGAGAAGCCGAGGACCATCACCAAATGGTCACATTCAAGAGTCCACTAGTGAAGATGAAAGCTCAGGTATTTTATTTAAAGCAAAGCTTTTTTCATCTAAAAAATATTTTAATTTGTAGGATATTGACCCCTATAACTAAAATTTATTGTTACAAATACGCACTTATAGCAACTCAACATCGTGCAAAAAAGTTTGGTTTTCCAATTAAATATAAAACATATTATGTAAATGATGCATTTTACTACTTTTTTAATGTGTTTTCTAAACTTTTTGTAAGTTTTGTATTCTTTTTCCGAATTTAAATGCCTAAAAAATACTGTAGACTTTTTGGGGTTATAATTTATTGTATTATTGACAGTACCAGTGGACAAAATCCGCGTGGGAAGAGATTATCAAGCTGTGTGCCCCGAATTACAACCAGAAGCACAAAGAAAACCAGAGCTACTAGCAGACCGAGCATTATTGGTTTGGTCCCCCACAGAAAATATTCCAGAACAGCTATGTAAGTAACTTCCCTGGTAACTCATACAGTAAGTTAGCATTACTAATTAGGTAAAAGTGTAAGTATTGAGCATACCAGATCATCTGGTATCTTGTTGTCCCATCGTTCATAAACTCTGCACAGAATCTGTTTTGATGCTCATTTGTTTCTTGTTTGGTTAGTAATTATATAATAAATAAATATTAGTTAGGGGAAAAGGAGTAATAAGAAACAGGGGTAATAAGAAACGGTGAAGAAAAAAATATTAAAAATATCTTTTGAAAACATGAAAAAAAACGTATAAGGACCCCACATTCATAAGCTATTATTCCTAAAAATTGCAGGTTTCTACTTACGCATTTTTATATTTTTTAAGTAAAAAGTTGAACTATAGTCATGAACTTTAATGTTGAAAGTGGATACATTTTATCTTTGACTATGAACCAAAATTTTATTAAAAGTTTTAGCAGACTTTGTAACACTGACGTATTTTACTGACATATAAAGGTTGTAAATGTAGCTATAATAATTTATTAAAAGTGTTTCTGGAATTGCAGCTTTGGATACTCTTATTACCCCAGGTATTGTATTTTGTCAGGGTAATAAGAAACACTTTTTAAAACTCTTTATTTTTAGGATTTTTCTCAGAATTTTCTTAGAAATAAGTTTAAAATGTTGAAGGAAATCGAAATAAAGGTGTTTGCATAAAATATAAAAATATTGAATTTGTTAAAAAAACCCAATTTTTTCTGAACCAATTTAAATGTTGGGGAATGGACCATTTAAATTACATCGAAGCGACAAATTAGGCATCAGCAATAAGTATAATTGTTGTTAAAGATAAAATTTACCATGTATTAATACTGTATTTCATATTTTTTTTATTATTTTTTTTAAATGCGTTTTTTACTTTGGCTGTTCACCCTTTCAAAATAAAATTTCGTTTATTAATAACTTTTTTAATCTTTATTAATTTTTGTTCAAACTTTAAGTAAACTTGGACGTGCTTTAGAGGTGTCTCTTGTATATTCAGTTTATTTGTTTAGACCTTTTTTAAGGAATATTAATAATATTTCTGTTTCTTAAAACCCCAAAAAAAATTGAAGTTTCTGCCTTTATGTTAAGTCCTATCATGGTCTGTTTCTTAAAACACCGGGTGTTTCTTATTACCCCTTTCTCCCCTATATAATAAATTTAATTTGATATGTAAGGTTGCTACTGATTCAAATTGATAGTCAATCAAAAGATTCTTTTGAAATTAAAAAAAAAATCAAAATAATTTTTGAAAAGCAAGAAGAAATGACTAGACAAGCCCTTAAAAGACTAAACTAAAGTACTAATTGAGGTATTAATCTACAATTTTTTTTTAAAATTAAGCAATATAATGCATTGCTCAATAAAGGTTTGCTAGCAAATGAAGTGGCAGAGATTTTTTAGCAACTTAAAATAATTTTATTTAAAAAATATAATTTTAGAATAATTTTAGGTATCACCCACCAGCTTTGCACGGTACTCTTGAATGATCAGTGAAATTAAATAACATGGCAGAAAAATCTGACCAAGGATCTGCAAACCCTTGGTAGTAGTAGGTTCATTTATTATTAGAGTTGATACTTTCATTACAATAACAGGGTCGGAAAACAGGAATTTTAAATTATTTCTAATTTTTGGTGAGTTTATTTAATACATACCTATGCCGAATAAGATTATATGTCTGTCTGTATATAATCCTATTTAGCATAGGTATGTATTAAAGAAACTCACCAAAAATAAAAAAATAATTTAAAATTCCTGTTGTCCGACCCTGTTATTGTAATGAAAGTATCAACTCTGTTTGTTATAGAATCATTGACAGCTAAATATCAAAAACTTGTTTTTGGAAAATAAGTAATCTTTTGAAGAGTCTATTGTGAACAGATATTTTTTCAGGGTTTTTTGATTTTGTCCGGGTGGACAAGACTGGACGCAAGTAATCAACTTTTGGCGGACTGGACAAAATAAAAAAAAACTGATTTTGTCTACAAATTCTGGACAAAATTGGACAAAATCAAAATAAAATTTTATATAAATAATAAATACGTATTTATACAAAGAAACATTAAAAAAAATTGGACAAAATTAAAATAAAATTAAATATTAAATTTTAAAACAGGTAACTATTTTTATTAAATGCGTATTATACATAGAAACATAAAAAAATGGACAAAATCTCGGACAAAATCAAAATTAAATTAAATGTTAAATTTTAAAACACGTAATTACTTTTATTAAATACGTATTTATACATAAAAACATTAAAAAAAAAACACTTTAATTAAAACAAAACATAAAACAACGAAAAATACCAAAAATATGTGCCAAAATTTAGGCTAGTTAACCTAATAATCTAAAAGTTCTGTTTGAAATATTTATATATTGAAAATAATCCTCATTTATAAATTTTAAAGATTGATTTTTTTCTTAAATTTGTTGCCTTATAATTTATAAGTTATACAGCATGAATAAAAACAACAAAAAACTCAAAGTAGAAAACTTTTTGTTTTCTAAATCCAACACAGGCTTAAATTTTAGCAGCTAAATTCATCGGCACTATATTTAATTTATTTGGTCTGGTTTCCAAGGTAAATCAAATTAAAGGCCCAAGAATAATCATAATTAATATTTTCAGAACCATTTTTCTTAAAATCCTAAGTGTAATACAAATTCTGAAGCCAGATTAGGATTCAGCGCTTCAAAGTGTATAAGAACAGTATAGGATGGGATCAGGGAGCCGGCCGTTGCATTTCGGCGCCCTGAAACAAGCCTTGAACTTGGTGTCCCTAGGAAAAAACACCTTAAAAAAAAGCTTTGTCCCTGACGGTATCAACCAAAACTTGGCGCCCCTACTAAAAAAAGGTGCCCAAAAAATACCTTCAAGAAAAACAGCTTTATCCCTGACGGTTCTACCAAACTTGGAGCCAATACAAAAAAAATTGGCGCCCAAAAAAAATAACCTCACGAGAAAAAGCTGACGGTTTCTATCAAAACTTGACACCATAGCAAAAAAACACCCTTGAAAGAAACAAGCTCAGGCTAAAAAATAGCCCCTCGGCGGCGCCCCTATAGGCTCGCGCCCTAAAGCAGAGGGTTCACTTGATTCATACAAAGGCCACCGCCGCGGCGCTGCTCTGCTAAAATTATTTTTTTAAGAAAATTTTTAGGAAAAATGTTAAAATAATTTTAAAGCCTCACCAAATGAATCATTTTAGTTATTTCCAGACGGCGTTCTGCGCCGCGCCGTAAATTTGGCGACGGGGCACTATATATGGCGGCGGCGGCGCACACGCACACTTCTAGTTGACTAGAGACTGGACTAGTCAGACCCCAGTTGGAATTTGATATATTTTTTTCGTGACCATGTGATATTATGAGGGATAATTTTTGATTTTGTCCAGTTTTGTCCAATTTTGTCCAGTTTTGTCCAATTTTGTCCGGTTTTGTCCACCGGCATGGACAATTTCAAAAAAAGTGTACTTTTTCACAACCCTGTATTTTTTAAGATGGATTTTTTTAGTTTTTTCCTAAAATCAAAGGTTATCATAAAAATTGACTTTGCCATATAACAACTTAAAAACTATTAGAGGTATCCAAACACGGTTTTTAACATTAGAAACAACGTCAATTTCTTGATAAAATGCAATTTTTTTTATATCAATAGTGTTTTTTTTTTCAGATAGCTAAAAACTTTAAACTTAAATATCTCAAAAAACCACCCTTAATATTGTTTAAAAATTTTAGGATATATTTCTGACTATGTCTACTTTCAATAAACTAAATTACTGAAATGCAGATTTTGGTTATTTTTTAATTTTTAATAGAATGTCAAAAATTCCAAATTTCTTTTTTTTTCCAATTTCCAAAGTTATAATCAAAGTAAGCTGGCTAAAAGTCATTATTTCTTTTTTCATAAAAAAAAATATATATAGTTTTTGTTAAAAAATTACTTACCCCTACTGTAGGGGTAACACCCCGGGAGCGTGACGTTAAAATCATTTTGGTATAAATAAATTATTAAGTTTCATTAAATGTTGAAAGCTTTTAAAACTTGATATTTTTTTAACTCTTACATGTATACAATTCAATTCAATTTTCAATTTTATTAAGAACCTCAAAAATTACACAATACATAATTTTTAATATTTATGAGTTCACAGATTATTTAAACATGAGATAAAAAGAAAATTGATACTAATATAATATATAATATTTTTAGCCTGTTCACCTAAATCTAGGATTTGTGTGTGAAACAGACCACTCAAGCTTAAAAATTGTATCACATTGTGTAAAAAATATATTTTCATCGCTACAATTATATACTTATATAAAACAAAAAACAAAACAAAAATATGAGTATGTGCTGAGGAAATTTTAAATGTGTGCAAAAGTAAAAATCCAAAAAAGTTAAAAATAAAAAAGAAATTTAGGAGGAAAATGTACACATCGATTTAGAAAATGGAAAAAGGGGTAAGTGGGAGGGTAAGCAAATTTATATAAATAGTAACTTTTACTGCAAAATAACTCTTAAAAACGTATGTAAATTAGCAGTAATATAATTTTTAGCGTCTTTTCTAAATTTTTTATAATGTAAAATTTGTGTTATTTCTCGTGGAAGAAAATTATAGAATTTTGGTGCAAAATAGAAAACATTTCTTTGCGTAAAAGATGTTTTAAAAAAAGGTAAATATTGAGAATTTGCTTGTCTAGTATCATAAACTTGTGCCCCGAAATTTTTATTTTTGTGCATCCATATTACACACTGAAAAACATATATATTCCGAATACTTTGCAAACCACATTCTTTATACAGAAGTTCGGTGGAATATAATCTACCTTTTCTTAACATAATTTTAACTATACTATTTTGAGCCTTTTCTAAGGGATCAATGGAGTTTTGATAACAACCCCCCCAAGCAACAATACAATACCTCAGTAACGATTCAACCAATGAGTTGTAAACTATAATTAAATTATTTTTGTTTAAAATATCTCTTAACTGATAAAATTTATAGACTAAAATTCTAAGCTTTTTAACTATGTTATTTATATGTTTGTCCCATTTCAAGTGTTGATCTATCTCTACACCTAGATATTTAATACTTTCAACTTTATAAATAGATTGACATGAACATGTTTGAAATTTTTTGCAATCATCAGAGTGTATTTTAAGTTTATCTAGAGAAGGTTGGTCAACAATTGTTGGTGAAAAACACATAAATTTAGTTTTTTGTATATTAAGACTAAGTAAACTTTGGTTCATCCATTCAAATACTTTTTGCATAGCCAGTTCGGCCTTCAGAAAAACCCCGGTCCATGATTCATCCTCAAGAAAAATAACCGTATCATCCGCGTAAGATATCAATTTACCACTAATATTTAAATTTCCTAAGAAATTGATATAAATTAAAAATAAAATAGGCCCCAACACTGTCCCCTGGGGCACGCCCATGGAGACAGGGAGGGGGTCGCTTAACTCATCCTCAATTTTAACAATCTGATATCTTTCCTTGAGGTATGTACTAAAAATATTTAAGGCAGCACCGCGGATGCCGATGGCTTCCATTCTAGTTAATAAAATTCCAATATCGACTGTATCAAATGCCTTGGCCAAATCAAGGAATATGGCAAGGCACTTTTTACGTTTATTTTTGGTATAAAAAATATGTTTTAGAAGTTCCATATTGGCATCCTCGGTGCTGATGTCTTTTTGAAAACCAAACTGGCTCTTGCTTAGTATTTTATGTTTTGATAAAAAAGAAGTTAAGCGAGATTTTAGGCAGTGTTCGTATATTTTTGCAAAATTATTGATAAGGGTTATTGGCCTATAGTTGGTAGGATTTTTCTTATCACCAGATTTAAATAAAGGTATGGTTACTGATTCTTTAAATTGCTTGGGGGTATTGCTATTTTCAAAACACACGTTTATGACATGAGCAAGTGGCACTAATAGATGGATATAACAGTGTTTGATTACTTTGACAGAAATATTATCAGGCCCAGGCGTTGAATTTGACTTTAATTGATTTATTATAGGAATTAATTCTGCTTCGGTAACGGGATTTAAAAATAGGGAATTTTTATTACTTTTATGAATAGTTACAGGTACAGTTTTTTTGATTTTTGATGCCATTTTCTTGCCAATATTTGTAAAAAAAGTGTTAAAACAATTTGCAACATGTTTGTTTTCTTTTAAAATTATATTTTGTTCATTTTTTAGTTTTATAGGAGGCTTATTAAGTTTTTTATCATTATTTGTAACTTCATTAATACTTCGCCAAATTTTTTTAAAGTCATTATTTGCGTCCGAAATTTTGCTTTTGTAGTAATTATTTTTAATAGTTTTAATTAATGTGTTTAAGGTGTTTCTATAACGCTTATATTCTGCAGTTTTTTCCACGGTTTCGTTTTTATTAAGTTGTTTTTTTAAAAAGTCGCGGTGACGTATTGAGTTTATTAAGCCCTGAGATATCCACGGTTTAAGTTTTCGATTTTTAGATTTAGTTACTTGTGAATGTGTGTTTATTTTTATATATATTTTTATTTTATTTATAAATATATCATAACATTTTTCAGAATCTAGTTCATTAATAACTTCTTCCCAATTTTCAGACTCTAGAGACTTTTTTAGATTTTTAAAATTAATAGTATTTAAGATAGTTTGTTTGGGAAAATTATTTTTGATTTTTTGTTTAAAATTGAAATTAATAAATAGCATGTAGTGATCAGTTAAGGAAGTTTTAATTACTGAAGGTTTAATAACAATATTTTTTTCACTTGACCTGATAAAGGCATGATCTAGGCATGAGTTTTTCTTTTGTATAACCCTAGTGGGCTTATTAACGTATGATAAAAACCCTGAGTTACCTAAAATTTCTAAATAAGTATTTAAATAGACCATATCATTAAAATTTTCCGTCTCTAATAAATTTATATTTATGTCACCAATAAATAATTCAAGTTTTTGTTTATGTAACCCCGAAAAATATGTTTCCAGTTCCTCTATATAACCAGCTTTATCTATTGACGGAAGCCTATAAGATGCAGTAATGCCAAAAGATACATTACTTATATCAAAAGTTAATCTAAGCAGTTTGGTTTCTTTTAAATTTATTATGGATGATTCATAGTTTATTGTATTTTTTATATAAACCACAACGCCATCGTTCTGGTTATGTTTTGATTCATTATAAAGCAGATTAAAATTTAAAATATTAAAATTACTTACCCCCTCCAAGTTCCAAGTTTCCGAAAAAACGATTATATCTACATTTTCCACCCTTAAATTTTCTAGATAAATTAAAAATTCCTCAAAATTCTTATTTAAGCTCCTTATATTTATGTGTACAATATTTAAAGAATATTCATTAATGTTTTGCTCATTTATCAGCGCATTGATACTATCATATTCTTTGGTTTGAATTTCCTCAGCATAAATTAAGTCAAAATTATCAATTTTTTGTTTATTTTCTTAACAAAAAAAATATATATATATATATATATATATACTAAAAGTCCCGTGTAATATGAAAGCCCCCCCGCAATATTTAAATTAATTTATGTATAAAAAAAATATATTTAAAAAAATAAACAGAAACATTTTTATTTAATATAACCATCTTAATCTTCTTCATCAGTATTAGAAACATAGTCATTTATATCTTCAAGTTTTAAAATTTTAACAATTTTCCCTTCAACTTTTGAAAATACGTATCCATTAGACGTCCAAACGTTTTTATTTCCCAGTTTTTGCTGTGCTTCATATAATAAAGTTTTGTTGTATTTTGTTAGGTCCTCAGAGACAAACATTTTTGAACCCTTAAACATTTTACGGTTTTTCAGCACTGCATTTTTAATTTTCTTATTTTGAAATTCTATAATAACTGGCCTAGGTATGTTATTTTTAACCTTTCCAATTCTATAGACCTCTTCCAGAGATTCTTCAACTATATTTATGTTTAATATTGAATTTATTTTACTACATACTTTTTTTTGAAGATTTTCTTGATTTTCCTCTTTTAAACCATACACGCATAAATTTCTATCCTTGCCTTTTTGCTCCAGCCTATTTAATTTCTGTTCTAACTGTTTTGTGTTGTTGTTTATCTTTTTTATATCCTCCTGCATTTCAGTGAGTTTTTTTTCCAGTTTGTCACACACTTTTTTTACTATCTTTGAAATAAATTCATCGTCTTTTAATATCTCACTTAACGAATCGCTAACTATTTTTTTTATGTCTTTATCTAAATTAATAGGCGCGGATTTTGGTGGCATTTTAATAGTTTTTAAATTTTAAGCACTTTAAACTAATTTTTAGAATTTTTACTGTTTATTTTTCAGTACTAAACGTATAATTTTGCGGAGCGATTTAATACACGTCTACTCAGTATGCGACAGCTTCTATACAAAAAAAATCTAAAAATTAAGAATAATAACTAAATATTTTAATTACCATGTTTTTATATTATTTGTAATAAAATAATATTTATTTATGTACAGACATACTTCCTTAACAAATTAAACATATAAAAAGCATTGAAAAACGATCATTGTAGTTTGTGTTCTACGTCCGTGGTTTTTAGTTTGGTTTCTGTTATGCAAAAAGCAACCAACACACAATTTTTGACATCACACCAAATCAAAAGTAATTATAAAAGTAATGATTAATCGAAAATTCTCGATTACTTTTTTGTTTGGTTTTAAATTATTACATAAATAAAATACAATTTGGCCCGATCATGGCCGTAAATAAAGAAGGGACGGGGGAGCCCCTTCCCAAAAAGAACAGCAAGGGGCGCCAAAATATGCGGGGCATTTTTTAAGGACTATCGCTTTGTAAATTCCCAAACTTCGTATCTAAAAAATGACCAATTGACAGGTATTAGAAATTATCCTTCCTTTATACAATTAATAAGGTAACAACCAGATCCCGGGCAATTGTTCAAAATAATATTGATGATTTTAATTACTTAAAATACAGTGATAGAACTCGAACAAAAAAAATAATTTTCCACGTTACAGGTTGGTAACCTATGAAAAGGGATGGTTCTATTCGGCCATTACTTTCTTCAATAAGTTGCCTGAACATATAAGGAACGAAAATAGTTTTAACCTTATTTTTAAGTACTTAGTAGTCTGTGAGCCTACGATTTGGATGAATTTTTAAATTATTGAATGTAATCTTTTAAACACATTTTAAATGTAACCTTTTATTGACCATTTGTTTTGTCTGCTGTGAATTATATGTATGTATATGTAACAACATTTTGAAGCAATAAAATTTATTCTATTCTATCATCTTTTGTCATGTTTTTTAGCTTTAGCGATGCTTTGTTCTATAGGGGGACAGCCGTCTTATGGTGCCCCGCGGTGGCTTCTAAATTGATGCTACGTTTATGAACGAAAAACTGCTCGCTTATCCCCGACGTATGGTAATAACTATAACTTAATTAATTATATATAAACAAGAATAATTTCTTATTCATATAAAGTAGTCAATTATTAAATTATTACTCTACTAATTAAATAATTTCTAGTACCTGTCAGATTATCATTTTTTAGATACGATGTTTGGGAATTTACAAGGCAATATGTATATTGTGTGTCCAAGTGAACCCTAAACCTTGACATTCGTAAAAATGTTCGCGGCACTAGGTATTCCTTGCATTTAAAATGCTAAATTTTAAAACTGTTTTAAAATAATGCATTTGTAAAATTTTTCATCTGTGTCGCTAGAGCTTTAAAGCGTTTTTTTTTATTTAATATTGTATAACCAGAATGATTCGTATAAAAAATTGCCTGCGGCGCTTAAGCTTTTTTGTATTTTCTTTAAAAATTTAAATTGTAATACTGTTTTGAAATAAAAATAGATCATCAAAATTGTTAATTTTTGTGCCTGTAGCTCTAGGGCTTAATTGATTGATTGATTACAAAGAGAAACAAGATGAGGATTCTTACCTCAAATACTGCGGCCCCATGCGGGCCTATTGTGTTGTTCTTGAGTCTCTTGCTAGTCAAACAGCTTCGTTTCCTTTATCAGGCTTACTAGGCGTTTACTAGATTTGCGTTGGAGAACATGGCTTCTGGGTTACCATTTTCAGGTTACCGGCGCGCCGCGGCGTCTCCAGCAATGTAGAGCCACACATACAGTCAAGGAGAACATGAGAGGCTGTTTCCGCCTCCTCATTACACAGCCTGCATATTGGCTCGTCTCTATACACACAGGTGGTATGCATGTTTCGTCAGGTGGCAGTGGCCAGTTAAAAAGCCCTATCACCTTCCTAAGGTGGTCCCTACTAAGATGTAGAAGGTTCTTAGTTAATAGACCAGCGGTAATTACACCGCCAAGTAGCGCTAGGGCTTTCTTACTTCTTTTTTTGTGATATTCTTGCCTTTTTGTACAATTTTAAATTGTTAAACTATTCTAAAACAGAACATCAAATTTGTAGCCTGCGGCGCTAGATCATTCTTAGGTCTTTTTTTATTTAAGATTTTATAACTTACCGTAAATTTCCTATTTTTTTTTTATTTTTTTTTTGCTTTTTTGTCAGACATATAAAAATAAATTTAAAAAAATACTAATTTCAGTGGAAGAATACATAATACTAGCCAAAGACAAATATGGATACAATGGTGAACAAGCCCTGGGGATGTTGTTTTGGCACAAACACGATTTGGACAGAGCCGTCTTAGATCTAGCAAATTTCACACCTTTTCCTGACGAATGGTCGGTTGAAGACAAAGTTTTATTTGAACAAGCATTCCAGTTTCATGGAAAAAGTTTTCACAGGATTAGACAAATGGTAAGTTCAATTTTTCCAGGTATCATAAAATTAGGAATTTCTTGTCATAAAATAGTTTATGTCATAAAATAGATTTAGTGTCATAAAAGATCATCATATTCGATTTTTTTACAGAGCATGTATTAGTACCATCGCTAACAAAATTATATATCTTAATTTGAGCTGTGCCCACATAAGGACACTTGATTAGTTAATTCTCGACCCAACTAATCTAGTATCCTTATAAAAAGTTTTAATTTTTAAAAACTTAATTAAAACTTACAGTTTGCATTTTTAAATATTCAAATATTTGCTATTTAATACAAAATCATTCCTTTAAATTTTGATTTTTTGCACTGCTAAAAAAAGTATAAATATTTTATAAAATGTACAACTGGTGTCATAAAATGCCATTATAAGTTTTTTAAGTATCATAAAATGTCATAAAAAATCTTTTTTATTTTCTTTTATGATTTAAAGACATTTTAAAAGTCTTTTTATGAATTTTAAATAAGTTTTATTTATGTGATTTTTTACCATAAATAAAAATAAAAATTATGGTTTTATCAAATGATTTACTATATCTTTCCACTGCACTGTAGTGTTTATTGCTTTTTTCTAAGCTTTAAAAATTTTTACCTGCGAATATCCATTTTTTTAGGTGTTTTTTATAGATAAAAATGTTACATATAAAAATAAAAATATCTTTAATATGCTTAATCAAAATACACAAGTAAATATTTTAAAGAGCAACTTTCAGATTAAATAATTTAGTATTTTTGGCCGCTTTTACGCCATAGACTTTTTCTCCCCAATCCTGATATTTGCAGCTTCACACGTCTTAGTACCTTTTCAGGGGTTCCACGCGTTCCGGAAAACCTGGATTTTTTCAAAATGTGTTCCAATACTGGAATTGTGCTTGAATATGCCTTTTATTCTCAATTTGTCCTAAATTTTTGTTTTTTGTCTTTGAGTTTTACTTTTTTATTTATCCTTTTAGATTAAAACGCGCAGCATCTTGTGACGCAAAATTTGAAAATCCGACCGGCGCATTACAAGGGCCTCCTCAAGCGGTTTAAAGTGTTTATGTGCTTTTTTTTCTTATAATGATATAAGGTAGCTTTTTGTTAGCGACCGTTTAAATATTTGATGTAAGTTATATTTCAATCGCATAGAAAATATACCTGGAAAAAAATTATAATGTCCTGGAATTTTCCTGGAATTGTGCTGGAATTTTGTTTAGAAAATACCGTGGGAACTCTGACCTTTTACAATTAGTCCTAAATACAAACTGAGAAGTCGGTACAGCGATTTTTTACGTGTTCATTGTAAACCAGCGATCTCAAAAAACAAGAACGTTTTTGAAATGGTATTTTATGTTTTTGTTGCGTTCATTATTATTTATATTTTTAATATTATTTTATAAAGTTTATTTTATTGCACTTTATTCAATAAAATTCCTAGTAAGGAATACCAAGTCTAAAATAATAAAAAATAACATAGTAATAAAAATTGAAAAGAGACAAGATGAGGATTCGCACATTAAACACTGCGGCACCATGCGGGCCTATTGTGTTGTTCTTGCTAGTCAAACAGCTTCGTTTCCTTTATCAGGCTTAGGCGTTTACTAGATTTGCTTTTGAGAACATGGCTTCTGGGTTACCATTTCCAGGTTGCCGGCGCGCCGCGGCGTCCCCAGCAATGTAGAGCCATACAGTCAAGAACATGAGAGGCTGTTTCCGCCTCCTCATTACACAGCCTGCATATTGGCTCGTCTCTATACACACACAGATGGTATGCATGTGTTTCGTCAGGTGGCAGTGGCCATTTATTATTTTATAAAGTTTATTTTATTGCACTGTATTCAATAAATTCAAGTCTAAAATAATAACGTAGTAATAAAAATTGCATAATAAAAGTTTCTTTTAGTATTACGTATTATTAATAATATGTGCAATATATTACACATAAAGATAATGCATCCGTTTTGTAGTATAATTTGTATTCTCTTGTGGCCATGCTGGCCTAGTCTTGGATGAAATCGATATTAAACGTTCCGTTTTTAGGACGCCAGTTGCGACTTATTTTTTAGTTGAGTAAAAGATTTGCAGGGAATAAGAATTCTACTTTCAACTATACAAAATCAATTACCTGTATAAATTTTTTAAAAGTAGGCGTAATTTTTACGCCGCATCGGTAGTAAACTTTCTACAATAAGGTGTCTGCAGCTAAAGGGTAATAAAGAGTTTTAACCTTTACCTGGCACACCTCCCCTGAGTAACATACCTGGCACTGTGGGGTTCGTACGAACCCCAGTGACAAATATCCTTGTAAATATTGATTATTTTTTTTTAGAAAAAATCAGAGATCATCTTCAGATACCCCTTTAAAGGGTGGAATAGTCAGAGTTTAGAAAAATCAAGATAAGCGTTCAGAAAAAATTCGGAAACTTGAAAAAAAAAATTCATAACTTTTTTGTTTTTTGATAAAAGGGCTAAAATTTTAGGTGTGTGTGTGAGTGCCGGGTGGGGTACGTACACACCCCAACCTACTTTGACGACTGCCACAGACAAACTGAACCGTCGCAGCGCTATCCTAGTGGCATAGGACTACCGTAACGACATATGTTACGAGTTTAGATTTCGAAGATTTAGATATCGAAAATCGACGAGAAACAGCGTGGGGTTCGTACGTACCCCTTGTGCCAGGTAAAGGTTAATACTATAGCCCTAAAAGCAAATAATAGTTATTCATGTAAGTGCGAAAATCATTATTATACTATGCACAGCGCCTGCGCTAGAATAGTATTATACTGTAGTTTCGAATTTTCAAAAAATTTCAAAAATCGCCAAAGACAAAAAATTCTTGAATATAAGTTTGTTTCATGAAAAAATAAGTCTGATGTCACGTTTTTGTGTGCACTATATCTCAAGAACGCATATTCCGATCGACTTGAAATTTTCAGGAAATTTTAAGTTCTATAATAAATAGATCCCTGTTGTTTTTGAAAGGGACCCCCCCCAAAAAAAAAAGTTTAATAAATCGAAAGAAGGTGAAAGAAAATTCCGATTAACGTACCTTCATCAGGAAACGTTACTTTTATTATAAGGCCTAGAATTGATCCTTAAGGATCAATTCTACCAGTTTTGAAAGTAATCCCCCCAAAAACAAAAAAGTTATGGGGGGTTGAACTTTTAAAAAAATCGAAAAAAGCTGAAAGAAAATTCCGATTAACGCTGTCGAAATTTTTTAAAAAGCATTAATAGGTTTTATCAAGGTGGGCATTGAAATCGTACATTTTACAACATAGTTTGATCTAGTTTGACGGGTAAGAATTAATTTTAAGGTTATTTATTTGTCAAATTCAAAACATATCAAAGCAAAAACACAATATCCGCTTTGATTTTTTTTTCTAAAAATTAAAATTAGTAGAATAAAATTTATCGGAAAAATAAAACAACCTAATTTAAATAACTTTTCTTATTATAAAGCATTATAAGAATAATTTAAATAGTACAATACAAAAAAAAAACTAACAACAAATCCATTACTTACTGTATTTTACCCTAGACGGTTTTTTTCAAAAGCTTGACCCAACTTTTAAAATCTCTTGTCAAAATGATATGATATTGTAAAATTTACGATTGCTGCCCTTGATAAAACCTATTTATGATGTTTAAAAAATTTCGGCAGAACGTAACTTTTTCAAAGAAAATTATTTTTATTACAAGGATCAATTCTACCAATTTTGAAAGTAACCCCCCCCCCCAAAAAAAGTTATGGGGGTTTGGACTTTTGGAATGCGTAGCTTTACATATATTCACGGCTTGTTTTATTCTTTTTTTTTGTAAGATGCAATATTGTTATCATCGAATAAGCCTATGGCCGAGGTTCGAAAACGTAAGTCCCAGATTTTGCCAGATTTACTATTACATATTTCAGGACATGATGTTAACCTCACAGCCCAGTATGTTTTGAAAACGCGTTGCTTGGAAAATGTATTCTTCGACAATATGTAACAATCTGGTCGTCATTTGAATATTCTCGTCGTTTTCAGTTACCTGACAAAACTATAGCCAGTTTGGTTAAATACTACTACAGTTGGAAGAAAACGCGATCAAGAACCAGTTTGATGGACAAGCAGGCAAGAAAACTGAACGCACCCAAAGAAGAAGGCACCCAATCAGACGCCGAATCGGAAAAAGGATCCAATGAGGAGGCAGAAGATCACGACGATAAGGTATGTTAATATTGGGTAACGCAGGTTGTGGGTTTCTTAATACCTTAAAAAAAACAAACTAGATAACTCTTAAAATGTTAACTGCTAGGATAAAATTGTAGGGGGTTCTGTGAGCCTTTTTTAGAAAGTACAAGTACTGTATTTGCGTATAATTACACAGGCGCACAAAAAATACAAAATTAAAATAATGTTTAATCAGACTATATTTTGTGTGCTAAAAACGAATTTAATATTGAAAAATCTCGCTGACCTCATAATGTTTTCAGAAACACGAGATCTTCAAAGTTCTCTATCGTGTAAAGTGTTGAATTTTGGATGTTGTACCCGAAGACACTTGTTTAAAAAGTCGAGAACTATACACAGTGGGTTTTTGGAAAGTTTAGGTTTGACAAAAATGACGAAGAAAACCACACTCTGATCGTGATTCATGATTATTTGGACATTACAAAACCACTTTTTTTAAAATCGAGTTAGCTCGTTTTTGCACTTTTTTTTCGAAAATCAACATAGCAGGAGTATAAAAAATTGAGTGTTTAAAAATGTTACTTTGTTTCTTATTTTTACAATTTTTTTTGATTTAGGACACCACCAAAATCATTCCAATAGTTTTAACATTTTTCTTTTAAAGTCCTCTTTTGTGCAATAACCGAGCAAATACAAAATTTTTATAAAGTAATTTTGTGTAACCTATGCGTACACGGCTAGGGTTACCAGGTGCTCAATTCGAAATCCCGGTCGTGACCGGTGAAAAATCCAGATATTATACGAAAAGCCCGGTTTTGGTGCACAAATTACCGACATTTTTTATTGATTGCTAGCGGTTAAGAGTTCTTATTATTAGAGTTTGTACCAAAACTCCAATTTTGTTAGCAGCGTTTATTATAAAATGATGTTTGATTACACTGTAAATATATTTATATTAGCTACATGGATATTAGGCCGAAAATAATGCACCAGAAAACTATTATTTTACTCACCTGTAAATACCAGGCGGTCGGGGCGCTTTATATTAAAATATAAACGGCCAGATTTGCACCCAAGGCTATTCAAACTGGTAATGGCGGACTAACATGCGTATCCACTGCTATTCGGGAAGGCGACGGTTTTTTGCTTAAGCAAAAAACCGCCACCTGACGATTTGCAAATAAACACGAGCGGCAAATTTAAAATTTTAATTCCAAATAAAACCGTTCCTGTTCATCCGCTCCCCTTAAGACTTCGACTTGATTTATAAAATTCAAGGCGTAGGCTGAACAAATTTTTTAAGATGACACGCATGGAATAACCCCCTCTCTTGACCATTAACTGGGTTCTGCAAAATATAGGTGTCGAAACTAATTTTTTTCTTTATAGAGTAAGGCCCTTCAAATAGTAGTAGGAATTTTTTTATTTCGTTCTTTGCGCTAGAAGAGACATTACTAGCACGCAGTAAAACCAGGTCCCCGACAGCAAAAGTAGTATGTGGCCTTCCTGGGTTGCGAAACGCCCTACGAGCTGCCTTATTCATTAAGTTTTCCCTAGCTAGTATTAGGTTAGGCGAGTGATCCTTGTTTTCGGCTTCTAATATCTTAAGGGGCAACAAACGATCGGGCTTTTGGTTTAATTGCAATTCGATTGGACTATAACCCGTGGACTCGTGAGTCACGCTATTAAGAAATAGCTCGAAATTCTTAAGTTCATGAGCCCATTTAGCATGGTGCTCATGGCAAAACGCTCGGCAAAGACGACCAAGTTCCCGCATGACGCGCTCCGCAGGGTTACTTTGGGGCCTTCTAACCGACGAAAAAATTACTTTTACCCCTAGATCGGTAAGCGTATTTTTCCACTTAGCCGATTGGAACTGGGTTCCGTGGTCGTTTAGAATCTTTTTTGGGGTTCCGAATTTTACAAAATAGTCTTTAACTAAGCGATTTAATGACGCAGCTGTAGTGGCTCTTTTTAGTGGGTAAAATGTTACATATTTGGTAAAAACGTCTATCAGTACAAGGACGTACTGAACCCCTCCCCTTCCCGTCGGAAGCGGCCCAAAATAATCAAGCGCCACGAGTTCATTTTTTTTTGATGGAACTATCGCATGTAACGGAGGTTGGGGCAAAACAGAACACTTTGATTTTTGACATAAGTCACAGGTTCGGATTATTTTTTTGATAGTTTTATACATATTTGTCCACCATACCTCCCGTTTCATCGTTGCCCAAGTTTTAAAAGACCCAAAATGCCCCATTGCCTCATGATAGGCTATTACAAATTTTTCTATGAGAGTTTTCGGGACGCAAAGCATAAACGACTCTTCTGTACCATGACTTATATATAAAATGTCATTTTTTATCATAAAGCGGGCTTGCAAACTCGGATCTTCGGGTAATTTACTAATAATGTCGTTAAGTTTGGGGTCATTTCGTTGATACTGTTTTATATCTTTTAATATATTTGTAAATTCTTTAGACATTTTTCGAAGCGGCAAAATATGAAACAAATTCTCTTTTGGTTCCGGTGGCCGGACCGCGGCATACCGCGATAACGCGTCGGCTACCAAATTTTTTGAACCAGATACATGTTTTAGTTCGAACTGAAACTCCTGAACTGCCAAGGCGTACCGGGCTATCCGCCCCGACAAAAGGCGACAGCTCATTAAATAACTTAATGCGCTGTTGTCAACAAAAACTGTGAATTTTCGTCCCAAGAGGTAAACCCTGAACTTCTGAAGTGCCCACACAAAACTAAGTGCCTCCTTGTCGTTTGAGTGGTACCGTTTTTCCCTGTCAAGTAAAATACGGCTTGCCCAAGCAATAGTATGGCGTTCTCCCCCCACTACTTGGAACAACTGCGCCCCTAGACCAGTATCACAAGCATCCGTGGCTAGACAGAGAGAGAGGTCCTCTCTAGGGTGGTACAAAAGAGTAATTTGCTTTAATTTTTCTTTTACTAGTTCGAATGCCCTTTGTTCGACTTCCGTCCACCGCCATTTTGTTTGCTTGCGTAACAAATTGGTTAAAGGTGCGGTTAGAGCTGCAAAGTGCTCACAAAAGGAACGATCAAAGTTGACCAAGCCAATAAATTTTTGCACCTGTTTAGGATTTCGAGGTGCTAAATAATCAGATATCGCTTGAACTCTTTTTGGGTCGGGGCGAATGCCTTCTTTTGAAACCAAAAAACCTAGAAAAGGCATATTATCCCGCAAAAATTCGCATTTTTCTAGGCGCAATGTAAATCCGGCTTTCTTTAATCTCGTAAGAACAAGATCAAGGTGATACAAGTGCTCCTCAAACGATGCGGATATTATTATTAGGTCATCGATATAGATTCTCAAAAAGGCATAAAACTCCGGACCAAAAATTTTCTTTAAACATCGTGAAAACGTGCTTACGCTGGTGTTTAAACCAAAAGGCAATTTACGGAAACAATAAGTGATGCCGTTCGCCATAAAACCGGTATATTGATAAGATTCGGGAGATAGCGGGATTTGTAAATAACCATGAGTGAAATCGAGAGAAGTCATGAATTCCACTTTAGGTAATGTACGTAACATTTCCTCAACTGGTACCGGACTTTCAAACTCCCGTTCCATGGCCATATTAAGGCGCCGCGCATCTAAGCAGATGCGCACCGAACCATCTTTTTTCAAAGTTGTCATGATTGCAGAAATGTATTGAGAAGGCATACGGCATATTACCCCCCATTTTTCCCAATTGTCTAATTGTTTTTGAATTGCATCACGGTGTGCAATTGGAAGCGGATATTGTTTCATCTTAAATCCCGTGGGATCATTTAGTTTTATCACATGTTGATATTCCGTAGTATGCCCTGGGATCTCTGAAAAAATATCACTATGCCTATTTAATAGTTCGAAAATTTTATTTTTTTGGTCCACCTTAATGTTTAAATTATCTGCTATATTTTTAAATTGATTTAAGTTGGATTTTTTTTCGGATTCAATGCCAACTCTTCGTTTAAAATTAATTTGCCTAATATGCATTGAATCCTCCCCATGAAACTCATGATTAATTTTCATTTCCGGCACTTCATGCCACTTATTATGTATTTTTAAAATTATTTTTTGTAATCCTAAGTCTATTTTTGTATGGTACAATCTTAAAAGATCGTTACCAATAATTAAAGGGAACGCAAGGTCAGGGATCAAAAGAAATTCATGTGATATTTCTACGCCCGAAATTTTAAACGTAATTAGCGACTGTTGTTTCACCCGTCTTTGTTTAGAGCGAAATGCGCCGGACACCTTGATGCCCGTACACGTGAATGTAGGGATATCCTCGCATGCTTCGCCTAACTGGGTCCACACTTCGTCGCTAAGACAGCATATTTCACTGCCGCTATCAATCAATGCGGGAAAACTGAAATTAAAAATTTGAACACTGACAATCGGTGACCTTGCTTCACTTTTTTCATGAATATCGTCACATTCTGTTAGTAGATCATCGCGTGGATTATTATTAATGAATGTTGACATATCGGTTCGATTTAATATCGCCCCCACTAACGAACCCATTCCTAGTGGTCGGCCCTCTCGTTTCCCGATTGCAAATCTTCGCAACTTTGATCCTCTAATCCGAGTGCGGCAATATTAGGTTTATTGCCAAAATTATTATTTCTAAAATTACCCCATTTTTTTTCAAAGGGCTTACTTGTATTTTTTTCCAAAAATTTTTGCGGTTCCGCATTAAAATTTTGAGTTTCTGTTCGACAATAACTGTCAACCTGTCGCAACCGCTGCATAGCCGCCCCTAAAGATTCAACCCCCACAAGCACCGTTGCAATGTTAGGGGGGTAGTGCCTGGCTATAACTGATATTAACATTTTCTCATTATAAGGCGGCTCCAAATACTTTGCTGCCGCGACCTGTTTCATAAAGTGGTTAACCACCCCATTACTGCGATATCTCGCCCCCTGCAAATCTAAGCGAACCTGCAATTGCCTGTTTTCTGACCAAAACTGTTCCAGGAAAGCCTGTTTAAATTCTTGGTAACTATCAAAATTATTTAAAAACGCCTGACTCCAAACTAGAGCATTTCCTTTGAACTGGCCGTTTAATAAGTATTTATTCGCATTAAAAACACACTCGTTTACGTTAAAAACGGGTTCTATTTGTTGCAAAAAATCCCTTGGGTGAATAGCCTCGGAATCGTCAAAAAAATGTAATTTAGTTTTTTGCACAAGTTCAAAAAAATCTCTATTATTGTTTAAGTTTTCTTGACTTGCATTATTTTCGGTTACATGGTTATTTCTTAAATGTACAGTGGAATCTGAGTTTATTGTGTGGTTATTATTATTGTTATTCATATTTTGTAATGATGCCACCACTTCGGACACCATTGTATTTAAATCCGAACGACTTAAGACATATTGAAAATTTTGTGTAGATGGTGAATGCGAACGGATTTGGTTGGGTTGATGACTTTCGCCGGGGTTTCGTGGCGGTAACTTGGGCGTTGGTTGTGAAGCTTCAGTCCTGGGGGGAGCCATCAAACCCCCTGGAGCATTAGGTGTACCCCTTAAATCATTATAATGCCCCACATTTGCAGAAATTCGCCCTGGCGGCGGTTGTTGCCAATGTTCCGTCCCTGGGGGCAATAACGGTCCATGGGCCCATGAAGGTCGCAATAAAGGCTGCTGAGGCCCCCAGATGGGCCTCTGAGCCGTTTGAGATATAAAAAATGGGTGCATCCTACCTTGAAGTTCCGGTGTTTGGTTTACTTGTTGGTCATTCCGGGTTCCCGGATTACTGAAAAAAGGCGGTTGTTGGACCCCGCTTGCGGCTGTGTGGATCATTGGAGTATGATTGAGGTTCGGCATCTTTCACAAAATCACTTTGCTCACGCTGGGCTGCCAAGATGTACCAAAACTCCAATTTTGTTAGCAGCGTTTATTATAAAATGATGTTTGATTACACTGTAAATATATTTATATTAGCTACATGGATATTAGGCCGAAAATAATGCACCAGAAAACTATTATTTTACTCACCTGTAAATACCAGGCGGTCGGGGCGCTTTATATTAAAATATAAACGGCCATATTTGCACCCAAGGCTATTCAAACTGGTAATGGCGGACTAACATGCGTATCCACTGCTATTCGGGAAGGCGACGGTTTTTTGCTTAAGCAAAAAACCGCCACCTGACGATTTGCAAATAAACACGAGCGGCAAATTTAAAATTTTAATTCCAAATAAAACCGTTCCTGTTCAAGTTTTTGACAACACATTTATAATTTTTAAAGTAATTTTTATTATTTTGTACATTTTACTAATATTTATTTTTTTATTACCTATTATAATAATAAATAATGATTAAACTTTAACTTTAAAAAAAAAACATAACTCTAAATAATTAAATTTTAACTTAAAAATAAATACAAGTTAAAGGTGTGTTGAAGAAAAATCCACAACCGCTTTTCTTAAATATTTTTTATAATTGGAATTTGAAAGTAAATTAATTTTATATTTATTATTTTTTAAATTCCCTATATAGGGAATGTTATATATAACATTTCCAAAATTCAGCCAAATCTGATTTAAATCCCTTTTACATAAGAAGGTAGCAAGCTTTTTCATTATCAAACTGATTTTCGGCGCTCAAAAATACGTTTATAAATATAGTCTGGTTAATAGATATTAAACTTAATTTCTGTGGGCCCATGGTTATATTCCAGAACAAACGAATTAATGATGTCACCTTAGCAGGGACAAATAGCCCAGAAAATTTAAATGCTTGCACCCTCCAGATGTACACTTGGCGCATGATTAAAATAATATGTGCCCAGACTACCTTTGGCAGTTGCACCGTGTTTACTTTTTAAACTACCAGGGCATGGCATGGCAATTTTGATTTTTAGGGAAAAATATTTTTGTATTATACTTGGAAACCACACAGCTACCCCCTGTAAAGTCACCCTCCAAAAAATGTAAATGCAGTGCCGGACTGGGCAGCCTGAGGCTAGTGTGATATGTAACCTAGGGGCCCCCAAGTATAAAATCTGTGTAAATGTATTTTTGCTAACCAGTGCTTTTTTAAAATCAGGGAAGTTGTGTCCAGTACAGTTGGAGCCAGGGTTCCGAGTTTTATGCCAAAATATTTCTCCCTAAACACAGAAATTAACCTGCCTCATCATTAAAAGAAATTAACCTCGAAATTTAATATTTTAACAGTTATTTAGTCTGGTTTAAAATGGGATACCCGCTATAAGGTGCAATTTCAAGAAAAAATATAAATTTAGCATTTTTATAAAAAACTGAAGTCTCTTTCACTTGGCATATTCCTAAACATCGAAGGCATTTTTTTCTCTAGAGAGAACAACTAAAAAAAAACTATGCTCCGTCTCTTACGCGGTACACGTTTTTTGTATCAAACCGTTATTTTTATTAAAAAAGTAAGAAAGAAAAGAAAATTAATTTAAGATTAAATTAATTTTTAAAGTATAAAGATCATACTTTTTCTATTTAGGATATTGATCAATATCACAGGCACACAAAAAAAATTGTGCGGAGCCAGTTGCCAGTTTTTTTTTATTCGAGTTTGGATTTTTAGTTTAGGTTGTTATGATGGTGGAATCCATTTTAGTTAAGAAATGTTTATTTTCTAAATGGATTAACCTTCGTAATTTATTCCAGAAAATATATGGTCTATTTTGAAAGCACCAAAGTACAATTTTTTATATAACTCCGTATATTCGGTATATCAAGTACTTGGCTAGTTTAACGCTTCGAGTGACCTACTCTTAATAATCTTTGATGACTAACTATTTTTGGTAATATCATGTGTTTTGCAGCAATAAATGTTGCATTTTCATAATTAATTACGACACTAATTGTTATAAATCGCTATATTTTTGTGTGTCGGTATTAAGTGAAAAGCTTTTTACAGTTAACCCTTTCCGGAGGAATGTTGCGTATAGGCGACAGAACTCATTTTATGAGTTACGCCGAATATCGCGTATACGCGATAGGGACTCAATATGACTAGCTGCACTGTCGTTGATTTTCGACGTAAATTTTATTCTGTTCCTCTAAGAGCATAGTGTCGCAACTGTCCGACATACGATTGTATCTCGTATGACCTTGAGTCGTTCGTTATCAAATTACTGTCGCGTATTTGCAACATAATTTAGGCGCTAAAAAAATCCATCCGGAAGGGTTAAATTTAGATTTATGAGTATTAAGGTATTTAAACCCAACTTTTTAGTCAACATTATTCACTTTTTCCGGGAGTTTGTGCGCGAAAGATAGTTCTTTGAAATTAGGATAAGTTTAGTGTCTGTTCAAGAATGTAAGTTAGACTTTCATTAATACTGCATTTTTGAAACTTAAAAAATTCAACTGTTAAAAAAATGATTGACCGTTTTATTTAATCGTGAATATAAACTTTTAAAATGGAAATTAATTTGTGCTAAGATTTAATCTTATATTTTAAACATCATCTTTAAAAGTTATAATAATATTTTATTTAAATACTGGATTTATATACATTAATTTTAAATTAAATTTAAAATTTCTATTATGGCTAGTAGCCATTGGCTACACAGTATTTAAAACTTGAAAAGTAGTTAATAGATTTAACTTAAAAACTAAGCATAGAATAATAATACCGAATGTAATGACTTGGAATAATGTTATTAAATTTAATTAGTAATTAAAATTAATTATTTTTCTTAAAAGCACATATTATACAGAAATACTTGTACTTCTAATTATTATTTATGAATCGTCTTGAGAATACTATCAGTACCATCGCGGCCAATAAATCCAGCTACGGCAAAGATCCTTCTTCTTCTTCTTCTGTTGGTTTCATGGCCTCCGCCTTAAGGCTTACCAGCCAGGTCAAGTTTTATTTACTTTTTCCCCTTTTCTTTTACTCCTATATTCTTCTTTTTGTTTCCTCTTCTGCTGATAGTTCTATATTTTCCTCTTAATTTTTTTCAAGAATCTGTCGATTTCTATCACTAACTGCCGAGTTGGACTGGCTAGTATTGTGTTCATATTATTTGGCTGTCCAGTTATATCCACTATTTTGTTATAAAATTCTTTCCTTGTATTCCTTTCCCTTTCACATTCCAGGAATAGGTGATCTAGTGTCTCCTCTTCTCCACATTCACAATTGGGGCTTTCTTTCACTTTTATCCTATAAAGGTGCGAATTGATGGAGCAGTGTCCCGTTCTCATTCTAGCTATGGTTGCAATTTGTGCTCTAGACAGTTGTTTCCCTAGATACCACGGTTGTTTTGGGATTTTAATGTTCAACTCCCAATACCGGCGTCCTTTTAGTTGTGAGTCTTGTGTCCACTCTGTCTCCCATTCCCTCTGCATGTTCCTCTTATATTCCTCCGTATAGTCTTGGTAATGGTTTTTAAAGTTTTCGTTTTCCCTAGGCAAGTTTCTTCCCTCGTTAGCTACTTTGTCTGCGTTGTCATTTCCTTTAATTTTGGTATGTCCCGGAATCCATGCGAAGTGTAGATCTACCCCGTCCTTTATTAAGTCATTGGCTATGTTTTTTGCTTTTATTGTTCTATAGTCCGTCTTGTATGTGGAGGTTGGATTGCAGATTTTATGGAGGGCGCTTAGTGAATCCGAGAAAATTACTGCTTTCCTGAAGTTATTGTTACGTACCTCTTGTAGGGCTATACCTATTGCGATGACTTCCGCTGTACAGATGGAGCTAGAGTTCGATATCCTTAGCATTATGTTGGTTCGTATACTTGGTATATGAATGCCTGCCGCTGTTTTACCTTCCGCTTTTGACCCGTCAGTGTATATGTCTACATATTCTGCCCACTCCGTACGTAACCAGTCCCTGAAATGAGTGCTGTTATCTTCGTTTTTTTTCATTTTTGAAATACATAATGGAAACGATCTGATTATGTCTTCGTGTTCGGTCATGTAGATTGGCCATGTATCTGATGAGAATATTTCTTCGTTTTTAGTTTGGAAGTGTTCCCATGCTGTACATATGTATGGATTTGGTTTGCCCCTCCAGTATGGATGCCTTAATTTGGGTATTTCACTTAGTTGTTTTATAATTTCTATCGTGGGATTTCTCCTTAATGCGACCAGTTTGTTAACTTGTTTGTGTGCTAGCCATTTTCTTCTTATTTTAAGTGGCCATTCTCCACTTTCTGCTAATATAGCGTTAATAGAGGTTGATCTCATTAGCCCCAGGGCTACACGAAGGGCCTGGTATTGAACTTTATCTAGCTTTTCGAGGTGTCTTTTGGGGGACCTACAGAACAAGTGGCTAGCATAGTCCAGGTGTGGCCTAACTTCGGCTCTGTACATTGCGATTAAAGTTTGAGGGTCCGCTCCATACCAAGTCCTGCACACTGCTTTCATAAGATTTATTCCTTTTTGTGCCTTTACTATTGCCTTCTCTATATGTGACTTCCATGTTAACGCGTAATCCAACGTTGCTCCCAAATATGTAACCTGATCTTTCCATGGAATAATGTTGTTTGCATAGAATATCCTGGGCATTGGTGGAACTCTGGATGTTTTCCTAAAAAGTATCGCTGCACTTTTTTGTGGGGCTATTTCAAGGCCATGTTCGGACATCCATCCTTCCAGGTTCGACAGGGTCGCGTTTATGGCGTGTGTTGCTTGTTCCAGGTTGTTACAGATTATTAGTATCCCTATATCGTCCGCGAATTGAATTATTTGGCATCCCAGAACTGCTTCATGTTTAATTAGGTCGGAGTAGGTATTGAATAGCGTTGGGCTGAATGGTGAGCCTTGCGGCAATCCTCCATTCGTTATCCTTGGGCTGGTCAAATTTCCATTTCTGTCTTTGATGTATATTATACGGTTGGAATATAGGTTTAAAACTGCTTTTATTATATACTCTGGTATTCCTCTTTCTCTTAGTATTCGATATAATATTGGTAGGTTTACATTGTCGTAGGCGGCATGCACATCCAGGGTGACCACTATCGCTTTTTGATTGTTGGTTAGGCCATGGTATACTTGTGTTGCGATGTGCGTTAGGCTGTCTTGAACTCCTTTTCCTTTCCTGAAACCATATTGGGTGGGATTGAGGGAGTTTTCTTTCTCCAGTTTTCTTTCTACTCTATTTTTTAGAATAGTTTCATATATTTTGGATAAACAGGAAGATGTGGCTATTGGTCTTATGTCTTTGCTATCTTTAATTTGTCTGCCTGGCTTAGGTATAGGGATGATTATATATTCTTTCCATTCTTTGGGAATTTCATGCTCTTCCTTTAGTATTTTGTTAAAAATCTTTACTACCTCTTCTTGTATTCTTTCCGGTAGATTTCTTATCATCGAGTATGTAATCTCGTCTTTCCCTGCAGAGGAGTCTTTTTTCTTATACAGTGTCTCTTTCCATTCATCCCATGTGATTTATTCCAAATTGTCCCTAATGTTGAAGGTTTGGTTAATTACATTTTCCGCCGCATCTGGGGCTAGTTTCCTGGCTAGGTCTTCCAATATTGGTCCCAATGGAAAGGTGGTTGTCCTCCCTTAGAAAAAGCTTTAATTTTCTTCCATGTTTGGGACATGTTTTGCTGGAGGTTTAGGCTTTCACATAATTCTTTAAAGGCTTGTTTCTTTTCAGTGTTTAATATTTTTTTTGTTTGGGCTACCACTCTTTTGGCCTGTATGTAATTTTCCATTGACATTTGAGTTTTATATGTCCTGTATGCAGTTTTTCTTGCTTCTATAGCTTCTTGGCAAGTGTTATTCCACCAAGGTGGTTTTTGGTTCCCTTTTTTCGCTCCACTTTTTGGTATTTATCTCTGCACATTGTTTAATAACAGTCATCAGTTCATTATAGTTATTTATTGGAGTTATGTACTGTTCTGCTGCTTCCTTGTATTTATCCCATTGCGCCCTTTTAATACAGTATTTTGGAGAGGTTGGTGTTGTATCTTGCCGTTTATTTTCCTCTATTGTTATCAGGATTGGAAAATGGTCGCTTTGTGCCGAATCTTCCATAACTCGGTAGGTCGCTTTTAGTGCTACGGTTGGGGTGCATAGAGCTAGGTCTGGCACGCTGTTGGTAGGTGGAGGGGTTACTCTGGTTGCGGTTCCATCATTAAGTATAATCATGCTGGAGTTTTGTAGTACTGAGTTGACGAGTCTGCCATTTGGATTGACCTTGGAGGATCCCCACATGCTGTGGTGAGCATTGAAATCTCCCATTATGATGATTTCGCCATTGCTATCTTGCATTATTTTCTCCATTGTAGCTCTTGCTAAGGGGATATCTGGGGGGTTGTATATATTGATCATGGTAGCTTCTTTTGTTTTAATGATTATCATCTGGAATTCTGCTGGGGAATCTGGGTGTACCATTTGGATGACGTCATAAGGGATGTTGCTACGAGTTAGTGTGGCCACTCCTCCATACCCGTCATATCTATCTTCCCGATACACGCAATAGCCTGGGATTTTTAATTGTTGGTTCTCCTTTAGGAAGGTTTCATTCAGCATAACTATGTCGGGTTCTTCAGATCTAATTATTTCTCTTAGTTGGTAATAGTTAACATTGACGGATCGAATATTCCAATGTAAGATTTTCATTGTTTTTACTTTTTCTTTTTTTGATATTTTTTTTTTTTTTGTTTTTTTTTTTTTTTTTGTGTTTTGTTTTTGTTTGTTTGTTTTTTTTGTGTTTGGACTTTTTTTTTGTGTTTTGTTTTTGTTTGTTTGTTTTTTTTTGTGTTTTTGTTTAGTTTTTGTGTTTGTGTTTTTGGTTTGTTTTTTTTTTTTTTTTTTAATAGGTTCTAAAAGGGCGGTGGGGTGATGTTTAGGTGATCTGGGTTATCGGGGCTTTGCGGACTGTCTAGATTTATTGTCTCGATTCTTGACTTATTTTTATTACTTATTGTCTGTCTCTCTGATTTCTCCTCTTTCTTTTTTGTTTTAGTGTGTTTTTCTTGATTGTCACCCATTTTTTTGTTCTGTAGTTGTTCATCTTGATGTTTTTTTCTAAAATCATATATGCTTGGGCCATCGTATGGTAAGTTATAGTTGATTAGTTCTCGTTTTCTTTCATCTGAATAGGGTGACACTGTTGTATGCAGCGGTCTCTTGTTAGGCGTGTTTTCTTCCGGTGATCTTAGTCTTCTTCCTGTTTTATTCCAGTTTTGTGTTACGTTGTTTGTGTGTAGGTGTCTCTGTTCTACTGTAATGACTTCATTTGAATTTTGTGATCCCCGAGAGAGTGTTGGAAATTTTTCTGATTGAAGAGGAATGTCTAGTGGTTTTACCTTTTTTGGGAATTCTTTGTTTGCTTCGTAGAAGGATAAGTTTCTAAAAGCCACTGCTTCATTTATTCTCCTTTGTCTGGTGTATTCTTCACATTTCTTGGATGTGGTTAGGTGACTTAACCCACAGTTACCACATTTGGGATCTGGTTCCTTACAATCCTTTATATCATGACCATCTGTGTGACATTTAGAGCATTTTAACTTTCCTCTACATACATTCTTTGTGTGTCCATACCGCAAACATTTAAAACAATGTATTACTGGTGGGACATATGTTTCTACTTTTACTTTAAAGAAATTGATGTATATATATTGTGGCATTTCCTTTCCTTCAAAAGTTAATACTACTGTCTTTGTAGGTACAAATTCTATGTTTTTTTCCTCTTCTTTTTTGTTTACTGTCTCATTGTTTTCTCTATCTGTTTCTTTCCTTCTATGCATTCTGCGGACACCTATTATATTTCTTGTCGATTCACAATATTTTGGGTCTTTTAATGTATCTAGTTCAATTCCCAAGCTGATATCTCTTATTAGTCCTCTGCAAGTAACTAAATTTCTTGGAACATATATTTGACATCCTTTCTGTTTTAGGTTTTTATTTTCTAAGATTTCGTTTGCTTGTTTGTAGGTCTCAGTTTCTATTCCCACTCGGTTCATGCCTTTGCGAGTAATACTCTTAATTCCCTGCATATCTGCGTCTTTTAGTATCTTCCCTACATCCATGGGATGTGTAATGGTTTTATTTTCTTTACTAAATTCTACCATCGTAAGAAATGGAGGCCTACTATTTTCGTGATACTTGAGCGTTTGTGTCTTTTCGAAGGCCTCGGTGGCTTGTTTAATGCATTTTTTTAAATTTATTATGAGATTGGGGGCTTGATCTTCTCTGTTTTTATCCGTTTCTGCATTTAATATGCCTTTTAATTCTCTCATTAGATCTGAGTATTCTATTGCTGTTATTGATTCTGTTTGTTTTAGCATTTTGGTGAAGATGTTGCGATTTTTAATACTTAGGGTGTCAGGGGGCTCTCCGCCCCCTGAATTCTCCCCCATCTTGGTTTATTTCTGCGTTTGGGTTGTACGGAAGCTGTTTTTTAATGCTTGGGTTTTTGTCGAATAAGTCGATACTAGGTATGTTGTACTCTCGGATGTCGAAATCTATCTGAATTGCTATTTATTTTGTTATCTACTCACAATTTTGTATAATTTTTTGAGGAATCTCGAAAATCATGCGTGACCAGCACGCTCTTCTTCTTCTCATCGCAAAGATCCTTACGGATACCCAATATTTAAAATTAGAGTTGTGTAAATCGTGATATATGCGAAGAAGAAGAAGAATGCGTTATATGTCATTTTTGAAAAGTAGGGTTAGACATGCTGTCATTCTGACATAATTTACAACTATATTTCAGTGTTATTAATATCAGTATACAAATATTAAATAGTCAAGGTCTAAATACACGCTAGTTCTGATCAGGATATATCTAAACCTCGAGGTCAGTTTACTTTTCAAAGAATGGCCAAAGCAAACTTACAGTGGATATTAGTAAAATTCGGTCTAAGGTATTCATAACCATCAACAGTAAAAACGCAGCAGATGATGGTTTTCGGAAGATACCGTTAAAAGTCCTTGGTGATGGCCATGTTCAACGAATATATTTTTGGCATATCGTGACGAAACTAAAATACTACTCGACTCAACAACTTTTTTTTCCAGAAACATTCCTAAGATAATTTAAAGAATTCTTTATTATTCTCAAATACTAATCTTCTTTTCGTGGTTTGGTTATGTTTGGAAGGTAATGTCCCCTTTTGTCAATTATATGCAAGAACTAAATTCAAGCAAAATGTAAAAAAATTATTTTTTTCAAAAACGAAAGTTGACCAATTCATTTAACGGATTCGGATTTACTGATAAAATTTAAAATCAGTGAAAAAAAATTGCGTAACATGTATGTGTTGAACATGGTCATTACCAAGTATTTTAACAGTATCTTCCAAATACCATCATCTGCTGTGATTAAGCTGTTGATGTTTATGAATAGCTTCGGCCCCCTTCTACCAATTTCCACTCAATTTCCACTGGTTGTTTGTTTTGACCATTATTTGAAACATAAACTGAATTTAGGAATAGCGTAACTAGGTCGCTCGGTGGTAATGGGTTAAGTAATTAGTAAGTATAAACATTTAATTACACTTATTGTAATTAATTTGGCCAAAAGTGCTGTGTCCTTTTTAATGTAATAATTTAAATTATAATTATTCAAAATAAATATTCCTTGCAATCGGTACAAAAGAAGAAAAGAATGCGAGATTTAGTCATAAGAGCTAGGACTTCGGACGAAGAGAGTTTAATTCACTCTGCAGAAAACAAGCCTGCAGAAGTCACAGGGTCCCCCAAATAATCGCTTATCTTCCTATTTTTGGTGACATCTTCGTGGATGCTGCTATTTTTGCACTTATAACATTCTTGCGAAGTCATTTTGAGGTTATGTCACTTCACAATCGGATTTGTATGCAGACATGATAAATTATTGTTGCATGTATTCACAGTGTTATAAATTATTGATTATAGGTACAATTAACAAAAAAATTATGTCAATTTAAATACTTTTGTCAATCTGACATTTTTTGTCAAAATTTAAATATTAAAGATGTCTGTAAAATTTTAAAGTTGGTTTTAATATGTATCATTTTTGGGTGTAGCTGGATTTATTGGCCGCGATGGTACATAGAACTGCTATTGACTTTTTATGTTGTCAATATAAACACCTCCGCTCTAATTATATAGGTCAATCTAGAAGACCATCTGGAATGAAATAATGAAACTTAAATATTTATTAAAATATAATATCTGGTAGAAAGGCATTTCGTAACAGATTCAGATTCATTTTATTAGTCTCAAAATTACAAATATAAAAAATGTATCAGATAGATATAAAAATAAAATATTAACATATATCAAAAGAAACACAGGACAATTAAAAATATAACGCCAAAAATATTTACAAATAATATAAAACAGTCACATGAATTAATGTACAACGACGGGCTCTGTGAATTCGATAATATCATAGAAGGCTTTATTCAATAGAAACTGTTTGAGTTTTTTTTTTTTAAAGATTATGTCGATCAATTGTTCTTAATTTAGGGAGCAAAAAATTGAAAAGAGAACTCCCCGCATGTTTTCGTGATTTTTTATAGAATACAGTTCTATGACGATCTAACAAAAATAGATTATTAACAAGGTCACATTATACCAAGTGGGCAACCAAAAATCGTAATTCGTTTTTTTTTTGTAAAAATTAATTTTTTAATAGTTCTTATGTCCAAAAATATTTGCCCAGATTTTGGTTAAATAAAGTTTTGCAAAAGTTATTGACAATGAAAGTTTAATGTTACACGATCAAAAACATTTTTTTAAATATATTTTTTTAAACAAATTCAATACTTTTTACGTGTAGGTAGGTTTTTAAACAAAAAAATCAATCGTCAAAATCCGTTTAGGTGTTCACGAGAAAAATGTTGATCACGTTGTAACATTTAAATTTCATTGTCAATAACTTGCATTTTTTTTTCATACCAAAACCTGGGGAAATCTTTTTGAACATAAGAGCTATTAAAAAACATTATACAGATAAATTAAAACTTAAAGAAAAAGTCGAAAATTCCAATCAACACTACGGCTCCGCACACTTTTTGTGTGCCTGTGTATTTAGTGAAGCCACTCATAAATTTCTCTATTTACCACATACATTTTTATTTTTATTAAACATTTTTATTTATTATTATTTAAAAATGCAAAAACGTTAATTATACTTTTAAACCAATTTTAAAAATGTAAATGTAAAAATTTACAAAAAAGCTTTAAAAATAGCATTTTTGAGCAAAAATTGAAAAATTTAAACCTTCAAATAAAGTTTAAAACATTAAAAAAGTAATAGTCGAATAGAAAATTTAACTTTCTTTAAAATAATCACACGATCATTAAAAAAATCCCCCCTATGCCCACCTTGCCACATTTTTAAAACTATAATTCTCAAATATATGACAAAAGATAGCTTGTTTGAAGTTGTTATCTTAATTCGTTCAATAGGCCTTAAAAAATTTAAATAAAAAATCGAACACCTCATTTTTTTTGTTTAATAATTTTGTAGCAAAGCAAGGCCAAAATTAAAATAATTCTTAGAGCAGTTTTTAAGAAAATCGTTTTTTTTTTTTTCATATTTTTTTAGTGTATGCTGAATTTTTTTTGTGATATCAAAAGCATTTACTTCTTAGCATATGTAATAAATATATACATATGTATATTTCTTATTTTCATTATAATAATATATTTTAAATTGAAGAAGGAAACCCGTCTTCTCTTTTAATCAAGCCTGCCGTTATACCCTATTGACATTAAAAAAATAATAATAACATAATAATAGACTGTTTAAATACATAATCGCTCTTATAGCATCAAAGCCAACTTATCTAATTTTATTTACACTTATTATATTTATAATTATTATAAATATTGTGTTTTTGGCGCTTAGAACCATTTTATGGCTACTTTATAATAGAACATTTCTATAATGCATCAAGCTTATTTTAAATTTTTTTGTAACCTTAAAAGGTTATTGCGGCTTGCTTGATTAAAATAAGATAATTTGCCTACTTTCATTTAAATTATCTTAAAAACAAATAAAAATAAAAAAAATATCAGTAAATAAATTAGAAATATTATTTTTTTTGATATGCCCAGTAAAAATTTAGCATACACTAAAAAATATAAAAACAAGGATTATTTTAATTACGGCCATGTTTTACTCAGTAAGTTCTATTATAGTATAATACTAGTTTCTATCCATATCCATCAATAAAAAAACGGTGCTTCATTTTTTATTTAATTTTTTTAAGGCCTACTTTGAGGAGGGGTTGACTTTTAGAACACACTGTTATATGCACTCCATTAACAAGACGTGGACCCGCTTATGTGCAATCTACCTGTTGCACCATGGTGCCTGATTCTCAACTTGTGGGGTAGTAGAATCATTTAAGGGTTGTTCGGGTTTTGCGTTACGAACTGTTCAGAACTGGCCCTGACCAATAGAGGTTAAATCCTTTATTCCGTGACTTGAAATAGCCAATAAACAATAGTCTAGAACTTTATAGAACGATGCTAAGAATGTTGCGTATATTGTGAAAACCAAGCATGATCTCTATGCCCCTCTATCTGTCGTTCTTCTCCCCAATTTTATAGAATCGTTTATATGTTGTCACAACTTTAAAATTGCTAGATCATTCAAACCAGGTACTTCAACCTTGATGTATTAAAAATTTAAAACTCGCACTCTGGAAAAAAACGATTTTATAATATAAAAATAAATTATTTAGTGACAAATTTGCAGACTGAAGATATTGATGTAGAGCTTTCTATACATTGATCCCTCCTCCCTTAATCCTGATACATATCCACCACTGATATTCACATACACATATTGACATATGTATATTAACATTCTGGAGTTCAATCATTTCATATTTAGAAGAGTACAAAATAGGGACTAAAAATAGCAAAAATTAAATGATATTTTAGTTACATAGCTTTTTAGGAAATATCTAATTTAAATAAGTGGCTGTTCTAATATCCGAATTATATAGAAATTTTGTTGGTTGATACTGAGATTTATTTTGCAAACGTCTAAATTACGGGCCAAATAACCTAATTTTTACGCTATACCGGTATATTTTCGGGTAGAGATACAACTTGTGATACAACCAATGCTCTAGCGAAGCTTCTTAAGTGGATCGAGCTCTCTAAGATGTGCCCTTTTCCTTTTAAGGTAAATCGAGCTCTTTTGAGGGATATTTACTCTTTAGCGGGACTTTTTTATAGGGATGCCAGATATTTTGATATATTTCAGGATGTATTTAAGCGATTGATGAATTGCAAAGATATGTTTACATCTTTTTAAGTCAATTTTGATCCAATGGGCGAAAATTGTAGCTTTGTTAGAAATAATATGTACTTAGATGTATCAATGGAAAGGAAATTGGGTCCTATTAAAAATATACCAAAATCTTTAACTCTACCAGGTCCCAAGATATCTTTATCCTTTGTCTACTCAATATAAAGGGTAATAGTAATAAAACTTACTTGTAATGATCAAAAAAGATTCAGTATAATCAAGCTGATAATAGAAATTTAAATAGCAGATTCTTATAAAACATATCTAATGGCTAGATTTTTGCGAACACCTTGATAACTCGGATAAATCTTGTAGATCGAAAAAATATTCCCTTAGATTTAAATCGCCTTTTACGTTATAGTTTTTTTTTAATTAATGGGGTGCTGAGACCTATGGTCACTGACCATTCGGATTTAAATATGTGGCTAATCTGTTAACGTCGAAATTGCCGCTAATGTACGACTTTTGAGAACGGACATTTGGGGTGCTACCAAGCAAGTTCAGACAAAATTTATTAGGGATAAAAAAGTGACTACGCCCCACCATTTCGCATGCCCTTGTTTAAATTTACCAACTAAAAATTATATATCAATGTGCAATTTTTTTACTGTGGAGTACAAGATTCCAGAGATATTAAATAAAAACTATTTTTTAGACGCGCGCTTAGGGTTCGTTTCCGGACAAACTATTATAGGAACTATATTTCATATTTTTGTATGAAGAATCACCTCTTAAGTTTTTTCCGTGAGTTCTGGACCATCCTGTACAACGTGACTCACCTAAGATCACACTAAAATCACACAATTTGTCGCGTTAATGGTAAAGCTATCCAAATAAATGTTATACCAGTAAATATAGACTCAACAAGCTACAAGTTTGCTTGTATAAAAGTTTTCTACTAGTTTTTGTTTTTGAACTGCAATTATACTTTACAAATTTTAAACATAACTTTAACTGAAAATATAAAATTTCGAAAATTCATTTATTTATTCTTATAGTTAATTCATTTTTTAAACCAATTTTAATATTTTTGCACCTTAAATCCATATTTGAAGAATAAGATGTTTTACATTTTTAATAACCCTTGTATATTAGTAAAAAAGTATGCAAGTAAGTGACGTACAAGTACCTAAACTAGCCCCTAGATGGAGATAGTGTATTTAATTTTATTTCAATCTGAATAAAGTTTTTGCCTTTTTATCCCTCCTGATGGTCCTTCGACGATAGCCTCATATTAAAAATGTCTCCTTTTTAAATGTTAAGGTTTGTTTATCCAATTTAAAGAATATTTAAGTTTTTTTTAACTAACAAAAAATAAAAAATATTTTACTATTATATTATTTTACTTAAAATAATAATTAATACTCTGTTTCTCAAAAACAAAAGCTAGTGAAAACTTTTGCTTGAGCACACTTGTAGCTTATTGGGTGGGTTTATTATTAACTGGTATAAAATTTATTTTGATAACTTTAATAATTGGGCCGTTTTTTTTCTATCCTTTTCATCCAGGATAACTGTAAAAAACATGTTTTTGATATATTTAATGACCAATTGAAAAGTTTCAATGGAAGTAAAAATGTGGTACTAAAAAAAAAACTGATTTCAAAAAATATGAAGTTTTATTGTAAAATCTATAATTAGAAAAAGCATGTAAAGTTTTAACATAGTGAACAAATTTACTACCTCTTCATAATAATCTTCGTTTTTGTATACTTTCTCATTTGATTAACTAAAAGTATAGTATAAGTAGCATGCCTAAATGAACAATATTTTATTTAATACTTACTTCATTATGATATTATATAAAATATCAGCACCTAATCTGTTGTTACCCATCTCTAAGAATGTTGTTTTCTTCCTCCCAGATTGGGATTGCAGCGATTAAGTCTCTTGCATCCATTTCGTGAAAGAAGTATGGCAGATGACGTTTTTAACCGAAAACAGGTCGCATTCCATTCCAACCCTAATACTACCCAGTAAGCAAAACAATATTTTTAGTACCACATTTTGATTACCACTGATACTTTTTGCCATTTGACACTAATATGTCAAAATCATGTTTTTACAGTCTATCCTGGATGAAAAGGATAGTAAAAAAACGGGGTCCGGTCAGTGGGCCGAAACGGAACTAAAATTTTATGGAACATAGTGTAGATAGTAAAAACAATTATAACCTACAATTTTTCTTGGCGTGTTTGTCAAAAAATTAATCAAATTACAATTTATAAGAAAATATAATTTTCTAAACCATTTTTTGTAAATTAGCCGTTATTATGGTTTGTATGGTAAAATTAAATGAAGGGTACAAGGGAATAATGATCAAAGTTGCATTTCCGGGAGGAAAAATACACACAGTTAACTTTTCCATATATGGAAAATCTATAGATTTTGAACCTTGTATTTTTTTAATATCTTTAATTTGAAAGATAATGATTTAAATATTCTCGATTCACAAATAAAATTGGACGTTCTTGTTCTTATTGTTTATTATAAAATATGCGTTACAGAAATATATGTTGTAATAGAAAAGCTGTGTTTATAACTAGTTTTATTGGTCTTCTTCAAGTCCAATATTATCGCACTTTTTCCATTAATAATAATAATAATAATAATAATTTATTGGTCTTCTAATCATTTACATGACATAAGATAGGTCATAATTACTTACAACCTAGTTTCGTGACCTGTCTGGTAATCCTTTTATAGTATTCTCAAAAATTATGGATATCTAACTCATATTACTATGATTTGATTATAGATTATATTATTATTTAAAACTATATATTTCCAAAAGTAACTCCTTTTATTGATATCAGCTTGTCTCCCTAAAACTTAACTATATTATGATTATTTTTATAATATTATTTTCAGCTTACAACTAAATTTACAACTAAAAACTAAACTAAAAAAACGTTTTTTTACAACTCTAAATACAGTGTACTAAATTAATTTAATTTCACTATACAAACCATTATAATTACCAGTTTTAAAATTATTTAGAACGATATTTTTTCTTATAAATTGTAATTTGATTTATTTCTGACAAAAATGTCAAAAATTCTATGTAACCTCAACTTTTTTAAAATAGTTGCTATCCATACTCTGTTCCATAAAATTTTATTTCCATTTCAGCCCAATGACCAACCCCAAAAAAACGACCCAAATATCGTAATACGAGTGGTTTCTGTTAGGTGAATCACTCTGTATATATTTTGGCCCTCAATTTCTTTACAAAATAAGCCCAGTAATCGCCAACTTTAACCTAATTTCTAAATAATTTATATACCCAATGACTTAATACTTACCAGCCAAACTAATTAAGATTCGAATGGCCAACAAAAAGCGGTATATTGTGTATATGTGTGTGCAGGGTGGTGGCGCGACGGGCGGTGCGTGTAAGAATTGCGGCGTCCACTGTACGGTCATGCAGGTGATATCCAAGGGATCCTCTCTGTGTAATTCCTGCTACCAGCATTTCAGGTATGTACCCACTTAGCCCAACCACAGGCCTTTATTGTTGATCGAAGACAACGAAATTCCAGGACTAAGCTTTTCAGGGGGTAAACATGATTTAAACAACGGGGATTTCCATTTACAGCGAATGGGAGTTAGAGCTCCGAGCAGTCCAAGCGTATTTTCTAACAGAAAAAGAGAGGGAGAAAAAACGCTAGAAGTGCACTCGAATTCCAGTTTACGGTTAAAAAGCTTACGTAAGAGTATACTATGTTTCTTCTTTACATTAAAAGAAAGCGTATGTCAGTTTTTAAGAAAATCAAAACCATTTTTAGTATTTTTTTCATGATGAAAAGTCTTATGGGAATTTAAAATCAAATGTATTGCCACTGCATAGTATGTCCTGGGATTTTCTTGCTTTTCGTATTTTTTTAATTAGCACCACATATACACATTTTTAATTAAATAAATATAATGATGTTAAAAAATAGAAGTTAAGACTTTTACGTACTTGGCACTTTTTTTATTTTTTTTACTTTTTATTTGTTTAATTTAAATAAATAATAACTTAACGGTTGGCTTATGGCCGTTGTTACCCCGGGAATCTAGATCCGAGTATCTATTATTAGTGGCTAGAATATGGCTAAAACTTGGATCTAGTCTCCCTATTGTTGTCTTAATTTAATAATCTTTCAAATGCATTTACTTCATAACATTTACTTCAAAGCATTTCAAAGTTATTAAATGTTTCTTTGATAGATGGCATAAGCCTTCTGGTAAATGTATATTATATAGAGCTCAGCCCTGCCGATTTTTAACCCTTGAACCTGATTTCCTTTTACTAATCTGTCTCATCAGATCTTCTGACTGCTTATAAAAAGATTTTTTACAGTGTAGACAACATTTATCAGAAAAGTTATTTTCAAGGTATATCCGCACGCTATGTTTACTGCACAATGAATTATAATCTCTTTTTGGGTGGGAGGATTAAGCATGGCAAGTAGTTGGATGTTTTTGACTGATCTGGAACTACTTTCGTTTTAACTACACCTTTTCAAGTTGAAAATAGGAAAGTGTAAATTGATATTCAGAATTTTAAGTTAAATTTCAGAAAGTATAAATTGTAATTCAGATTTGAAAGTTATATTTCAGAAAGTGTAAATTGTAATTCAGATTTTTAACTTATATTTCGGAAAGTGTAAATTGTAATTCAGATTTGCAATTTATATTTCAGAAAGTATAAATTAAATTTCAGAAAGTGTAAATTATATTTCAGAAAGCGTAAGTTAAAATTCAGAAAGTGTAAATTATATTTCAGAAATTATAGCTTTATATTATTATTACAGAGTAAATTGTATTTCAGAAAGTGTAAATTGTATTTCAGAAAGTGTAAATTAAATTTCAGAAATATTTATCTATCGAGAAACTTTAAAATAAAACAAAACTTACCAACCTAACAATGTAAAAAATATTTTTTTTTTAATTTAAATTTATTGCTGTTCAATATTTAATACCGAATATATGTATAATACATAACTGCTACTTTTTTTTAATTTTGTTGAA
>OY294050.1:37363164-37404430 GCA_958510825.1 Brachypterus glaber
TTTTGTTGAATAAAATAAGAAGTTTCGAAATAAAAATTATGATTTTTGATTTACAAATTACCGTTTCCTAAAATTAATTTACACTTTCTGAAATTGAATTTACAGATCCAAATTTAAATAAAATAACATATTCTGAAAATTAATTTCTACTTTCTGAAATATAATTTACACTTTCTGAATATCAACTTACGCTTTCTGAAATATATATATATATATATATATATATATATATATATATATATATATATATATATATATATATATATATTACAAGTCTGAATTTCAATTTATACTTTCTGAAATATAACTTGCAATTCTGAATTATAATTTACACTTTCTGAAATATAATTTAAAAATCTGAATTACAATTTAAACTTTCTGAAATTTATTTTAAAAATCTGAATAACAAATTACACTGTCTGAAATTAATAGAACACTTTCTGATTTACAACTTGAAAAGGTGTAGTGGTTTATCCTCCTTAGCAGATTTTTCCTTAAACGGTCACAGAAATATCAACTCGATTTATTTCGTTTCTGCTAAGCAGAATAGTAGTTATTACATACTACACCTTTTCAAGTTGTAAATCAGAAAGTGTGATATTAATTTCAGACAGTGTAATTTGTTATTCAGATTTTTTAAATAAATTTCAGAAAGTATAAATTGTAATTCAGATTTTTAAATTATATTTCAGAAGTGTGAATTGTAATTCAGATTTGCAAGTTATATTTCAGAAAGTATAAATTGAAATTCAGATTTTTAACATATATTTCAGAAAGCGTAAGTTGAAATTCAGAAAGTGTAAATTATATTTCAGAAACTAGAAATTAATTTTCAGAATGTGTTATTTTATTTAAATTTGGATCTGTTAATTCAATTTCAGAAAGTGTAAATTAATTTTAGGAAACGGTAATTTGTAAATCAGAAATCATAATTTTTATTTCAGAACGTATTATTGTATACAACAAAATTTAAAAAAAGTAGCAGTTATGTATTATACATATATTCGGTATTAAATATTGAACAGCAATAAATTAAAATAAAAAAAAATGTATTTTTTACATAAAACTAAACATTTAACAAAATTTATATTTCTGAAATTTAATTTACACTTTCTGAAATACAATTTACACTTTCTGAAATACAATTTACTCTGTAATAATAATATAAAGTTATAATTTCTGAAATATAATTTACACTTTCTGAATTTCAACTTACGCTTTCTGAAATATAATTTACACTTTCTGAAATTTAATTTATACTTTCTGAAATATAAATTGCAAATCTGAATTACAATTTAGATTTTCTGAAATATAAGTTGAAAATCTGAATTACAACTTACACTTTCTGAAATATAACTTGTAAATCTGAATTACAATTTATACTTTCTGAAATTTAACTTGAAATTCTGAGTATCAATTTACACTTTCCTATTTACAACTTGAAAAGGTGTATTGGGTACAGCTTACAGCGTCTATCACGTCTCCTCTACAGCTTAAAGAACTAATACTAACGTAATTAATTAACTAGAAAGTAGTAACCGTATTCGTCACATGCATATACTCCGCGCATTATCTATCTGAGTTGATGATCATTTGTTTCTTGTTGTATGGTTGGCAGAATAAATTTAGTTCCCTATGTAAGGTTGATATCTTGTTTCAAATTCATTGTCAATCAAAACATCATTTTGACGTTTATAAAAAAAATCCAAATATTTTGCTTTAGCAAGAAGAAATGACAAGAAAAGCCCTTAAAAAGGAAACTAAAGCATCAATCTATAAATATTTTGTTTAAATGAAGCAATATAATGCAGTGCTCAATAAAATTTTAATGTAAACGCTGTAACAGAAAATTTTTAAGTTAAAATAATACTGGTCTATAATTTTATTCAAAAAATATAATTTTAAGTATCGATCACCAGCTTAGGTAACGTACAATTTTATTTTAATCACATTGTGAATAAAATGTTACTTTCATTATAATTTTAAACAAGCTTTCACTTTTTAAAAATATTATTTTATTATTTTTCAGACGTAAAATGTCAGTAAATTTAACCCAAATGTTAAAAATTGTCAATGCACAATTGCACAATAGACAACAAAAATATCACTAAAAGTCATTTTTAAACCACTAATCATAGCTTCCTTGATCCAATTTGTTACTCAGATAGATAATGCGCCGAATTTAGCAACTTTTACACGTCAATTCTTGTGTAATGTTTTAAAAACGCTGGTGTTGACAAATTCAGTTACTACTTTCTAGTTACTTCAAGATTTTAGACGGAAATATATTAACTGGCGTGCCAGGATATTTTTAGGAAGCTGGTCCGTTACATAAGTTACGGTTTCCTCCAAAATTCGCAGTCGCTGACGACTGCGACCGGGTAGCCGCGACCAGGTCGTCACGACCCTGCATGTTTTCCTCGGTCTCGCCAGTCGCCATTCTGTTAGCTGGCCATTTTATAAACAGCTGTTGTTTTGTTTGCGAGTTTATGCCTTGCAATCATTATGAATATCTCTAATTATACTTTTAAACTAATTTTCATTAATTTAAATAAAAAGTTTGAAAAAAAAATCTGAAAAAATCGCATTTGCTAGCACACAAAAATTAAAAATCAAAACTTTAAAAAAATTGTTTAAAAAATAAAAATATATAGTCCACTAGAAAATTTTATTTTCTTTAAAATGGTGTATAACAAGACCCTCCTTTCCATTAAAAAAACTCCCCCCATGCCCTCCGCCCACATTTTAAGAGCTGAAAGTAATAAATATAATCTAAAAGATAGATTAAGTTGTCATATTTAACAGTTCTAAATTTAAAATCGATATCTCAACTCTTTTAAAAGTTCAGAAGGGGGGAGTGACTTTTGAACCGCACTGTATACAAATTTATAACCAAAAGTCCAAACCAGATCCTGCCACAATGGATAACCAGGCACAGGTCCTGGCAGCCAGGATTAAGGTATATTAACTATCAGAACAAAATCATAAAATATCCACAAAACGTAGAACGCAATAAATTAACGATCAGATCTAAACCTAACTTATTTGTGACTTTTATCTGAGTCAAACCAAATAAAATAAAATAATATAAATATACGAATTGTACTAATTTGAAAACTAAAAGACAGTTTATTAATTAAAAACATTTTTTGTTGAGCATTGGGTACGAAAAATAATAAAAAATTAATAAAAAATAAAAAAAAAACCGTTTTAAAACAATGTTTTTAAACAAAGTATTAAAAAAAAAACAGTTTTTAACATCACTACAAGTACAAACCTGCCATAACTATTTCTACTCTGCTGTGGAATGAAAAAAATAAACACTTGTCACAGCGCACACGTATTCAAATTTGTGACGAGTTGGTCGTGCCTCTGCTCTCGGAGCGGTCAAGCGACCGGCGTCCAAACGAACGGCGACCAGTAGTTAGTAGTAACGACTCGGTCGCGGCTACCCGGTCGCAGTCGTCAGCGACTGCGAATTTTGGAGGAAACCGTAACTTTAGTCGGGTAGGGGTCTTTCGTTCGCAAAAAATAACTTCGCGACCGAAACATCGCAAACCAAAACTTCGCAAAATCAAAACTTCGCCCGGCCATTACTTCGCATACCAAAATGACACATACTCGTAACACACAAAAATCGGGACAATTTTAGATAAGAAACACCTCACCTCGGCCGTCCAAACACTGTTTATCACAGCTTTAAAAGCAACGGTGCTGCTTATCAATGAATGCAACGCGCTTGGTCTGTTTTGCCTAGCCAGGGTAACTTGCCTCTATTAAAAAGGGCTACTTATTACCTTTTAGGCTTAATTTTTTCTCAATATCAGCAGTTCTACTTTGATTTGTTGAACAGTTGTTACTCAACATCAGCCATCTCATATTGAAGATGTTTTTTCTTCGTCATAATTGACGATATTTTTTATCTTTTCCTCGATCTTTTTGTTGTATATAAACGGACTGTTAAACTTGTTCCCCGTGAACTTGAAAGCTATTAATTTGTCGTGAAAACCATCTTCCACATAACAAATAGTTATTGACTATCCTCAATTAAGCAAGCTGTGAATACTTCTATAGTGTACTATAGTGTACTCCGCGCAGTTGCAAGTACTTTTTTCCTGGTGAAGTTTAAAGATAAACTTAACTTGTATTGGGATATCTCTAATTTTTAAGTGGCGCCCCCTATATTTTTTTTTTGTTTTTGGAAGGATTTTTTTCAAATTCGGTGATCATTTTAATAAAAGTAAATTTTTCCGAAAAAAAAAACGTTTCTCGCACTTTTCCTTCTATTTTTTTTTTCGATTTTTTTGAAACATTTTTTTTTGGGGAGGTTTTTTTCAAATTTGGTACGATTCATCTTTGTAATAAAAGTATTTTTTCCTGAAAAAAATAAGTTCATGAAAATTTTTCTTCCATTTTCGATTTTTTTTAGCCGGCTATGAGTTACTTTTTTTTGGGAGGATTAAGTTTCAATAGACTTCGTACCCTTACCAGGATTTTATTTTGCTGAAAATTTGAAGTCGATCGGATTATTCTTTTTTAATTTATCGTGCTGGAAAGAAAACGTGACATACGGACGGACATTTTTAAAAGTTTTTTAGAATTGTACGTATACCTATATACCTTTTGTACAAAAAAAATTATTTTGCACATTTTTTTTTTTGGGGTCCAAAGTAAACGTATAATACTCCTTTTAGCCCAATGACTTAAGATTAAATTCGATATAAGAAAGAAAAAAAATTACGTTACAGCTTTTGACGCATTTAAGTGTCCCCCGCGGAGTAGATGAAAAATTCACATTCTTGCCCATAAAGATATGGGAACTGTCTGTCATCTTGGATTTTGTGTTTTTGTCTATTTGCACGCGTCTTTTGCATTTCTGTATAAAAAGGTGAATAACAAATTGCTAGAAAATTTAATTCTCTACAATCTAATCTACAAGGAGTATAATAATTGTTAATCAGTAAAAAGATCGGCAGCGCTGAGTTTATTCAACCCGTTTAAACCAAACCACGCTGTTTCAACAGACGAACGGGCACGCTACGGCCCACCTCGGGCCCGGCCACCGCTGCCCATCGGAGCGGCACCGGAAACGCGAGCCACGTTGACCCGGGGGTGCGGCATCGGCAACGGCCGCCGCGCGGCATGTGCATCAATCACGACGACCTGACGCTGATGGCGTCCGGTAATGCGGCCGCGTTAGTGCTGAGAAGTATGGAGCGGAAGCTGAACAGTTTTCAGTCACAAGTGAGTAGCAAAAAGCTTTTTTCTACAACCTATTTAGTGGTAGCACATTCAGTTTTAATAGTCGGAGAGCTGGTGACCATTTTTATTTCATTATTTTCTCCCGGCTGTATTTTATATATGTCTTAAAGTACATTCAAATTAATCTATTTGCAAATTGCTCGCTCCGGATCCGGTTCCTTTGGGTGCTATAAGCACTCTATTTTTAACTTGCCGAGTCACATACATTTCATTTAATAAATTCAGATTAAGCTATTTTCATAGTTATACACAATAATTCTGGAGCCAGAGGGTAAGAACAGTCTTTAAAAAGTGCCTTTGACATATGCGATACTTTTTTTTAACCCTTTAAGTGTTGGTGGTCCCTACTACAACTTTATTTTAGGGTCATAGGCTGATCAGTTGCACGATTTTCACCTTTGGTGATAGTTTTGGATATTAAAAGTTGATGTAGTACTGTGCTAGACCACTAATTGCGCATGCTACTTTATGACATGCGAAAAGCGAGCAAGTGGTTCCACAAGGGACCACCATTGCATATCGAGGGCATCATAACATAGGGGCGTATCGTATACCGTGTGTCCCAACTCTATTTACCCAACGATTTTCTCGAAAACTTAAAGATATAATCAAATTCTCCGAAAACCATCTTAAATAAGACAACTTAAACTATCTTTTAGCATATATTCGATACTTTCAGCTCTTAAAATGTGGACAGGGGGCATAGGGACATTTTTTTTATATGGAAAGGGGGGTCGTGTGATACATAATTTTAAAGCTTATTTAATTCTCCATTTAACTATATATTTTTTAATTTTTTTTTTTTTTTGTTTAAAATAGGGTTGAAAATGGGTATTTTTGTCAAAATTACTATAAAAAATAAAACAATTTTACTAATTTCATGATGAAAAAACGTAAATTATACTTTTAAACTAATTTTAATTGACAAATAAAATAAAAAAAAACTTATATCGCATTTTTAGCACAAAAAAATAAAGAATCAAAACTTAAAAAAATATATATATACAGTCCAATAGAGAATTTTATTTGCTTTAAAATGATGTATCACACGACCCCCCTTTCCATTTAAAAAAACTTGATTATCTCTTTTAGTTTTCGGGAAAATCGCTGGGTAAATAGAGTTGGGACACCCGGTATATGGTTAACACTGACGCCTTCGAATTGCTCCAAAATTAATGTAGGTTTGCGTATTTCATACTTTTAACCCTTTCATAAGTAAATAACATAACATAGTGCCTATACTACCTATAGAGAACACCCATTACAAAAAAAAATGGTATATTTTTCTAATCCAAAAAGTGTCGAAATTCATTCGTTTCTTGTTTTTGAGCTAAAGGTAACAAAAAAACTACAGTTTAAAAAAAAAGTTTTTCGCCTTAAAGGGTTAAAGAAATAAGAATTTATGAAATGAAATTTTGATTAAATTAAAATTATTTAGACTTTTTATGTTGCCATATGACTGATAAAGTTTTTAAGATCTTTTTACCCTTTGGGAATGTTCAAGTATTACGTAACGCAAATTGTACCAAAATTCATACACTTCATAGCCTGGTTCTCGCGTTATTATAGATTATAGATATTTCATATTTTGGCTACCCCCCCTAATAGGGGGAGTGTTAGGGGGGTAGCCAAAATATGAAATGTCTACAGCCTTGAGAACCGACGTATGAATTGTATGAATTTTGGTACATTTTGCTTAACGTAATACTTGAACGTTCCCTTTGGACTACTAAATAATCGTGTAAAACTGTGGAAATAGCTAATCTATATGTAATAAATGTAATGTGTTTGTAAGTTAAAAATGTATTTTTCGCGGACCCCATTTCACCACCTTTTTTAGGATTCTAGCATCCAAAGGAACCCGATCCAGGAACCGGCGTTTTGTAAACAGTTTGATTTGAAGGTACTTTAAGACATATATAAAATACAGCTGGAAAAAAATAATGAAATAAAAATGATCACCAGCTCTTAGACTATAAACGTTGCTAACGGCGTTCAAAAATAATTCTTAAAATTAACTAAAAAATATATACCTAATTCGAAACGCTACGTCATAAGAAATGACGTATCGTGTCGAAAAGAGTGACTGCAGAATACAAGAAGCAGAAAAGTCATGAAGACATACCATTAACAAAAAAAATAGAAAACTTCTTTTGTCATAAGCCTTTAGTGGCACTCGCATGATTTTTTGACTTCGCTTCGAATCGTTAAAGACTTTATTTTCTTAGTCATTGCTCAAGGAAAGTTGCCATTTGAAAGAGAAATCACCCCCATCAAATAAGGCTCTAATTTATATAACGTATAATGTTACGCATTAAACATAAAAAACTATTTTCAGTAAATTAAAAAAAATCTCAGGCATTTTCATGGGAAACCATCATCCTAACAACTAAACTGTGTAAAAGTGTACTATGCACATAACAAATTATATGTTTACATCAAAATGAGTTACAGCCTTGGTAAAAATCAGTAAAATTTTGTTTGAAATGCTTTATTATATTTTTTCTTCAGGTTTATTATAGATCGTAAAATGATCTTTACATTCATACTCAACTACACTAACATTTTCAAATTATTTTTTTTTGTGGCTGAAACTTCTTCGCTGGACTTTTTGTCGAGTCTCGCAAATCAGACTCTTGTAGCAAAGACGTCCTTTCGGGCCTTGGCAATAGACATAATAGTTTTCTGAAGCCTTGAAAATTTCGTGTGATTTACTTGTCTCGCACAAGTAGATAAGCGGAATGCGCACTTTATTTAACTGTTATAATGAGTAACCGCACCATAAAAGTGTTTGTGTGCATTTCGAAAATGGTGTGCCGAATGATACTTTACCTAATAGGTGAAAGCCAAGCTTAATACCAGTCTCATTTTGTGCTCACACAATGTGTGACACACACACATCCCAGTGGATTAGAAATCTAGAATATTTATGGCCTTGGCACACAATAGCCCGATGACGTTAGATTAAATTCGATATAAGAAAAAAAAAATAAAAAGTCAGAACTTTTGACGCAGTTAAGTGTCCTCCGCGTAGTAAATGAAGAAATCATATTCTTGCCCATAAATTTGATATGGGAACTGTCCGCCATCTTGGATTTTGTGTTTTTGTCGATTTGCACGCGTATTTTGCATTTCTCGATAAAAAAGGTAAGTAACAAATTTGAAGAGAATATAATTCTCTAAAATCTTTATATAGTCAATAGAGTTGACAAAAAATATATTTATTGCTAATAACACAGCCACCAAAAATATATATATATACCAAAGACTAGACTAGACCAACGCATTTTTATATTTTCGGGGTCGATGAAACTGAATCTGAGGATTGGTCTAGGTACCCTAAATAAAGTAAAATTAAACTTTACACGTTTAATGACATTTTGAATAGGGTCCCTGGATTGCTCCACCATGTCACAGTTTTTTCTACCCTTAAAAAACATTCAATTTAAGGGTAGAAAAATATTGTGACCTGATAGAGCAATTCTGAGGTTTCAGCGACTCCGAAAATATAAAAATGCGTTTGTCTAGTCTATGGCACATGATTTTTTTTTTTGGGTGGCTGTGTTATTAGCAATAAATTATTATTTTTTCAACAATATTGACCATATAAAGATTGTAAAGAATTAAATTCTCTACAAATTTGTTACTCACGTTTTTTATCGAGAAATGCAAAATACGCGTGCAAATCGACAAAAACCCAAAATTCCGCGGGGTATACTTAACTGCGTCAAAAGTTTTACCTTGTATTTTTTTTTTTTTTTTTTCATGAAAAAATCTAAAATGATTGGGCTACAAATAACTAAACTGATCGAAAAAAGTTAAGGATATTTTAGTTTCTCTGAGACAAAATAATCGAAAAAACAAAAAATGGCCCGCCACTGTCTCATTATCTTGTAACTGTAAAGAAGTAATTGAACGTCAACAACATTTTCATGACGTAAGAAAACTAGCAAGTTCTTCCGGATTTATGGGATATCTTGGACCAAAATAGGTTAAACCGCTTAATTTTAAGTATGCCTCGGCGAGTTGAATCGGTTATAGCCAACATTTTAACAGAGGCAGAATAACTCGGTATTAATTAATTTTCATTTTTTAAAAATAATTTCTTTTTTTTTACATTAATGAAAGCATTTTGTATAAATCCCGTATATAAATATATTTGAATTGATTAAATTTATTTGTTTTTTAGAAATGATTAGAGAATATGGACATTTTATGATTTTTTTCCTAAACTGTTTTTTTTTTCTTGGGAAGAAGAGAAAGCACCATTCTTAACAATATCCTTAACTTTTTTCGATTAGTTTATTTCTTACGTTTAATTTCCCAGATTCAAACAAACAAACAAAATATCTCGTCCCTGAAACGCAAACACTCAGACTCCGTGGAAGACGTACGTCCGGCCTCGATCACGGACGGCCGCATCAACGCACGGTGGACGAACGAGGAGATGTTGTTGGCTGTCCAGGGTGTGCGGAAGTATGGCAAAGATTTTAAGGCCATCGCCGAAGTGCTGGGCAACAAGACGGAATCGCACGTGCGCACGTTTTTCATCAATCACAGAAAAAGGTGAGAAAAATGTTAAACTAATGGATTGAGAGAACATTCTCCTAAAAAATTGGGATTTATTTAAAGATCTTCGATATACGAATCTATGATATTTACGCTTTTCTGTAAGATTTCTGAAAAATCTTCGAAATCTTGTCGAAAATTCAAATTCAAATTTAAGAAGGAAAGAGGTCGATGTGCGCTGGCACATCAAGATAAATCCAGTTCGGCTGAAATTTTGGCTATAACCGTATTTTAGCACCCTTTTTTAAAATTTCACTCCTCTCAATTTTTTTTTACTATTTTTAATCATCATTATTTAAATAAAAAATGTTAGGTTTGATAGATTTTTATCCTTAAATTGTTAGTTTTATGTATATAAGATAAACATACAAAAAAAATCGGTCAAAAGCCTACTGTGCTCATATTATCCATATAAAATCCGTAAGGGAACGTTCAAGTATTACGTAACGCAAATTGTACCAAAATTCATACATATCATACCCCGGTTCCCGCGTTATTAAAGGCTGTAGAGATTTTATATTTCGGCTGCCCCTCCCCCCTAACACACCCCCTATTTGGGGGGTAGCCAAAACATAAAATCTCTACGTCCTTTAACAACGCGAGTAACGGGGTATGAAGTGTATGAATTTTGGTACAATTTGCGTTACGTAATACTTGAACGTTCCCTAATGAGATTATCATATAAAAGTATAATGTAAACAATTGGTATTAAAAGTGCCGCAATCCCGCCAAAGTTGCCCCTAACACTAAAATTTACGAATTTCTACATTCTAATAATTATTCATAATAATAAAATGATTTTTTTAAATAAATAGAGCTAAGCACCAAATAAGAGCTTCTAAATTTTTGGGGCTTAGATCGTTTTATTTTAGTTAAATCATTTTAATTATTTGAATGCATTAAACAAAAATAAATTCAGTCCGGTTTAATACATTTTTAAAGTGTTTGTTTACCGTTTGACTCACATTTATAGTAGAAATTTTTACATTTTAATTTTAGGGGCAGGATTTTCGGCACGGGTTAAAATCTTTTGTTTATTTTGAAATTTGGCACATAATTTTGTATGCTCAAAAGAAAAAAAAATAAGATTTTAAGCCCTTTAATTTTTTTACTTATACAAAAATTATAGACAATTTTTAACGATTTTTTACTATTTATGGGTAATTTTATGTATTTTAGGGGCCCAATTAGGACCCTTAGTTAGAAGTTTGATCACTTTCAATTTTCAGAATTTTTTAGTTAGGAAATGGAAATTTTAAAAACATAAAAAAATATAAGGTCCACCATAATGTATAATATATTATAAATTTTTACCACTGATGTCACAACAAAAAATAGACTGGCAATCTCCCTATAAACAAAAGTGACGCCGGTATGTTGGCCGCCATACTGTAGAAAATCTAGTATTTTTATTGTCTTAAACTTGTTGGTAATCCTAACTGTCGCGGCAATGCGCAGACATCTGTTGCTTCTTCTTCTTCTTCTTCTTTCAAAGAAAATGACAGTTAAAATCGGGAAGGGGTTACCTCGCAAGCAATTACCTCGAACACCGTTACCTCGAAAGCCCATTACCTCGCACGAAAATTACCTCGAAAGGACATTACCTCGAACGGACATAACCTCGCATAAAAAAATACCTTTAAAACGCAAAATTTTTTAAAAATTATAAAAAAACTAAACCAAACTATTTTTTTTAGAAAAAGAAGGAAATTTTAACAGCAATAAACTTAGTTATTTAAAGCAATAATATTAATATATTAAACAAAAAGTAAGTATTTGAAATCACAAATAATCAAAAAGCTGTTAAATTAAAATTTAATCAATAAATGATAAAATATGAGCAAAAAAACTACAATATACAATAATCGCAAAGAAACAGATACAAAATTAAAAATAGCCCTTTTCGAGGTAAAATCTTTCGAGGTAACGACTTTTCGAGGTAACGTCTTTTCGAGGTAATGTCCTTTCGAGGTATTTGCTTTCGAGGTAAAGACCGGCTTCCGATAAAATCAACCTTAAGACAATAAAATCACTAGATTTTCTACAGTATGGCGACCAATATACCGGCGTCACTTTACATGGAGATTGTTGGTCTATTTTTTGTTGTGACGTCTGTGATTGTTACCCAGGTACCACTTGGACGACATCTTGAAGGAGTGGGAAAAAGACAATGGTCCGTTACCCGAAGACGACATCAAAGACGAAAACACAGTTGAAGACAACGATAACGACGTGATTTGCATATCGCCGACACCGGGAAGTAAAAAGGAGATGAAAAACGGTAACGGTCCAAAGGTGGCGCAACTCGCCAAATGATTATGTAATCATTTAACTAGTGTATACAGTAGCCTGCGAAAAATTGCGTAATCTAAAAATGGCTGTTTTTGCCTAATTTTGGGGCGATTACGTAGTTTTTTTTTTCGATATCTATAGTGGAACAAAAAGCGAATTTTTGCTCCTTATGTATACATACATGTTTGTTAATTTACAAAAAAATGTAGGCGATTTTCGACAAATTAAATAAGACTGACCCAAAATATGTAGAAATTACATCAATGAATAGAATATGCTTTTAAAATTTAGGTGATTTTAACAATTTTTGCATTCTGAATTAAAATTAATCACCCACATACTTAAATATCTTTTCCATAATTTTAATCAGCAAAAAAACTGCTGCGTGTATTTTCATAATCAGCGCCCTAAAATTAGTAAAAAACATCTAAATATTTTGTTATGGTGGGTTTAGGTCCTTTTTTATAAAGAAAATTCTTTTTTAACTGGCCGACTTCTAGTTTCATTATTTACACAGGTTAGTGTAAAGCTAGACGGATTTGTTTTTTATTTGAGATTTTTGTCGACTGCGTCGAGGTGCAAAAACTCAGTACGAAGAAATGCACCTGCTTCATATATGTACATTGTTATGCGGTAAATTTTAATTCTCATAACTTCTCTGTTTTAAATGATAGTAAAAGAGGGATTCAAACCTTGCCCTTCAGTTTAGAATCCTTCGTGACATCAAACATACATTTAACGTGAATAGGAACCGAAATAAATTGTGGAATAACCTTATAAAAAGCTATTAATCGGGACTTTTTAACCCTATATTGCACATTATTTTATTTTGAAAACAAAATTATAATACGTCTTTTGACTTGCATAATTCATAATAATTGTTTTTTTTTTTATTTTATTTTCTTTTATTTCATTTTTTGTTACATTTTTGTTCAAGCCCATTGCTCACATATTATGTGTGGTAATCCACAAAACAATTTTTAGAATTTGTTAGAACTCAAACGCTCGTTTTTAAACAAAACCAAAACACTAACAATAATTCGACTCCAGCTAATTTTCAAAGTGCGTACATGATCAGCTGTTTAAATATTTACCGGCAATATTAGATATTGCCATCTTTCAATAGATACTCCTACTTGAAGAACAGTATTTTCAAGTGAAAAACAGCTGCCCATAAAGTTTTTATTTTGGTTATTATGTAAATAACTCCGGGGGCCCTAATGCCAGTGTTCCCAAATGGACAAAGGTGCAATACGGGGTTAAATTCAGAATCCTGCAATAAAGGTTTGATTTGAATTTGGCTAGAAAAAATAAATAACTTAGTTTTCCATAACTTTAAATTCTGTAATTTTAAAATGTAAACATTTAATATTATGTCAAGATTTAATGTAAAGAATTTTTTTGTTGATTATTTTTAAGAACCTTATATACTTTTTCAACCTACTTTCAAAAAAGGCGCGTAAAGCATCTGGAGGAAGAAACTTTTCCTGCTTATTTAACTCTAGTAAATCCAATAATTGCGAAATCATTATTTTTAGTTAAATGCAATTTTTGGAGTCGGCCATTTGTTATTCAAAATCGAATAATGATAACGGAGTAAAAGTATAATCCCTAAACAGGGCCCGCCTTAGCATTTCGGCGCCCTGCAGCAAGCGTTTGGTTTGAGAGGCGATGTCAGAAATTTTTTACCCTGCTAAATTTTGATGATTAAGAAAAAGGTCATCACCTCAAAAGCTTTACCCCTGACGAAAAAATGATGATAACTAAAAAAAGTCGTGACCTCTGAAAAATTACCCGTGTCGGAAAAAAATTGATGACTTAAAAAAAAGGTCATCCTCCACCTCTAAAAAAAATCTTTATAAAGGGGTATACCCCTAAAAAAATTGATGAATAAGAAATAAAAACGCTCCTCGTCCTTGCACCTCTTACGAAACACCTTTATACGGAAAAGTTATGATAACTAAAAAAATCACTACCTGAAAAATTACCCCTGACTGAAAAATTTTAATGACAAAAAAGGCCTCTAAAAAAATCTTTTTTCTTCAAGCGTACTAAATTGTTCATATTTTATAACTGAACACACTAGATAAAATTGATGTATTTTTTAACAGTAAAAAAATTAGTTCATTGTTGTACGCCGAAATAAAAGTTAGTTAGCAAAACCGCCACTGGCGGCAGCACTCTTTGATTTTGATGACAGCCATACTGTTTATTATGTAAACAGGTCGTTGACTCGAGATTCTGTACAAAAGCGTTGTGTGAAATTGATTAAAAATTATTAAAGAAGAATATATGGATTGTACACCTAAAAATCTCTGAAATTGCAAATGCTACATTAAACAAGTTACCATCAAAATCTCGAAAAGTGTACGATTCAGTCTACGAAAAAAAAATAAAATGGGCTAAGGAGGGTTTAAGTTTATTGCAAAAGTGTTTTATTGGCCTATTTTAATAAAAAATAATTTAGGACGGTTGAAGAAAAAATAGTATGTTTAAATCAGAGGAAAAGTGCTTTTTTTTGCTTGTCTGTTTTCGGACTCCGCTTCGCGTCGTAAATTCTACAAACTAGTAAAAAAAGCTTCACTTTTCCTCTTAGTAAAACAATATACTATTTAAAAGGGTATACCCCTAAAATAAATTGATTACTAAGAAATAAAAACGTCCCTCGCCCACGCCCCTCTGAGCTGGCGCCCTGAAGCAGGGGCTTCACTCGGCGTCGTGCAAAGGCCGGCTCTGTCCCTAAATGACATTTATTTAGAATTTTAAAGAATTAAAAGTGTAAACAAATGTCATTCAGAGATATTAAGTTACGTTCTCAGAGCGTCGACATGCATCCAGCAGCATGTCAGCCGCGAGATACCAGCGACAGGAAAACAATTAACGTCACTTACGAACCGACGCTACCCAAATATTCTGTTTAAAACGAATAAAATTGTATGTAAATCCACATAGCTAGTAAATTTACATTTAAATCTACCTTTTTCTATCAAATCTTCTTGACAAATACAAAATTACATGACGCGATAAATCTAACCTCAAAAAGCCAGCAGCAACGGTGAAGTTGAATATTTTTAACTTCATTTGTCAAAATCGACAACATGAAAACAATTGGGAGGAAGCTCTATTTAGGTGCCGCCGCTGCACGTTTTTGCTCTGAGAACGCGTCTTTAGAGGGCCAAGTTACGTCTTTATCTAAAATAAGAGGACAAATAAATGGCTGTTATTTTTTAAATATTGCAGTTAATACCGATATAGGTATTTTTTTTGTAAATATGTAATCTTAATATTTTTCATATCTAATATTTTTATATTTATTCATATTCATTCATACAAATAAACTACATTTAATGAAAAAAAATCCGCTCTGACGTTAGAGCGCGTAAATCAAATAGCACTAATAGTAGGGTGATATAACTTTATTTTAAATAAGTTTTTTATCAAGACTTGATAAATAATTTTTTATATAATTTTCTAAATAAACTCTGCGCAGAATCTATCTAAGTTGATGTTTATTTGTTTTTTGTTGTATGGTTGGTAGAATAAATTCAATTCTCTATGTAAAGTTGCTATCAAGTTTCAAATTCATTGTCAATACAAACATTATTTTGACGTTTAAAGAAATCCAAATAATTATTAACAAGCAAGAAAATTTTATTTTAATAGCATATCATAAATCAAAAAACTTACTTTTATTACAACTTTTAACAAATTTCCACTTTTTAAAAACTTTCTATAATTATTTGTAAGCATAACATGACAGTTATTTTAATCTAAATGTCAAAAATTATCAAAAGCACAATGCGTAATAAAAATATCACTAAAAGTCATTTTTAAACCACTAATCATAGCTTCCTTGATCCAGTTTCTTACTCAGATAGATAATGCGCCCAGTTTAAAAATTATTTATTGTCTTAATAAATAAGGTTAAATCGCACCAAAGAGATTTACTCGCTGTAACATCAGAGTGGGATTTGTTTGTTGAATGGAGTTTAGCTATAATGGCACTGTAACTAGCAAAAATTATGAAGTTTAAAATATTTTTGTTTGACATTAGTTATCAATAATTCAGGAAAAATATAGCATGAAATTTGTTTCTGAAATCGACAAAAAATTATCCTAAAATTATCCTAAATTAGAGCACTCATTATCTTATTTTCTTGTATTAACTATATAAAAACATATGTAACACATACATAGTAATAATTACATAATTATTATATTATGTAATATTTAGAGTGATGTAAGATAGTACAGTACAGTAACTGTTATTATAGAAATGAATAGATGTTACTAAATAATGATAACATACATTAATTATAAATAAAATGTTTTTAGTTTAAACAATGAAGCATGAGCATATATTTATGTTTTATATTATAAATCTATGTAAAATGCATATTTCATTTTAACTGTACACTTGTACGCTAATCTTAAATACAAATTAAATTTTAGTAACTTGCCAACGCAAACCAACATTTAGTCCTGTTAGTAGGAAGTCTACACATTATAAAGTCATTGACAGTTAAATCTGTGGTGCTCGGTTTCGGATAATAATGGACTTGTTTCATCATAAATGACCAGTCGACTTAATAGTTCTTCATTTTATACTGTTTTAGCTTATTCTATATAAATTTTGATCAGAGAATTTAAATCCATTCACAGAAACGGTCTATTGATTTCCATTTCGGAAGAAAGTATCACTGAGGCTCGCACTGAGGTTTTTTGCATCTTATTTTCTCAAAAAATATGGTGTAATGACAAATTATTTGTCAAACTCTTATTATTGCTGAATTATTGTTCTGGCACATTATGATATTAAATTTTACTACACTGCACTACATTTTTTTTAGAAAATAACCTACCAAATACGTCTGCAACTATTTTTTTTTCTGAATCGAGAACTGATTGACTATTTATGTGAACGGATTTGAAATCTCTGATCAAAATTTATATAGAATATTCTAAAACAGTATAAAGTTTTATTAAATCCGCTATGGTCATTTCTAAGGAAAAAAGTCCATTATCTTCTGAAACCAAGCACCTCATATTCTACTGTTAACGGTTTTATAACGTGTGGACCTCCTACTAGCAGGATTAACTTGGTTTCCGTTGGCAAGTTACTAAAACTTAATTTGTATTCAAGATTAGCGTGCCTGGGTTTTAATTAAATAAATTAAGAATTATTTATTATTTTGTTTTAATGTCTTTTTTATTGCTTAATAAATATTTGTTTTTAGTATTTAATTTAAAAAAAATAAGTAGTCTATATAAATAATTTCAATGATTATAAAAATGTCTTCCCAGTTGAGCAGCTCTTTATTGGCTAGGTTTTTCTATAAAACCCAAGCTGCAGCAAAAAACTCAATGATGTATTTTTTTAATTTGATTTAGGCCCGGTCCTTTACGAGGTTCGATTCAACATAGCAAGCTCACGGTTACCAGGAAAGGGCTCGTTCATAAATTACGTCACACGTTTTTGACCATTTGGCCAAAGTCAAAGCGGGCAACCCCCTTCCCCCTGTCAAGTCACTTTGGTTAAAAAAGAAAATACTATAAAACATGGTTTGTATATAGGGTGTCCCAAAACTCGCGTCCACCCTTAAAGGTACATACTACATCAAAAAATATTTAAAAATTTTACATAAATGTAGATCCGCAAATCGCTCCTAAGGGAGTTATCCTTATTAAAGGGGATACCAAAAATGTTTTTTTATTTAATATCTCTGAAGCCCTTTTAGCTAGAGGGACAAGGTTAGGCATATGGTTTAGTATTATTAAGGCCAATTATTTTAAGTTATTTTTGTTTGTAAATTTTACCGAAAGCGCGAAATGGCTGTGGCTTACCACATTTTTGCCCAAAACTTTTTTCAGTGTACATTTTTTGCATTATTTTTACAAATTATGAATTCTTTAAGTAAAAATACACGAAATGATTCTTTTAGTGTAGTAAAGTAAAAGCAACTGTTGTCAGGGAAAATTCATTTAAAAAAATACAGGACATGCCCCTAAAAAGTGTTACTATTTAAGAATCCATAACACACTTAATATTGATTTTTGGGCCAAGGTGTAACAAACTTTTTCTTAGTTTTTAATGTGGACTCGCTCTGCAGTCATGGTGTGCCTTAAACCTAGTTAAATTGAAAATCAAACCACCCCTGATTTTTTATTTTAGCTTGGTTTTGGGACATTTCCAAACAGTTTTTAACAAAAATTGAAATCAACCACCAAGCCGTTTTTAAATAAAGTCATTCTTCTTCTTCAAGTTTTTTCTGACATCACAATACGTTTTTTCTATGACACACCCTATAGCATAGGTACTACCCATGATACTAATATAATCACGACCATTCACCCGCCTACTTTGTTAATGTATATGTTAATGTCCCAAAAACAACCTAAAGTAAAAAAATCCGAGGTGGTTTGACTTCCCATTTAACTTTGTTTAAGGCACACCGTGCAGTGTCAAATTATTTTATTAGCGCTTTTTTTTGGGACCTACATTTAATGGGTCATAACTCCATTAGGATCGATTTGCGGCCCTATGTTTATATGTCTTTATCATAGTTTTTGATATATCATGTGCCCCTTCAAGGATGGACCCGAGTTCTGGGACACCCTGTATATGTAGAATTGCGGTAAATAATAAATTTATATAGTGCCCAGAGTTCAACTGTACAGTCTTGTAAAATTTTTGTGAACTTTTAAATATGGCCGCCGTTGAACTCGTACATTGTGACTTTGTAGGAAAATATATCAGACTGGGCTTAATTGTAAAAATTTAATACCTACTAGAGTGCCTTAATGTGACGTTTTTTTAACAGAAAACATCACATTAAGGCAATCTAATACCTACCTACTTAGCTTTTTAAGAAAAAATAAATATGACTATTTCACAAACAATATATAGGCCAATCAAAACCTTGCATTTTTAGTTTCTTGACCAATCAGATCAAAATGAATTTGATAATTTTTGCAGAGGTGCAATTATCACTTGGTTTCTATGGAAACAAGAAACTGACAGTTACTGACATCTTAATAAATGTTATATTTTTGCAAAATATGTTTTTAATTTGTGAAGCTTACCTTTAGTTGATTTATTTTTATTGATTAGCAATATAAATGCTTATTTTATTACCAAAACATCCTAGGTATAAACCCTAATTAGTTTCAGATATTATATTTTATGCACTTTCCATCTTAAAAGCTTTAAATCACTGATATTCATAAATTTTAATTTATTTAGTTTTATTTTTATTATTATGTTTGTTTTTAACCTCGTACTATTCTACTTAATTAAGCATCCCCTAAGTCCAGGACTTGTGTGGGCTAGTAGTAGAGGGAACCACCGGCTTTAATTGACTTTCGAACCACTATATCTAGGGAGTACGCCTTCGCCAAATTTCAATCATTAATTAACTGAAAAAGGCAATCGGCGCCAGTGAGGTTTGGACTCACGATCATTAGCTCAGTGTCAATGCTATAGATGCCTTAGACCGCTGAGCTAATTCTCCAATTGAATCTTGGTATTAAAAACAGGCCACTCAAAACTAATTTAAACACTTATTTATTAAAAATATATTTACAGTAAAGAAGTAAATAATTTACTTCTTTTATAAATTTAAATGACGGAAATTAAAACATCAAATGACTGCGCTGGTACCAGTAAAGCGTTGCCAAACTTTATTAGAAACCGATGGCAAATTGTTTTTTTTACGGTTGGAAACACCCGTCATTTTATTTCTTTTAAACTTTAACTTTAAACTTTTAAAACAAAAACAGCAATGATCTTTATTTAAATGCTAAAATATATGATAACTATTTTATTGGAATAATCTCAAGCATAAAATATCCCTCAAGCAAAACTTAGACTTGGCAACATTCGCGAACAAGTGAACATCGTGGTTTTAAAAAGCGCGGCAAATTTTAGATTTAAATTTTTAATTATAGTTGTAAAGCAATATTGTTGTTTAGTTCTTAAATTTTTAATTTAAATATGAAACAACATTAAACATGGTAAAACTATATACTTCCTTATGTTGTTTGTGAAATAGTCTTTCAAAATACCATTCGTGCATGTTGAATTATACATATTTTTTTTTACTGTATATAAAAAAACATTTAGCTTAACGAAATTGTTTTCGTGAATTTTTCGTCAAAATTCCTCGACCTGCAGTCTCGGAATTTTGTAACACGAAGAATGCACTCAAACAATTGCCAAGCAAAATATATTTTAAATACAGTAAAAAAATTATCGATAATTCAACATGCACTTATGATATTACTACTGATAAATTCCTCGCAAAATTACTGAAATATTAAATTTTAATATTACTACTAAATATTAAAGTTTATTAATATTTAATAATAATATAAATTCATAATTTATGAATTATAATTTTTGTACCTATAAAACGGTTTTTTTAGTTACATATTTAAGTTTGTACATACACTTTCACCTAGAATATATGAATAAGATTAAATATGTTGTTTCATTTATCAATCAATAGTTCAATATAATTAAAATTAAATTATAAAAAATATTTGAAAATTTATGGATATTATTCAGTAAAATCTATTAAATTTTTGAATTCTATAAAATGAATAAAAAATGTTTAATCAACAAAAGCTCAACTTAACCATAAATTTGATAGTGCAGTATATTATGATACAGTTATTTTAACATAACGAAAAACCCCTTAAGGGGCTGTTCAAGAATGATGTCACCTATTTTTGACTCCGTTCGTCACCTTTCGCCACTTTTGCTTAGACCCCTATAAAATAGAAAAAAATTACGTCACCTTTTGGCAGTCTTGCCTTTTGAAGAAGTTGGAATAACGAAACGTAGGCAGTTTTAGTAATAAAATGTTTTTTAATATAAATAACCCTAATACAGCCATCTACTAATATAAATAAATATTATATAATAATATATTAATAATAGGTTTACTATTTTCTTTTATTTAAAAAGCGTATGTGGACAAAAAAAAATAGGATCTCATTTAGGCAGTTATATTTCCCACATACTAGGAACTAAAGAACCATTTTATTTAAAAAAATATATAAAAAGTTTAATATATTTTAATTTAAAACCTTTAAACCTAATAATAAATCAACAAATAAAGTAAAATCCTAGGTACAATTTAGGTTTGAACAGGCCATTTAAGCCCGGATCTCCTGGCGGTTAAATCATTAAAGCCGTTAAAAAATATCTTATTTTAAGGGCTAGGGAAAAAAATAAATACAATTTTTTGTAGAGCGACGCCTAAAGTATTTACTGCAGTCTCAATTCTATAAGTAATTTCACTAAAATTGTTTAAAAATACGTACACTTTTTTTTAAGGTTATTGGCCAGACTTCGTCACTTTTCGTCACCTTTTGACTAATCCCCCTATGGAGATGACGTCATTCTTGAATAGCCCCTAAGCCTTAAAAATTAAAAAAAAATTGTTTTTAATTAAAAAAAAACAATCTTTTTTCGAAAGCCTAAAAATTTAAAAAATATTTATTTGAACTTTACCAACCAATGTTAATCAAATTGAAGTAAAGTTCAAGTAAATATTTCTCTTTTAAAAGTTAAAATCTTTTCTAATTTTATAATATCAAGAATATATAAAATCTGCACTAAGGGTTATTTTTATTTCAACAAGGAATTCAATAAAAAAAAGTACCGATTTTAGAGTTTCGGAAGGGTCTTCTTTAAGTTAAACGACCCTAAAAATAACCCTAAAAACTGTTTTTTTTTTCTGTATAAATTTTGATTGAAACCTAATAGAAACACAGCGTAGGGGAAGTCGGGGTTAACTGGGCAGCTTTTTTTCATATCGAGTTTTTGAAAAACCTGTAAACAATTTCCAAATATTTTCTATAGCAAAAGATAGATTATTACTATAGTTAGAACAAAAATATATTGTATTGTAATTATTGTGAATAAAAACGATTTAAAATCAAATAAAATTTAATTCTAACATAAAAATAGACAACATATATGTTATAATATCGACACTCCCATGCAACAAGGATGTAACTCAAGTTAGACCTATTTTGAGTTATAGGTAAACGCCTTGAAAAAAGACACACATGGTGGTACTACTCAGATTTCTCCACAGGCCATTTTAACCAAAAGTTTACCCAAAAACACTAAAATAAAAAAGTCTAATTTTGAATATTATCAGAAACAAACAATAAATAAACAATAAATACTTATAGAGTTAAATAGAGCATGTTATAAGCTTTCAAATGATGTATAACATGGCTTCCTTTTCAACTTCAGTCATTTCCCCACCCTTAAATAATAAAAAAAAATATTTTAGAAATTTAGCTGTCGTGAAAAATGACAATATATGAGTTACGGCTTTGTTGCTTGGGGGTATCGATATGTTAAATATTAGATATATCTCAGGATTAATTGGTTTGGAATTTGGCCCAATTAACCCCGAATCAGTTAACCCTGAGTGACACCACTGAATGAAATCATAAAATTGTAATACTTAATAATATATTAGAAGGCGGCAATTATTCAGAATAATTAACAAAATATTCAGTATATTAGGTAAAATATTAGTCTAGATCCTCCTATTAATAATAAAGTATTAATTAAAAAATAAAAATTAAGGTAAATACCTACTTTTCATCGAAAAAAATGAACTTTCTACTACAACTTACACGTGGGCAACACGGTCTGCCATAATACTTTAAACAATACTAGTAATTAAATATCACTAGAATTTGCACTAATGCGCCAATACTAATAAACAAACTTGATAAAATCCAGGTGGACCAGTTAACCCTGACTTCCCCTATATAAAATATCTTAAAAATAACATAAAAAACGTAAATTGGTATAAAACTACAATATTATGAATTAAAAAGAGTTTGATGACAGTTTAACAATAACTAATATTAAAAAAAAAAATTCACAGTGAAACATTGGCTAACTTACTTTCCTTAAAAAAAGGCTACCCAGGTAGCAAGGGATGTTATATTACAAGAAATTAACATCACTTTTGGGTGTATTTTTAAACTAAATCATAACATCACATAATATTGAAAAATAACATGTATTTAACATCACATTTGCAACGTAACACGTGTGACGTGACAAACATGTTATTTAAAACAAATATTTAGCAACGCTGTGAATATATCGCATGTCACATATTAACGTGGCTTTCACGTGAATGTCATGTTATTTAGCTTCTCACCGACGTTCAAAGTAAAAAAATCGATATAAGATGATGTTGATAGAGTAAATTATTATAAGGAAATTGTATACACATTATACGATTTCCAATGGATAGGGGGCTCTGCCGGGCTTCTCAAGACCACGAACACGGATTAAAGGAATATATTCTTCGCTTAATCTGCAATTTTGTATTTAGAATCTATCTGTTTCAATCTGTGATTGTTTCAATTACTGATTGATTTTAAATTCGATTTTTCTATAGGATATAATTTAGAAAAAGCTAATAACCTAGGATATTATTTAAATATTAAAGTAACAGTAATGGCATCCATAAGATATTAAATATAACAGGAATGTTGATTTATGATGTCACAAACACGTTATTTTCGGGATGTCATTGTGTGATGTTATTAGGGGCGGACTTAGGACATCCCCACCATGCTACATTCTTGTTAAATGAGACTACAATCTTAACATCACATGTCACATATTAACGTGGCTTTCACGTGAATGTCATGTTATTTTGCTACCTGGGTATATATTTCATGGCTGCTGAAACATGACTGTTTAAAAAATACGATATAAATGGCAAATAATACGCTGTGATTCAAATATATTATTACCCAGTCCGCACAAATTCATGGCAGGTACATAACCACTGTTCTATGTGATGTTGCAGCTATGTTATTTTTATAGTCCATGTACAGTCCTTGGACTTTAACAATTCCGCCTCAAATTATGTATCAGGTACATAACATGTAACATATCAGCTACATACCAGGTACATAACAGGTTATATAACTTTTGCAATATAGATGAGAGGTATCAGCCATGTCGTTTTTATACCTTGATATGTAGCAGAAACATACCAAATACATCATAAGTTATCCCTTGCCATATGGATGAGAGGTCTTTAATACATTAAAATTATATGGGTGATATGTAACATGGATGTTATAATGTCCGTTTAAATTCCCCCGTACCCCCGTTGAACGGCAAATATAAACTTCCAATTTCGAATAGGTAAATGACACAAATATGAAATACATATTTGTGTGCCACTTACCTATTCGAAATCTAAAGTCGATATCTACAGGGTCCGGTCGAAGTCTTAATTTCGTTTATTTTGCAAAAATAAAAATATATCTTAAACTGACACTCGGTTGTCCTGCTAGGTATACACACAAAAAAATTAAAACTACATATTACATATTCTGAATAAAATATATTTTAAAAAAGGTAACTGTTTGTACATTTTTTTTAAAAACGTAAAATAAATAAACATATTCTGAAAAAAAAAAATATATATAAAATTAAAAAAAAACGTAATAATGCGTTTTTCGAGGGGTAAATCTCATACGAACTCGCGTAAACCAAATTTTGCATTACCCATACCCAATTTTGGCAAGATTTCGCGGGAGTTGGCAAGATTTCGCAGGATTTTGAAATATTTTGCGGGATTTCGCAAGATTTCTCGCAAAGTCTAAAAAAAAACTAAATAATTTTACATTTTCAAGTATAATATACTTAGTATAAGTAAGGACAGAAATTTTTAATTTTAAACAAAATTATAAAAATATTAATTTATTATTCCATCAATCTATTTTCTAATCATCGTACAGAGTGATATTGGTAGACTGACAGTTTCAGGCTGCTGGCCCTCTTCAGTACCAAGAGTCTACCAAGTAAAGTCTAAAAACGTTTTCTTAATCAGCGTGCAGAGTTGACTCTTGGTACTGAAGAGGGCCAGCAGCCCGAAACTGTCAGTCTACCAATATCACTCTGTACGATGATTAGAAAATAGATTGATGGAATAATAAAATACTTATATATATATATATATATATATATATATATATATATATATATATATATATATTATACGTTTTTGCGTAAATTACGCAAAAAAAATTCATTCAAAATCTCAGAATTCAGAATAAAATAAATACAGCGCCACACAAAAAAAAATGGATCTTCGAAGGACTCGACTAGTCAATTCCTATATATTTTGAGCCGCTGAATGCGAATCTGAGGTCGAAATTTAAAAGTTTTTAAAAAGACCTCAAAAAACCTAGCAAAGGATGTTTTTTTGAGTTTATTTTGAAAATGGGACCCAATTTTTTAACTCCGACTCGGATTAAGCGGCAGACAGACTAGACGAGTCTGTCGGAGATCCAACTTTAGTTTGTGTAGCTGTGATATTAATAAAACATTTTTTACAACTTTTTTCCACCAATATTACCGCGTCCCACTGAAATATGACATAAGTAGTACTTCTGGTGTACCACACCTATAATATGGATGCTTTTGTTTCGGCAGTTTAAGAGTTACAATATTATGTTAACCTATGCTACTGAGAGTAGCCGGTGAGGGAACATTCAAGTATTACATAACTCAATTGTACTAAAATTCATACACTTCATACCCCGGCTCTCGCGTTATTATAGATTATTGAGATTTCATATTTTGCCTACCCCCCTAATAGGGGGTGTGTTAGGGGGGGGTAGCCAAAATATGAAATCTCTACAGCCTTAAATAACGCGAAAACCGGGGTATGAAGTGTATGAATTTTGGTACAATTTGCGTTACATAATACTTGAACGTTCCCTGATACACGCGGTACCAATGTAAAAAATACCGAGAGTCGCCGGTGACTCTCATGGTAGCCAACGTGTTAAATTATTTAAGATTTCGGGAATTTCGCAAGATTTCCGCGAGGGTGGTACACAAGATTTCGCAGGAGATTTAGCTCGCAAAATACATTTAGAACAAGTTTTAGTTTTCTTCAGCCTTTTACAGTAAGGATCCCAACTCCTCGAGGATAAATAAATAAAAAAAGTATATCTCTTTTTCATCAAAGTTGTCACATAGAACTTGATAATTCTCAGCAAACAGCTTACCCATAAATATAGATTAACATACCACAATGACTTCAAATGTTCTCCATTTATTTTATCTATCCGTTTTTATAGGTAATAGGTACCTTTTTTTTGCAACTAATTGGGAAACATTTTTTGTGTTGGGATACATCATCCATCCCATGGGATGGAATCTCACTGACGTCGTCATTTCCAACAAACGACACAACTGCATATTCCATTTTACTAAAAAAGTTAATCCATTATAATTTGAAATCTTATTTTGAGGTTAATTTTAAAAAAAGTATTACGATTATGTAGATTATAAAACTTGTATAAACTAATAATTAGTTTTATTACTAACCTATCATAAAACACTCCAAAAAATAGCTTTTCTTCTTCTTCTTCTTCACTTTGATTTATTGGCGTTGCTATTACGCATTTCCGCCACTTACTAAAAATAGCTTGAAAATAGCTTTTGCAACACAAAAATTAACAACAACAAACACTATTCCGTTAATTATGACGCCATACTCTACTACTATTGGCCAAATGATGTAGGCTAGATTGCGGGAACTTCAAAATTCTAATTTCTATTTCCAAGAAATCACAATGTGATGTCATCTCTGATTTCTGTATTTTACAAGATATTACATAATTATAGTTATACCACGAATGCGGATAGGCGTATTCAACGATTATGGGAATTTGTCGATTTCCAAAATAACTTTAAAAAAGTAAATTTGATTTAACCAATAATAATAATAACTTATTTGTGAGTTTTATCCGAGTCGAACCCAACTGAAGTTTTAAATAAGCAATATTAAAAAAAATCATAAAAAATGAAAAAAAATTGTTTTTTTTTTAAAGATCTTTTTTGAAAAACGAAAAATTATTGAAAAAAATATAAATTAAATTTTTCAAAAAAAGTTTTCAAAAAAACAAAATTTTTTTCAATATTTTTAATATTTTTTGTTTTTGTAGAATTGATTTTTATAATAAAAGTAATTACGTTAATCGGAATATTTTTTCAGCTTTTTTCGATTTTTTTTTAAACTTTATCCCTCCATAAATTTTTTGTTTTTGGTGGGATTACTTTCACCTCGGATTTTTCCTGAAAATTTCAAGTCGACCGGATTATTATTATTAACCTGTACATACGGTCAACATATTATGGTGAATTCATAACATTTTATGTATCTGGTATGTTCTCATACCATATATATGATACATAACATGCAATATTGCATGTTATGTATCATACATATGTATGTTACATCTTATGTAATATGGCACATGTAACTTAAAAAATCTTTCTGTTATAGGGCATGTTATGTAGCATACATATGTATGTTACGTCTCATGTAATATGGCACTTGATACCTAAACAATCTTTCTTTGTGATGTTGCATCCATGTATGTGCGGACTGGGTATATGAACATATATGTTCATAATTTCGAATAAAAAATATTTTTTTGATTTTATTACTTAAATAATATTATATTTCCCTGATAACACACTTCATCCTAAGAAGGTTTTTTAATCGTTCTCTTGAAAAGGTTCTTAGCATAATGCTGTAAACATGCTAAGCATGTTCTTAAAAGGTGCACTGCTGTAGTAGCATAAGTGCTTATACTCTAAACATTCTTAGCATGATTAGAGTATTTTGCTAAGGATATTCCCAATACATATTCTTTAAATATTCTAATGGGAATATTTTTAGAATAATGCTATAGTGCACATGCTAAGCATGATTAGAGAATTTTGCTAAGCATATTCCCAAAAACATATTCTTAAAATATTCTAATGGGAATGTTTTTAGAACAGTAATATGGCGTCTATATTATTTTAATTTTATTAGGTTAGAATTACAAATATTCTTAAAATTACTGTTAATAACATAAGTTTTACCCTTAAGTAGTAGAAATGGATGTATTTTTAGACATAAAGTGATTTTATATAGTTTTAGACAGAAAATTAAAATTATTATTTTTTGAAATGATAATTATTTGCTTTTTTTTTTTCTCTAAACATTGGATTTTTGTGTGGCGCATGATTTTTATGTCTGGTAGAAAGTTTGCTTTCACAGTAAAACTGCATATCGCATATGAATCTTACCTGATGGATGCTATATCTAAAGATTTTTATATACTTTAATTATAAGGTTAATCACAAAGACGTAAAAATTTTCGCCATGTCCAAATGTATGATATCACTCCATAATAAGGATCGAGTATCATAAAATATATTTGAAAGAAAGAGAAAACCTACATGTAGAAATCTGAAACTCCTACCTACTTTGTTTGCACATGCGCAATATTCAATATTATTACTTAAATGCATCAAATAAGAATATTTTAAGAAGCTTGCCAAGAATATTCTTAAAAGTACATGTACCTACTTCTAAGAACATTCTTAACATGCTTCTTAAAACATTCTTATTTGATACAGAGGCTTAGAAGAAGCTTCTTAGGAACTCCCAGCACGATTAAAACGGTATCCTTTGCATTTCTTTAATCGTTCTTAGAATATCCTGAGCAAAATAGATATGCTTCTAAGAAGCATGCTGTCCTTCCGGCTATTTATTTTAAAAATCTTCTTAGAAGGCTTTTGTGCTATCAGGGATTTATGGCCACTTGCTCGAATGCTGGTTTAATTTTAATCTTGGATTAAATTGAAGGTATACCAATCAGAATTCAGTATTTTTAACTTAGTTTACTCGAGATAATCCCAATTTAAAAGGTGGTGCAAATCATTTGCAGCAATTGCACCAAATTTTGGCCTGGGATTATCTTAGGGCCACTTGCACCAACTTTTGGTACGGGATTATCTCAGCTAAACCGAGTTTAAGTTAAAAATGCTGCGTTCTAATTGGTCAGCCGTCAATTTAATCCAAGTTTAAAGTTAAACCATCATTGGTGCAAGTTGCCCTTAACTAAACCAAGTTTAAGTTAAAAATGCTGCGTTCTGATTGGTCGGCCGTCAACTTAAGTTAACTTAATTAATTAATCCTCGACTTAGGGCCACTTGCACCAACGATGGTTTTGCTTTAAACTTGGATTAAATGGTCGGCCAACCAATCAGAATGCAGTATTTTTAACTTAAACTCAGTTTAGTTGAGATAATCCCAGTTTCAGAGTTGGTGCAAGTGGCCTTTAATCCAAGTTTAAAGTTAAACCATCGTTGGTGCAAGTGGCCCTTAAGTAGATATGTATATCTTGTTTTTTTTTTAAACGTGAAAAAGTGTCCGATAAATTATCGGCGATGATTGAGTCGTATCCGATATTTGGGACATTTACCTTAAGGCCACTTGCACCAACGATGCTTTAATTTTAAACTTGGTTTAAATTGACAGCCCAGGTAGCAAGGGATGTTATATTACAAGAAATTAACCTCACTTTTGGGTGTATTTTTAAACTAAATCATAACATCACATAATATTGAAAAATAACATGTATTTAACATCACATTTGCAACGTAACACGTGTGACGTGACAACCATGTTATTAAATAACAAATATTTAGCAACGCTGTGAATATATCGCATGTCACATATTAACGTGGCTTTCACGTGAATGTCATGTTATTTTGCTTCTCACCGACGTTCGAAGCAAAAAAATCGATATAAGATGATGTTGATAGAGTAAATTATTATAAGGAAATTGTATACACATTATACGATTTCCAATGGATAGGGGGCTCTGCCGGGCTTCTCAAGACCACGGACACGGATTAAAGGAATATATTCTCCGCTTAATCTGCAATTTCGTATTTAGAATCTATCTGTTTCAATCTGTGATTGTTTCAATTACTGATTGATTTTAAATCCTATTAATTTTTTTTATAGGGTTATGGCGTTTTTAATGGTTTTATTTAGAAAAAGCTAATTTCCTAGGATATTATTTAAATATTAAAGTACCAGTAACGGCATCCATAAGATATATTAGATATAACAGCGCAGGCATGTGGATTTATGATGTCACAAACACGTTATTTTCGGGACGTCATTGTGGGATGTTATTAGGGGCGGACTTAGGACATCCCCACCATGCTACATTCTTGTTAAATGAGACTACAATCTTAACATCACATGTCACATATTAACGTGGCTTTCACGTGAATGTGTTATTTTGCTACCTGGGAGTCAACCAATCAGAACATAGTATTTTTAACTTAAACTCAGTTTAGTCGAGATAATCCCAGTTTAAGATTTGGTGCGTGGCCCTTAAATCATCTTTAGTGACCAAAAGTTTTTGAAAATAATTTTTAATTAGGCAAAATGTATCAGGTGCTGTGGTAGACCAAATGACCAAATAAAGACCATTGAGGTAGAGTGGGGAGAGTGCCAGAGCCGTTTAAATTTCTTGTGCCGATTTTGATTCGCGCATCTATCTATCTCTCTCTAAAATTCCGTATTAACGGTCTTGCGCACTTCGAAATACACAAAGATAGCCACTCGGTCAGACAAAATTCCTGCTTCCCCCACTCTAATTCCTTGAAAACACATGTGAATTAAATTTTAGGTTAGTTTAAAAACCAAAGTCGAAGTAACTGCACAAACTCAAATTTTCTAAACAAAGCTCCCTTGTCGGCACAGTTTGTCCACGCTTGCCTGGTCGAATGGCACTCTCCCCCACTCTACCTCAATGATAAAGACCACAAAATATAACAAGCGCCTAATTGCAGCTCTCCGTGCCAGAGTTTTTTTGTTTGGTGTTTTTTTTTTAATGAGGGGGGCTTGGTTTACGTTAACGTTGGTTTGGCGTCAGTTTGGTGTTTTTTTTTTTGTAAAAAAATGTTTTTTATTTAAAATAATATAATGAAAAAAGGTCAGTGCATGCGCGTTTATAAAAACGCGGCATAAAGAGCTGCACATAAGCGCTCCTCAAAATATACAGGAGCGGTTTGGACTTTTTTTTATGCAGTTGTTCATGCCGTGTTTTTCCATATATTTTATTAAATAAACATTGTTTTACAACAAAAAAAACACTAAACAGACGCCAAACCAACGTTAACGTAAATCAAGGCCCGCTCATTAAAAAAAAAACACCAAACAACAAAAAACCAAAACAAACTCCGGCACAGACAGCTGCAATTAGCCGCTTGTAAATATACATTTGACGTAGAGCTAATGGGAGGAATGTATTCCGATATATGCGCATGCGCTAGCAGAAATCAACATAAGTAAAACGACTCCCATTAAAAAAAAAACACCAAAGCAACCAAAAAACCAACGTTAACGTAAACCAACGCTTTCCATTAAAAAAAACAAACTTTCTACCTCAGTGCCCAAACCAGCACAAAACCAAGCGCATGCGTAGATCGCGGAATATGTTCCTCCCGTTAGCCCCATATGTTCCTCCCGTTAGCCCCTCCTTGTGAAGGAGCGCCTATGTACAGCTCTTTATGCAGCGTTTTGATAAACTGGATAAACTGCGCATGCACACGCACATGCGCTTACCGGTTTTCAATATGTTATTTTAAATAAAAAACATTTTTTTAGAAAAAAAAACACCAACAGACGTCAAACCAACGTTAACTTAAACCAAGCCCCCCTCATTAAAAAAAAGTCCAAACCAATAAAAAAACAAAACAAACTCCTGCACAGAGAGCTGCATTTAGGCGCTTGTATTTGTGATAGACATGTAACCTAAAAAAAAAGTGAAATTTAAAATAAAATGGCATTTATTCTGAAAACTGCGACAAATATTCGAAACAACTGGAAAAAATCATTATTCGCCGCCGTATGCATTTACTATGGTGCAAACTATGGAAAAAATCACTTCGAGTAAAACTAACCTTAAAATCGTATAAACTTGTATTTATTATTTTTTTTATAGAACTCAGCAATTAATGAGGGAATACTGTGCCAAGGCTGTAACATATGGCAACCAGCCAATACCATTAAATGAAAATCCAAGAAGTGTAACAATCGTATTAAATCCAAATGCAAATAAACGAAAAGCAAATGACAGTTTTGAAAAATACTGTGCCCCTTTACTGCATTTAGCGGGTATTTTAGTAGAGATAGTTAAAACAGAATCTGAGGGACATGCTAAAACATTAATGGAGGGTATTACTAATACAGATGCAATAGTAATTGCTGGTGGAGATGGAACCCTTTCCGAAGTTGTAACAGGCTTATTGCGCAGGACTGAGGAAAGAACTGATAAACTAGTACCAATAGGAGTTTTACCATTGGGAAAAAATAATACTTTTGCAAATAAACTGTTTTCAAATGAAGGGAAATTAGAGCATATACAGTCATTAGCTGATGCTACAATGGCTGTAATAGAAAATGTTGTTAAACCTGTAGATGTAATGAAAATTGAAGTTCTTGAAGATGACACGGAGAGTAAACCAATATATGCAGTAGGTGGATTAAAATGGGGAGCATTTAGGGATGCAGAAGTAAAAAAGGAAAATTACTGGTATTTTGGAGGGCTGAAAAAGTATGCAACATATATTTTTAATGGGTACAAAGATAGTATGAGTTGGGATTGTAATGCAACTTTAAAATACAGTCCACCATGTGATGGATGTTCCAATTGTATTAATTCTAACACATTGGTACAGAATAGTGGCTCAGGATGGTTTAAAAAGTAGGTATTTGTTTTTCTGAAAGGTAAAATTAGTAAAATACTGCTGCCAAATTGGTATGAAGCTGAAGTTTGCAACATTTTTTTGCAACGAAAATTCAAATAGTATATTAAAGTACTAGTTTCATAACTAGAAATCGGATTTTACCGAGTCATGATGTCAAAATCCATGGCTGGGTACAACAAATTAATACAGGGATAAAATCATAAAGTCATAAAATGACCCAATTTGTCCTAATATTGTCATAAAATAAAATTACTGTCATAAAAGTCATAACAATACTCATACTTTTTACTTTAGAGAGAAGGTTTTTTTTCTGACGTTTAGTTTGGTTTGGATGTAGAAGGTAGAAAGACCCATTAACCGAAATGAGTTGAAACGAAAATTTCCGTAAATTAATTTGTTTTTTTTTTTGAAAATAAATTTTACCAAGTTATCTATTAACTATAAAATTTTCTTCTCTAGCAAGAAAATAAAAAATACGTGCAATGACCAGCCTATCGCCCAAATCGTTCCATAGTGCAACCTCGAAAAGCTGTAAAGCCTTCTACAGTTGTATTAATACATTAATACTAATTAGTAAAATTTTTAATTGTGTACCACCCCAGGGTTTTTTAGGGGGTAATTAATTTTTAAATGTTTTTGTAAAAATTGGTATAAAGGGTTTGTTTGAGTTAAATCTGTTTTAACTTCACCTTTGCAGGGCAGGAGTAATAATTTTCAAACGATTACAGTATTTTCGTAAAAATTGGCATATAGGGGTTTCCAAGGTAGCTGAAACTATTTCTGGTCCAACACAACCACCCCTCGGGGTGTCCAGAAATTCTAGTGGGCACGATAACTCAAAAATGCTTTGAGGTAAAGAATTCAAATTTGGTACATAGCTTTCCTTTCTGAAGTTCTCGGTTGGAATTCTTTTTGGTAAAAATCGGGATGGGGAAAATGGCCAAATAATCTATTTTTAAAAGGGTTATATTTAAAGAAAGGGATGTTAGAGGCAGGGCCGAATTTAGAGGAAAGCTTCCCCGGGACCTGGGTTCGAGGAGTGCCGACGTCGACAGTTTATTTTAGTTTATACTTTATTTAATGAGCAAATATGCGGGTCCTTTCTAAGTGGACTTTTTAAAACCTTTAAATTCGTAAAAAAAGTCGCCTTGGTACTAGGGCTTTTAACAAGGCTTTTAACATCTTTTTTAGAGTATTAAAACGTCAACAGAGTTCGTAAAAAATATCGCCTGCGGCGCTTACTTAGTTGATGGATGACAACCATTTTTTTTGGCGCCACTTTTCAAGTTTGTAAAACTTAAGGTTAATTAAAAAAAAATCGCCTGAGGTGCTAGAGCTTTTTTGCATTTTTATGAAAGTTTGATGAAACACTTTTAAAATTAAAGATCACCAAAAAATTCTAAAATTTTCTCTTGTGGCGCTAGGGCTTTCTTGAGTTTTTTTTTATTTAAGATTGTAAAACTTTTAATATTAAATAAAAAAACGTCAGAAATAAACAGAGTTCATAAAAAAAATCGTCTGCGGCCTTAACTTAGTTAATGAAGGGCTGAAGACCATTTTTTTTTAGTAGTAGTTAGTATTTTTTTTTTAATTCGAGTTTTTAGTTAAATTAAAAAAAATCACCTGAGGGGCTAAAGCTTTCTTGCATTTTTATGAAATTTTGAATTGCAACACTGTTTTAAAATTAAAATAGTCATCAAAATTGTTAATTTTTTCGCCTGCGGCGCTAGGGCTTTCTTGGTTTTTTTTATTTAAGATTCTAAAACTTTTAATTTAGTTAATGAAGGGCTGAACAGCATTTTTTTTTAGTAGTAGTTAGTAATTTTTTTTTTTAATTCGAGTTTTTAGTTAAATTAAAAAAAATCACCTGAGGTGTTAAAGCTTTCTAGCATTTTTATGAAATTTTGAATTGCAACACTGTTTTAAAATTAAAATAGTCCATCAAAATTGTTAAATTTTTCGCCTGCGGCGCTTGGGCTTTCTTCAGTTTTTTTTAAGATTGTAAAAATTACAATATTAAACAAAAAAATGTCAGAAATTAACACTCAGTGAACTGCTAATTTAACAGTTCGTAAAAAAATTCGTCTGCAGCGCTAACTTAGCTAATGAAAAAATGAAGACCATTTTTTAGCTAAATTATGTTTGGGAAAATAGGGAACCTAGGAAAAAAGTTTTCCCGGGGCTAGAGATAAGTGCTGTAGAATAAGGATCTAAAATGGAAGATTTCTGCTCGTTTTTCCAAATATTTTGTCATAAAATTTGTCAAGGCCTTGCTAACTTAAGACCTAGATCTAGTGCCCCTAGCCACCATGCCACAATACTATAAAATTAAATTTGGATTATTAAAGAGCCCAACTAAATCTTAATTTTCAGAATTGTTGTTTTTTTAAATTTTCTTTTACTTAAATAAAACGTTACGGGATTTTCATAATATTTATGTAATTTTCTTTGGTAATGTAGTATTTGGCAATATATTGTAACAAAAGCACAATATTAGGGCCGCAGGCGAAATTTTTAACTAATTCATAAAAGAATAGGCAAAAATATTTTTTTTTGCTTGTTTTCTACAGCTTTATAGCTAAGAACAATTTCGTAGGTGAAAATATTGCAACAAAAACTTGTTTAGCAAATTTGTTTTTTTATAGGCAAATCTTTTATACAGAAGTATAATTTTCTTAAATTTTTGCTTTTTTCCAAATTTTCCCTGACTTTTCCCGGTCGGTAAAATCCCTGACTTTTCCTGGTTTTCCAGATAGTGGCCACCCTGTACAGACCCATCGCACTTACCAGCACCTTAAGTAAAATTGTTGAAAAGTGTATTAATCTAAGCCCTAGTAGAAATTTAACGTTAGAATAACGTTTTTATAACGTTATACACTTCTGCTCAAAAATATCGGCCCACCTAAAAAAATACACATTTTTGAATGCAAATATCACCAAAACTATTTAATGGATTTATTCGATCTTTTTTTTATTTTGAAGCTTGAACTTTTAGCTCTTACTTACTGGAATAAAAATTATCAAACATCTTTTTTTATACCGGCAGCAATGAAAAGTGCACAGCTATGTTTTTTTACTGCACCTTTCGATATGCGCATGGTTCGCCACTGCATATTTTTTTACAATTTAATTAATTGATTTTATAGCCTAATTAAATGGAAGTAATCTCTTTTTAAATTTTTTAATTTTCCTTTTCTCGTTTAGGAGATATAAGGTTTTTTCTAAAAATTTACATTTTTGCAAGTAACAAAAAAACTACGCAATGGATTTAATTGATTTTTTTTTTAATTTGAAGCTTAAATCGTAAACTTTTATTTATTTAATTTAGGTTTCTGTTGGAAACATGTTTAAACTGAGTTTACATTGCTTAAATAGTCATGTTTTTTTTACTCGATCTTTTTTGTTGCAATTTAAACACAAACTCAAATCTTTCCATAAGTTTTAAAACTTATTCTAATAGCCACACTTATTGTGACTGATTCCGTCTTTTATTTTTTATCATAATCTTCTCATTTAGGAGAAATTATGTTTTTTTGGTAAATAAGGACTTTTTAAGTGGTGGGCTAGTGCCACCCCTGTAACTAACTTGTCACTTATGTGACAATACTTTTTTAACTCGTTAAAATTTTATTTAATTGTATTATTTAAATGGAAACAAGTCCGGAAGTAGCTGCCCAAGCTGTAGCTCTGCTACAAGAAGGGCACAGTCAGCGTTATGTTGCTCAACAGTTAAATATTCGAGAGCAGCGGTAAGAAGAGTATTCCAACGTTTTGAGGAGACCGGTTCCTTTAGTCGACGCCAAGGAGCTGGCAGACATAGGTGCACGTCCGCTCGGGATGACCGATTTATCGAGCTTAATTCCCTGCGGAATCGTCGTCTAAATTCAGTTAATTTGAGATCACGGCTTCAAGAAACAAGAGGTGTAGCAGTAAGTAGGTCCACTATTGGTCGAAGGCTTTTTGAAAGAAACCTTTGCTCTTATAAGGCCGCAACTGGACCTAAACTCACTGCTAACCATCGTCGTGCCAGGCTGCAGTTTGCAAGAAGACATTTAAACTGGGACAGAAACCAATGGGCAAAGGTTATGTTTTCTGATGAAACCAGGATATGTCTATTTGGGAATGATACAAGACAGCGTGTCTACCGACGTCCTGGAGAACGTTATGCACAGGCCTGCATTGCAGAAAAAGTTAGTTATGGTGGTGGATCGTGCATGATATGGGGAGGTATATCATTGGAAGCTAAAACTGAACCCGTTTTTATTATAAGGGAAGAACGTGGACGGCAAAGGCGAAGTCTTACAGCGGAAAGGTATGTCGAAGAAATTTTGGAAGAGCACGTCGTACCTTACGCCGGATTTATAGGCGATGACTTTATTTACATGCAAGACAATGCAAAGCCGCATACTGCAGCAAATGTCAGACGATACTTAAGAGATGTCGGTATCGACGTCTTAGAGTGGCCAGCTAATAGCCTCGATCTTAACCCAATCGAACATCTCTGGGATGAGTTAAAAAGAAGAATTCGATCAAGGAACCCAGCGCCAGCGACAATTCCAGAACTAATTATAGCAGTCGATGAAGCTGAAAGTGGCAGACACTTCTAGCAGACGATTTTTTAAAATGTCAAAATATTGTCAAATTTTTTGTAGTATATGGGTAATTCCAATCAAAAATATTTTTATTTATTATGTGTAATAAATGTATTTATAAGCTACAATATTATAATTTATTTACAAAAGTCCAAACCAAGCACCCCCTCCACATTCAACTGCAGGCTATTCTTCTTTAAGCATAGAAAAACCGGTGTTTTCTGTAATTAGCAACTTTTTGCCAATTTTCTACCAGATTCCATTTCTGCAAATCATGCGCTTATTTACCCGAAGATTCCTTACCAATCAGACTACCAAATGGTAGAAACACATTTTCCACATTCGACTGCAGGCTATCCTTCAGCGAGTAAAGAAAAACGCGTGTATACTGTATTTGGCTATTTTGTTACGTTTTCCACCAGACATCCTAGTTGCAAACTGTCTGCTGATACCCACGAAGATTACTTACCAATACGACCAACTTATGGTAAAATCAAATCCATTACTTTCGACTGCAGGCTATCCTTCCGCGCGCAAAGAAACCTCATGTATACTGGCTAGTTTTTGGCCGTTTTCCACCAGATAACTCTCCTGCAAATCGTAAGCTTGTACACCAAAAGAATCTTTATCAATAGTACTACTATACGGTACAATCACATCCTCCACTTTTGACTGCAGGCTATCCCTCCTCAAACAAAGAAAAATATGTGTTTTTGCACATAGCAAGTTTTTGCCTGTTTTCCACCAGAAATCATTCTTGCAAATTTTCTGCTGATACTAACAAAGATTTCTTACCATCACGACCACTATATGGTACAATCAAATATTTCACTTTCGACTGCAGGCTATCCCTCCGCGCGCAAAGAAAACTCATGTATACTGCACTTGGCTAGTTTTTGCCGTTTCCCACCAGATAACTGTCTTGCAAATCATAAGCTTGTACACCAAAAGAATCCTTATCAATAGTACTACCATATGGTACAATCACATCCTCCATTTTCGACTGCAGGCTATTCCTCCTCAAACAAAGAAAATACGCGTTTTCTACACATAGCAAGTTTTTGCCTGTTTTCCACCAGAAATCCTTCTTGCAAATTGTCTGCTGATACCAACAAAGATTTCTTACCAACACGACCACCATATGATACAATCAAATATTTCACTTTCGACTGCAGGCTATCCCTCCGCGCGCAAAGAAAACTCATGTATACTGCACTTGGCTAGTTTTTGCCCGTTTCCCACCAGATAACTGTCTTGCAAATCATAAGCTTGTACACCAAAGGAATCCTTATCAATAGTACTACCATATGGTACAATCACATCCTCCATTTTCGACTGCAGGCTATTCCTCCTCAAACAAAGAAAATACGCGTTTTCTACACATAGCAAGTTTTTGCCTGTTTTCCACCAGAAATCCTTCTTGCAAATTGTCTGCTGATACCAACAAAGATTTCTTACCAACACGACCACCATATGCTACAATCAAATATTTCACTTTCGACTGCAGGCTATCCCTCCGCGCGCAAAGAAAACTCATGTATACTGCACTTGGCTAGTTTTTGGTCCTTTTCCACCAGATAACTCTTCTGCAAATAGTAAGCTTGTACTCCAAAAGAATCCTTATCAATAGTACTACCATATGGTACAATCACATCCTCCACTTTCGAGTGCAGGGTATTCCTCCTCAAACAAAGAAAAATATGTGTTTTTGCACATAGCAAGTTTTTGCCTGTTTTCCACCAGAAATCATTCTTGCAAATTGTCTGCTGATACTAAAAAAGATTTCTTACCATCACGACCACCATATGGTACATTCAAATATTTCACTTTCGACTGCAGGCTATCCCTCCGCGCGCAAAGAAAACTCATGTATACTGCACTTGGCTAGTTTTTGGTCGTTTTCCACCAGATAACTCTCCTGCAAATAGTAAGCTTGTACTCCAAAAGAATCCTTATCAATAGTACTACCATATGGTACAATCACATCCTCCACTTTCGACTGCAGGCTATTCCTCCTCAAACAAAGAAAAATATGTGTTTTTTGCACATAGCAAGTTTTTGCCTGTTTTCCACCAGAAACTCTTCTTGCAAATTATCTGCTTATATCAACAAAGATTTCTTACCAACTCGACCACCATATGGTACAATCAAATATTTCACTTTCGACTGCAGGCTATCCCTCCGCGCGCAAAGAAAACTCATCTATACTGCACTTGGCTAGTTTTTGGTCGTTTTCCACCAGATAACTCTCCTGCAAATAGTAAGCTTGTACTCCAAAAGAATCCTTATCAATAGTACTACCATATGGTACAATCACATCCTCCACTTTCGACTGCAGGCTATTCCTCCTCAAACAAAGAAAAATATGTGTTTTTTGCACATAGCAAGTTTTTGCCTGTTTTCCACCAGAAACTCTTCTTGCAAATTGTCTGCTGATACCAACAAAGATTTCTTACCAACACGACCACCATATGGTACAATCAAATATTTCACTTTCGACTGCAGGCTATCCCTCCGCGAGCAAAGAAAACAACTAAGTACAGTATACACTCACATTTCTTTTTCCGCGGAGGAATAGCCTGCAGTCGAAAGTATAGCATTTGATTGTATCATATGGTGGTCCTATTGGTAAGAAATCTTCGTGGGTATCAGCAGACAATTTGCAACAAGGATTTCTGGCGGAAAACAGGCAAAAACTTGCCATGTGTAGAAAACACATGTTTTTCTTTGTTTGAGGAGGAATAGCCTGCAGTCGAAAGTGGAGGATATGATTGTAACGTATGATAGTGCTATTGATAAGGATTCTTTTGGAGTACAAGCTTACTATTTGCAGGAGAGTTATCTGGTGGAAAAGGACCAAAAACTAGCCAAGTGCAGTATACATGAGTTTTCTTTGCGCGCGGAGGGATAGCTTGCAGTCGAAAGTAAAATATTTCATTGTACCATATGGTGGTCGTGTTGGTAAGAAATCTTTGTTGGTATCAGCAGACAATTTGCAAGAAGGATTTCTGGTGGAAAACAGGCAAAAACTTGCTACGTGCAGAAAACGCGTATTTTCTTTTTTTGAAGAGGAATAGCCTGCAGTCGAAAGTGGAGGATGTGATTGTACCATATGGTAGTACTATTGATAAAGATTCTTTTTGTGTATAAGCTTATGATTTGCAGGAGAGTTATCTGGTGGAAAACAGGCAAAAACTAGCCAAGTGCAGTATACATGAGTTTTCTTTGCGCGCGGAGGGATAGCCTGCAGTCGAAAGTGAAATATTTTATTGTACCATATGGTGGTCTTGTTGGCAAGAAATCTTTGTTGGTATCAGCAGACAATTTGCAAGAAGGATTTCTGGTGGAAAACAGGCAAAAACTTGCTACGTGCAGAAAACGCTTATTTTCTTTCTTTGAGGAGGAATAGCCTGCAGTCGAAAGTGGAGGATGTGATTGTACCATATGGTAGTACTATTGATAAAGATTCTTTTTGTGTATAAGCTTATGATTTGCAGGAGAGTTATCTGGTGGAAAACAGGCAAAAACTAGCCAAGTGCAGTATACATGAGTTTTCTTTGCGCGCGGAGGGATAGCCTGCAGTCGAAAGTGAAAGATTTTATTGTACCATATGATGGTCGTATTGGTAAGTAATATTCGTGGGATCGTCAGACAATTTGCAGGAAGGATTTCTGGTGGCAAACGCGGAAAAACTTGCTATGTGCAGAAAACGCGTATTTACGTAGTAGGGCTAAAAATTAATATTTTTGTCCATTAAAGTGTACGCATATATTAACATAAGTGCAGTATTATCCCTTAATTTGTCCTTTAATTAATAAATTAAGCTTAAATAAAATAAGAATACAGAAATAAAATATTTTTATTAGGAATTACCCATATAATCACATTTTGACATTTTAAAAAA
>OY294050.1:37404630-37483789 GCA_958510825.1 Brachypterus glaber
GGGGCATATTTTTATTAAATGGAAAGGGGGGGTCGTGCAATACATCATTTTAAAGCTTATAAAATTCTCCATTTAGCTCCATATTTTTAAATTAAAAAAAAAATGGGTTAAAATGGGGTTGAAATTGGGTATTAATGTCAAAATTCCTCTAATAAAAAACAAATAATTTTTTAAAAATGTCTAATTTCATCATAAAAAAATGTTAATACTTTTAAACTAATTTTAGTTGACATAAATAAAAATTTATAAAAAAAAACTTAAAAAATCGAATGTTTTAGCACAAAAAATTGGAAAATCAAAACCTTAAAAAACATTTTTAAAAAAATTAAAAAAATGTCCCCCCATGCCCCCCTGCCCACATTTTAAGAGCTGAAAATATCAAATATATGCTAAAGTTTAAGTTGTCTTATTTAAAAGTTCTAAATTTGAAGTCGATATCTCAACTCGTTCAAAAGTTAAAAGGGGGGGGGTGACTTTTGGACCGCACTGTATATATATATATATATATATATATATATATATATATATATATATATATGAGGCATTCTTTCTGAACGAGCGACCCCCACTTAGCCAAAATTGGTGAGGTCCATTTGAGGTCTATAATGACTCAAATAAAAGGTCTTGAAATCTACTTTCTAAATCATGGTGGCTCTTACACTAAATCACTATAGGAGATCCAATATGGCCGCTAGAACCACGTGACCTCCACCACTTTTATTACTTAAACGACTATAAAACCACTCGCATGAATCCGATAGAGGCCAAAAAGGACCGAAATGAAAGTTCTTGAATTTTGCTTTCGAAAGCTGTGTGGTAAAATTTTTTTTGTTCACGTAAAATCCAATATGGCCTCCAAAACCACGTGGCTTTGGCGTTTTTACGTCAAAACATCAAACAAATAAACTGTTTGACTCTTATTGATGTCTATGTAGGTATGTGGGGATTTTTGGGGTCGCTGATCATAAATCCAAAGTCAAATTTTTAAAATTCAAGATGGCGGATCCAATATGGCCGATGAGATTTTCCAAAATAAACCGATTCACGCAAAATTTGGCATGTGGGGGTTTTTGGGGTCTCTGATCACGTATCCGAAATCAGATGTGTAAAATTCAAGATGGCGGATCCAATATGGCGGATGAGATTTTTTAAAATGAACCGATTCACACCAAATTTGGTATGTAGGGTTATCGGGTTATAACGTATTGAACATGACTTCAAAAACGACTGTGAATAAAATTTTAGCAGAATCGGTTAAGTTTTCAAAAATTGTTACACCAAATTGAATCCTTCATATTGAATTTTTCAAAACTAACTTCGGATTCTGAATCAACAACCTCAAATACCCTCACTTACGAAATTTGTAATAAATGGGTTTATTTTTGAACATCTCGTCCGCCATATTGAATCCGCCATCTTGAATTTTACAAATTTGACTTCGGATCTCTAGCGTTTTTGGGTCAAAACATTAAAGAAACGAACTGTTTGAGTCTCACTGAGGTTGTCAAAAGCTGAAATGAAAGATATCGTTCTCTACTCACTAGAACTCTGCGTTAAATTTAATAGAAACAAAATGGCTACCGAAAACACGTGAATAGGTGCATTTTTTCTTAAAATTACTAAAAGAACTTCGAGTCCCATTGAGGTTTATAAGCGCTTGCTACTTGCTAAAGTCGGCTAACAGAAGTTATTTAAATTACTAAGGACAGAAATTTTTAATTTTAAACAAAATTATAAAAATATTAATGATTAGAAAATAGATTGATGGAATAATAAATTATTTAAATTACGTTTCTGAGCCAATCTGGTATAAAAAACATACTGTTTAGATTCAATTGAAGAAAATTCGAGAAGATTTTAATGTTTGATTAATAGTCAGCCATTAAAGAAGAACAGAATTTATTATTATTTATTTGCAAAACAAAGTGATTTTACACTTTTGAACGGGATGAGCTATCGACTTGAAACTTGAAATATAAGCTAATTGTATATATTTTATATCGGATAGTTTAAGCGTAAAAAAATACTAGCCGTGAAGTCCAAATGTTTTTTATTTTTGTTTCCTTAATAAATTTTCATCGAATTGACTTAAAATTTGAAATATACGCTTATGGTTACTATTTAAAGATGACACATACACAAATATTCCAAAAAATGCTAGCCTTGCAGTTCAAAACAAGCACATCATGATGATTTCCTTTTTAATATCTTTTGATCGGATTGATACATAGACTTGAAATTTGAAATATAAGCTTATGGTGTATATTTAAACAGAATTTAATAAAAAAATACTAGCCGTGAAGTTCCCGCGAGCGCAGCAAGCCGTCATTTTTAAGAAAAAATGCTTATTCTTATAAATTTTGATTGGATTATCGTAGTGATTTGAAGATTGGTATGTAGGGACATAATGACAATTGAAAATCAACGAAACCAAAAAACAAGATGGCCGACCTGACATGGACGCGCCATCTTGTATTTTACAAATCTGACTTCGGATACGTGATCAGTGACCTTAAAAACCCTAACAAGTCAAATTTGGCGCAAATCGGTTTATTTTTGAAAATAACGTTCGCCTTGTTGGATCCGCCATATTGAATTTCACAAATCTGATTTCGGATACGTGATCAGTGACCCCAAAAACCCCTACATACCAAATTTTGCGTGAATCGGTTCATTTTGGAAAATCTCATCGGCCATATTGGATCCGCCATCTTGAATTTTACAAATCTGATTTCGGATACGTGATCAGTGACCCCAAAAACCCCCACATACCAAATTTTGCGTGAATCGGTTCATTTTGGAAAATCTCATCGGCCATATTGGATCCGCCATCTTGAAGTTTAAAAATTTGACTTTGGATTTATTATCAGCGACCCCAAAAATCCCCACATACCTACAAAGACATCAATAAGAGTCAAACAGTTTATTTGTTTGATGTTTTGACGTAAAAACGCCAAAGCCACGTGGTTTTGGAGGCCATATTGGATTTTACGTGAACAAAAAAAATTTTACCACACAGCTTTCGAAAGCAAAGTTCAAGAACTTTCATTTCGGTCCTTTTTGGCCTCAATCAGATTCATTCGAGTGGTTTTATAGTCGTTTAAGTAATAAAAGTGGTGGAGGTCACGTGGTTCTAGCGGCCAGATTGGATCTCCTATAGTGATTTAGTGTAAGGGCCACTAAGATTTAGAAAGTAGATTTCAAGACCTTTTATTTGAGCCATTATAGACCTCAAATGAACCTCACCAATTTTGGCTAAGTGGGGGTCGCTCGTTCAGAAAGAATGCCATATATATATATATATACAAATTGTATTTTATATTAATCATACTTTTATAATATGTACCTATATTGAAATTGTATTATAAAGTGGGATATCCCGTAATAAAGAACTTAACTTAAGGAATAGGCAAATTGCAGGAAATTAAAACAGTACTGAATTCAGTACTTAAGGCACGATCTGTACATCTGCTTGTACAGTCAAGCTGCTCTAAAAGCATTGTGTAACCCCAGCACTAACCCCAAGTCAGGGAGTGTGCAGAAGTCTTAGAAGAGTTAGCCAGGACCAAAAATGTTCAACTGATATGGGTGCCGGGTCTCAGTGGAATTTCCGGAAACGAGAAGACAGATGAACTTGCAAGACTAGGATCAGGGATGGCCTGCACGGCACTGGAACCCATACTTGGTGTTACTAGGAAGCAGGTAAAGACTGCTGTTGATGAGGCTTATGCCATGCTAAAGAGAACGGTTGACGGTTTCCGGGAAGCCATGGACTTCCTGACTGGCCCAAGCAAATCGAAAACTGACTGGCTGCTGGAAAAATGAAGGACCAGACAACTTGTAGGGGTCCTCATGGGCCACTGCAAGCTGCACCTGGCAATAATGCGCTATGTCCAGAGTACGTACGATCATGCATTACTTTGGTATTATCCCCCTTCAATGTAACTGCCAACTTTTTGCCTGGGGTGACAAAAAGGGCCATAAATGGCCTAGTTGTCCGGCTTTGGCCAACCCAAAAAATTTACTTCTACTACCACTACTACTACTACTACTACTACTACTACTACTACTACTACTACTACTACTACTACTACTACCTTTAATTATTCTAATTCCGCGAAAGTTCATAATAAAATGTAGTAAGGACCATAGGCGCTGTTTTCGCCTTCCTGGCAGGAGAGAGACAGGTCGCACCAAAAACTTATGACGCAGCATTTAAAATATTAAATTTTGTGCACATGCACATAATACACGTAATTGTTGAACGGCGCCTTAAGTCATTTTTGGCGAAAAAATATGTCCATTTCTTTAAAACACTAAATTTAATGTGAGCTAGGGTCACTTTATCTGACATTTCTTTGTTCTTTTTTGTAAGGACACTAGGGATTTTCGCTTTGGTTTAGTGAGTTTCGCGTTTAATATGTCGTTATTTCGCCATTTGATTGAGTGATATAACAACTGTAGTTGTTTCTTCAAGACTCACTAAAATAGCTACTTTAAAAAAATACACCAAACTTTTTTTTAATGTTTCCAAAAACTTTATTTTATGATAACATGTAATTTGTACATATACTATAGTATTCTTAAATATATAGCTTATTAAAATACTGTTTTTCTTTTTTGTAAGGTTAAGGGGTTGTAATTAAAATGAGATGCTGTGCACTAAGGGTTTATAATTAATTGAAATCGATGTGTAATGTTGAATCTTTGAATAATTGGAAGGGATCAATTCTAATTTATTTAGTTTTAAAATTAAACTGAAGTTAAAGTTGTCTATAAAAAGTCATTTAAAATAAAAACAAACTTAAAATTATCTACAAAAATGGCATTTTTACACGGCAACTATTCAAAAAATTCATTTACCTAAATGAACTGAAAAAGTCCAACAATTCGAGTTTTCATTTTCGGCGGGGACAAAATAATGGAGATTCAAGATGTATTTTTATTGTTTTTTCTTGATAACAAACTTGCTTTGTCTTTTTGTTTTAAATCCAGCAAAACGCAATCAATAATGACTGCATATTAGGGTGCCTACGGAACTGTTTGGGTCCCACCCCTCAAAATTTTTCCTTTAGGGAAAAGAACAACCCTGATTTTTTTTAGATTAAAAAAAAATATTTAGAGGTCGCGCCCGGTGCTTTTTTGAATAGAAAATCGTGTGAAGGGTTTTTATTTTTTTTTAGGATATTAAAACTTTGATATTGGACGTTTCTGGATAACAAAGGAATATTCTCAATTTTTATGCCCCTCTACAAAAATAAAACGTTTTTTTTATGGGGTAAAAATGCTAAAAATTGACACGAGGTTAATAAAGGCTAGAAAAAAATGCACTTAGGATTTTTCCCAAATAGTCCTTTTTTTCTAGGGTATTCTTCAATATGTCCCAATTCGGGGTTTATATTTACTTTTTTGAAAAAAAGTACAGGATGTCCAAAAAATAATTAAATATCTCAAAAAAAGTTAAAAAAAATTCATTAAATTCGAGATTAAATTGCAATAAAATATCAATTTTGTAGCAAATAAATAAAAAATGTTTTTAAAATACCTTTTAGTACGTTATCTTATGTAATAAAACACATTAAATATTTTTTTTTCAAAAAAGTGTTGGACCTTAATTTATTTTTAAAAATCTGAATAAAAATCCGCAACACCCAGTTATAAAAATAAACACATTTCAAAGCAATTTGTACAATTTATTATGCTTTTTGGCCAAATATCATTTCTTTTATCGAAATAAACTCGGAAATAAAGTGATTTCTTTACATTTTATGAGATTTGTGTTTTTTTTTCAACATCCTGTTCTTTTTCTTAAAAAAATAAATATGGGGCGTGAATTGGTACTTATCAATGAATTTCTAAAAAAAATAAATACCCATGAGAAAAATTTCTAAGTAACCTTTTTTGTAGTTTTTTTTTTTTGTAAATTAGCTGCATACGTAAATTTTTACAATGTTTTTACACTGGTAAAGCCATTTTTTCATGTAAAAAAGTAAATAATAATAAAAAGGCTTAACATGTTTTTTCTTTCAAAAAACCGCCGGGCGCGAACTCTAAATATTTTTTTTTACCTGAAAAAAATTGAAGGTTGGTTTTTGACCTAAATGTACATTTATAGGGGGTGGCACCCTAGAAAACCCCTAAAAAACATTTTTTAATTTTGACTGGGCACCCTACTGCATATACTATTAGTATATTAAAGTACTAACTTCATAACACTTTAGAAAACTCGCCGCAAGCGGCTCGTTTTCTAAACTTGTACTTGTGCGCTAAAAACGTGTTATGAAACAAGTTCTTTATACAATTTTTTCTATTTTGCTCTGAAATTAAAAAAAAATACATTTAAATTGATGACCGATTTAGGGATTGTTTGATTTGGGTTGGCATTACAATTTTCGCAATGTTTGAAATTCAAAGAACAAGATATTTTGATATCTTTTTTAGTCAGCTTTTCTCTTTTTCACTGCAAGCAACCAAGCCATAATTTTAACAGTAAACATTAACTTAAAACACAATTTTGTAGAAAACTAAATTTAAAAACGATGTTGACATTTGCACGGAAGACGTCATTCATTTGTCGACAGGATCCTGTTGCCAACCCAAAAGAAAAACAAATACTAACATCTTATGGGCCTATAAGAACCTGCAAAATGCGTGTGATTATGAGCTTATAATAGAAAAAAAAAACATTATAAGTGCCGTTTCGCTCGATATTAAATTTCTTTAGTGTAGTGTAGTATCATTTATATTGCTTGACTTGTATTAATTTTTGATTTAGACAAAGAATATTGTTCTATAATATTTGGGATTACTACATAGTAACTATTTGATTTTCTGTTCCTTGAAATACTATGTATACTTGAGTTATTGAGTATGCACGGCGGACTTGTTTTTATTTTGATTTGTTTCTAAATTATTTAAAATCAAAATTGACAAAACTCAATTTTTTTAATCAAGTAACCTGTTGAGATATATAATAATTTTAAAACAATTTAAAATTAGCTTAACGCCATCTACAAATTTTATGTTAGAAAATTACCATAAAATGGCTCTATTAGTACCAACACCAACTTAATTTTATTCTATTGTGTTCTGGCTCGGTTCTGGCGCTTAGAGCAGTTTTGTGGTAATTTTCTAACATAACATTTGTAGATATCGTTAAACTAATTGTAAATTATTTAAAAAAAAATAATATCACAATAGGTTACAACAAGGTTACTTGATTAAAAAACTAGTTTTGTCAATTTTGATTTTAAATAATTTAGAAACAAATGAAAATAAAAACAAAGATATTTTACAAAATTGCCTAAAAAATAAACTCTTTCGATATCCGTAATAAACATTTAACATACACTGAAAAAAAAATATAAAAACAAATAAAATTCTATTATTTTCATATTGACAATAAATACTCGTGAGACATCGTAGAAGATATTTATGAAAAAATCCCATCGGTGCAAGGACTTTTGTTTTAAAGTTGATCCAAGCCCGCCGTGTATGGGCTCGAGTATGGGGGTCATTTGTACTAATTTATACTTATTAAAATACCGATTTGTTTTAAAAAACTTAATGTAAACTAATATAATTTTAAAATTAAATTAAAATAACGGGTGTTTCCGACCGTAAAAAAAGACTTATCGATTTGATTTTGGACTGGATATTTGACTATAATTACAAGTATGATTTTTACTACTACACGCTAAACTTTCGCACCTACTGCCATTAGAAATTTTAAAATAGCCCAATAACGAGCTTTTAGGAGTGCGGTTAAATTTCCTGCTTGGAGTTAACTCCAATTTAGGTATTTTACCTGGAATTTCCGAGTCGCTGCTTTTTTCAAACATGTCTCGCTTCAGTTTCATCCCCACCCTGAGTTTCGTTAACCAATCCTGGCTTTTCTTTTTTGGCGGAGAATAATTTAAATGAGGCGCTGTCCCATCTATGACGAAATTGGGGAGGTTTAAGGTAGGGGAGAGTGGTGTCGCAATGTCCCTCCTACTTATTGATGCTTTGAAACATTCCAGGTACTTGTTGCTTGGATTTTCTTCAGTTAATGTTTTCGCTAATTCATCGCATGATATATATAAATTTGTAAACAATCTTCTAGGTCCAAATTCGGTATTTATTCTTTTGTTTTCGTTTGAGAGTTCCTCCGAGTATTTTCTTTTGTTGCTTTTGGTACAATTTTCACAGTTGGTTAGACAATTTTTGGCAACACCACATTCTGAACAGGCTTCTATAAACTTTTTAGGACTTTCTTCTTTTATGCTTTCTGCAAATATTATTTGTTTAGTTAAAAACTTTATTTGACTAAAGTCAATGTCTTTATTTCTAATGTCAATGTCTTTATTTTTTTTAAAAAGTTTGATTGAAATACAAAAAATACTTTTTAAATTAAAAAATAAAAAAAAAATTCGAAATAATTCTAAACCTCGAAATAATTTGAAAACTAAAAAATATGCGTAAAAAATGTTAGAGTAAAAAGGTAGCTTTGTTTTTACTGAAATGTTTGTTTTTTTTTTTAATTTTTCTAGGATAAAAATTAATTGAGATATAACCGTTTTAAGTTTGTGTTTGAGTGCTAGGACCACCTTCCCTAAGCCCTTTAAACACAAAAATATCTAAAACGAAGGGTTCAAGGAAGTTCAACTTTACATCCCTTGTAGCCCTTTGAAATTCGCTGCAAAATAATTTTTGGAGCGATTATATAACTTTTTTAATTTTTTTCATGAAACACATTTGTATTCAAAATTTTTTTGTCTAGGACGTTTTTTGGCAGTTTTAGGAGATTCAAAACTACCGTATAATACTATTCTAGCGCAAGCGCTGTGAATAGTATAATAAGAATACAATGGTCTCCGAAAAAAATCTGTTTTTTTTTCTTTTTGTGTGGCTGTGTTAAGTTCGTCATTAATTCATAAACTGACTATGTGGGGAATCTATATCTGGAGGAGTTTCCGTGCTATTTAGGGATTATAAATAAAAAAAAATTCAAAGATACCGACTAGAGCGCAGATGGTTACTATTATTGAACTGTGGGGTAAACCAAGCTCGAATTTTTTTACAGTGAAATCGGGAATTCCAAGGAATCTTAATGAATTCGTATAGGAATTCCTATACGAATTTTAAGGGTCTGTACAATGAATTCCAGGGAACATAGTATATTATTCAACGATCGTAACTGCTATTAATCAATAAGGGTGAATAATCACCCGAGTGATTAATAGCTATTGTACGCGAGTAGAATACTATACTTTATCCACGGGTAATTAATCCACTCGCATATCGGCTTGTATCGCAAAATTCACCCTCACTGATTAATAGCAAGTATTATACGCTCGTTAAATAATATACTATTTTTACTGGCATCGTTGGCTCAAAATTGGCCTATTTTAACCTTTTTACGAAAAAAAAGTCTTCCAGACGGTTTCTGTCACTTTTTAGAACGGAATCGTTTCAGACGTTTGCACGAAGGGGCGAAAACGGCCTATTTTTAACATTGTTCTTTTAGACTTTAATTGCTGTTTTTCGCTATTTCTAGAATTTACTTACCTAAATGCATCCTCTTTCTTATGGGCGTTTTAACAAATGGTATAGTCTCCGCCTGTCCACTGCCTATTACGGCCCAATCGTCCGGAAATTCCTCTTTATCTATCATGTAAATTTTGTGGGTCATATCATCTGAACAAGTTACCAAATGTTGATTTAAATATGACCAAGCTACACAGGTTACCTCAGCATTGTGACCTATAAATTTAATTTTTTAATCGTAAGGGAATATCCACAGGCTCGCATAACAACATAGTACATAACAATGCGATGCCGTGATTGGCTTGCTGTGCCGCCATGTATCTTGTAAGCCAATCACGGCATCGCTTTCTAATGTTTTATGTTCTTATGCAAGCTTCTGGATATGCCTTAAATAATAAGCTTACTTATGTAATGTATATGCCATGCTAAGAAAAGACTGTTGCTCAAAAAATGTGAGGAGAATTTTTTTTATGATATGGAAAATAAATTTTACTAGGTAACTGAGTTTATGTCAAATTTGGTATCAGTTTATTTATTTCAATATGAAAAATACTTTTTCTACGACTGCTTAAGAATCTAAGCAAATACACACACTTCAAACACAGAATGAATTCATTCTAGCTCTAGATACGGTATGAATATTCCGTATAAAGTGTTAGAATGAGCACATGTAGTGCCATCTCTTGTTTATAAAATTAAAGAAAACTGTAGCAAAATTAGCAAAAATATATATATTTTACCATGAAATATTAAATAATTTAATTCAATTTAAAGTTTTGCGTTAAAATTACATAAAGTTTATTAGTTTTTCTTAATATTTGACCGGTTTTTTATCCATTTGGTTAAAAAAATTAAAACTGCTCCATCTATTGTTAAATATTTAAACCTGATATCTGTCACAACAATCTGACATAACCTTAATTTTTGCATTATAATTTGTAAGTATGTGGTAAAATTAAATAAAAATCTTTTTGGTACTGATTTGATAAACTTATTAAATAACATTAATTGCTTTATATAAAAATATGTGTTTTGTTGCATTTACAATGTCAACTCACAAAAAAACATTGTTTTTAACCTTGTCCGCAGTTTAAAGCCATACAGTTTTATATTTGCAGTCGAAAAAAAAGTATAGGCTACAACACGTATGGAATAGTAATTTCGCGCTCGCGGGAACGTCATACTCGCCTACCGGCTCGTATGACTTTCCGCTCGCGCGGAATATTGTCTATTCTATAGTAGTTATAGAATATACTATTTTAGCTGGTCAATAAAAGTTTTTCAACACCAATTTATCATTCTAGGCAAACAATGATCAAAATATGCAATAAGTAAACTAGCATAAAAGTGTTTTGAAATAATATTACAGGATTCAACATCAACTAGCAAACACACTGTTCTATTAGATTAGGTTCATATTCTCAGACCCCTTCTACTATTGCACGATTTTAATGTACTTATTGTTGAACTCATGCGTAAATTTACATCTTAATCATTTCAGAAGTAACATATTCATTGCTAAAACTATCATTAAAGAAATAATATTAATTTTGCGTGTTTATTAGTTAACTACTTATAGCGGGTGTGTATAAGACCATATTTTGAATTATATCATAGTTTTTTTTTGTCACTTCTGGTTTATGACTCCTACTTTTGATTTTTAAAAACCCGGTATATTTTTATATCTTAAGTTTTTGTCAAATCTTGACAGCTTTTTTAATTTTTTAAATAACATTTTTTTTTTAGTTTTTTTAATCTGGAAAGTCATGAAATCTATTTATTTTGTATCAAATATTAATTTTACATAACCCTTACCCTCCAGGGTGTCACAATTGTGACTTTACTTCTTTATTTTTTCTTTAAGGCAATATTAATCCATAATACTTTTATAGACTTTCTATGTATGCAAGCAAATATGCAAATTTAATTCAGTATAATACAGCTCTCCTAAAACTCTAATCGAAAAATTATCATTAGTTTAGTCTCGGGAGGGTAAGGGATAAAAACTAAACTTGGAAAAACACTTGCTTTACTCGAACTTTTGCATAATCACGTCTATGGCTCGTCGATATAACTACAAAGATTATTCTTTTTATCTTTACAATGATACCAAAAAGCTAATATTAATTTTTATAATCTCTTTAAAATAAAAAAAAATTGTAAAAATAATAATACGATCGCACGCTTATAATAATAATAATAATATTTATTTACCATCGAAGATACATAAAAGTACATATGGCAAGTCATAATACAAGTGATTCACAAAAAATATAGAAATGGAAATATAAGATATTAAAAATAATTTAAAAATATAACAGAATAAATAAATCAGAATAAAAACAAGACATTAAGACAATTAAAAGATAAATTTAAAGATATAAGACAGTTAAAAAACACAATTAAAATAAAGTAGAAAAATTAATAAATACACATTAAAATATAACAAGACGCTAAAACAATTAAAAAATAAAATATATAAATAAATACTGATTAAAATATAAAAGACAATAAAACAATTAAAAGATAAAATAAACTCTAAATAACACAGTAAATAAAATAAATACTTAAGTATCTAACAAAAATTCATTAACGGAATAGTACGCTTTTTTAATAAAAAATGATTTAACTGTCTTTTTAAAAATATTATAAGATGAAATTTCACGCAGATCTGACGGTAGTTTATTATAAAACGTTACACAAGAATATAACGGTGATCTTTTATAGAATGATGTTCTATGACGTGGTATTTCCAGATTACGGCTCTGTCTAGTTCTGTAAGAGTTGATATCAGAGCGAACTGTGAACTTTTCAAAATTCTTTTTTACGTATAGGACACACCTATAAATGTAAATACTAAACACAGTCAATATACTTTTTTGTTTAAATACCTCTCTACACGTTTCCCTAAAGTCCATACCAAATATTAATCTAAGAAGCCTCTTTTGAGCAACAAAAACTCTGAGCAAGTTATAACCACTGCCCCAACTGATAATATTGTAAGAAATGTGTGAATAAGCCAGCGAGTAGTACAAGCTGAGTATTCCCGGCTCGTCTAATTCACTCTTCATTTTTAGGATACCAAAGTATGCACTACTAAGCTTCTTACAAACCATGTTTATATGTGTATCCCAGGAAAGATTCTGATCAAAATGGGTTCCTAGAAATTTTGTTGTCTCACTCAGTGAAATATCAGGGATTGTGAAACCCTGGGGAAGACCTCGTCTGATACAGAAATTTATTGCAACTGTTTTACTGCTATTTAATATTAATTTATTTCTCTGACACCACGATTCAAAATCATTAATTACCCTTAATACCAATAAATAAAGTTCCACCGAACTAAAAGCAGAAAGTAAAATAGTTGTGTCATCGGCAAACATGACAATTAAAATATTTTTTATATAATCTGGGAGGTCATTAATATAAATTAGGAACAATAAAGGCCCCAATATGGATCCTTGAGGCACGCCTAATTTGGAAAAAAATACTTCTGAGCGTATTTTTTTATTTAATCTAATAAATGATTGTCTTTTAACCAAATAGGAATAAAGGAAGTTTACAATGTACTGAGGCATTCCTGTGTTTTCTAATTTAATTTTAACAAAATCAGGACGTACTGTGTCAAATGCCTTTGTTAAATCGAACTGAAGACAAATGACAAATTTATTATTATCCAGTTCCGAATAAACAAAGTCGAGCAGTTGAAAAGTTGCCGATTCAACTGATTTATCCTTTCGGAAACCATGCTGTGAGGATGATAAAATTTTATTTTGTTCTAAGTAATCTACAACTAACTTAAATACTATTTTTTCTATGATTTTAGAAAATGTGGGCAAAATGGATATTTGGCGATAATTATCAATATTACTTTTATCACCTTTTTTATGTAACGGAGAAATTACAGCCGTTTTAAGTATATCAGGAAAATAGCCTTGAAATAACGATTGGTTAACTAGATATATAAAAGGTACTATAACTATATCCATGATCTTTGAGATAATGTTTAATGATAAACCGTCATTTCCACAAGACTTTTTATTTTTAATAGAATTCATAGCATTATAAACATCAAATTCTGTAATGGGTTGGGTGTTAAAAGGAACATTACAGTTAAAATTGGAGAAAGTACATGGTAGAGATAGATTTGAACCAAAATGATGCTTTGCCGCATTTTCCGCTGCAGTTGCAAAATAAAAACCGAAAACATTAGCAATTTCATATTCATCATTGTAAACCTTAGAATTAAAATTTATTTCAGCAATTGTATTAACATTTTTAACACGACCTAGTTTTTCATTTATAATTTGCCATATAGCTTTAGTTTTGTTATTAGCAGGGTTTATTTTATTTGTATTAAACTTTATTTTAGCACATTTTATGTTAAATCTATATTGGTTTTTAGCTAGCTTATACTGCTGAGAAGAAATTCTATTTTGGGACAATAGATAAAAAAAATGTTTTAATTGTATACCCTCAGTAATTATACTATCAGTTAACCAGCCCTTTTCAACCTTACGTGACTTTGAATTCTTTAAAACTTTTTTATTGGCAAGAGGACAAGATACATCGAAACACCAAATAACCAACTCAAGAAACCATACATAAGCATTTTCAATATCAAAACTATATATTTGGTCCCAGGGAATATTTAACAGTCTTACCCTAAATTCCTCTATATTATTTATATTAATTTTCCTACACAAAACAGATAACTTGGAATTGGAATCTTTTATTTCAACAGGCATTTTAACACTAAACTTGTGACAAAAATGATCGGCAATATTCGGATTAATTATTTCACAAGAATATAAAGTACTGTGAATATTAGTAGCCATGTAGTCGATGCTAGTTTGACTAGTGTAGCCATTTTTATTGGTGAAAACTCTAGTGTTACCAGATGTACTAGGTATAATATGAAACGATGATAAAATATCTAAAAAAATCCTACAATTGCCATCATTCTTGTTCAAGTCAATGTTAAAATCGCCACATAAAACTATATATGTAAATTTGTTGGAAGCGGTTTTAAGTATCTGAGTCAAAATGTCAAAAAACAAATCAATACTACCCGTGCATGGTCTGTAAATAGAAATAATACATAACTTCGTATCATGAAAAGCAACACAGACTGCAGAAATCTCAACATGTCCCTCAGTGGACAAATCACTAATAAGTGGCAAATCTACAGTATGAAGATCTGCATTTACAAAAATGGCAGATCCTCCATGTACAGTATTTCTCCTACAAAAAAAAGAATTAAGTTTAAAATAAGGTAAATATAAACTACTAACATTGTCATGCAAAATCCAGTGTTCAGATATGCATAAAACTTGCACATTGTGTTGTGCTAAAAAGACCTCTAAAAGATCATATTTGCATAAGAAACCCTGTAAATTTATGTGAGAAATACTTAAATCAAAGTTATCTATAAAAAATCACCATTACTAGTTTGTGCATTTGCATTAGAGATAATACTGTGAACTTCATCGTCTTGTATGCTGATAACCGAATTGTCTAAATTGCATATCTGCTGACTATTCTGCTGCTGCTGCTGCTGCTGCCGCTGCTGTTCTTGATCTATTTTTTGTAGTTGCAAAAATTCATCGGAAGGTTTTAGTTTTACCTCTATAATGGTGTTGTTTATAAAAACACTTTCATTTCTGATGAAAGTGAAAATCCTTTTGCTGATAACGGCTTTTGCTTTTTTTGAAAGCATATTTATCCTATGTAAGTAGAGGGGTTTATCGGTAGAATTGTTGACATCACAAATGTTTAAGGAAAATTGTTTTTTCAGTGAGTTAATAATTTTAAATAAATGGATGTTGTGGCCATATATAATTTTATTAAGTTCATCACTTATTGAATACATTTCTGTTAAAAAAATTACGTTCGTATGTCTATTGAGAACTGCAAATTTTTGTACCAGTTTTTTATTTATATCATTATTATTTAACCACAATAAAACTATGTCATTTTTTGAAAAATTACTTGCATTATTAGTAACTGTATTCAGTAAGATTTCAGTCGTAGCATTCGGTTTCACGTACGAAAATATTTCGAATTGTTTTAACGATTTTTCTAAATATTGTCGTAAGTTTAATCCACTATTGCCTGCTACAAGTAAAACTTTTGGTTTAGCTTTATGTAGTTTTTCACTAATGTAATTTTGCATTTGTACAGGTGGTGCCGATTTAGAAATATTTTCCCTAGAAGTTGGATTAAAATTATTACTTTCAGTAGATACCTGAATGCTTCTTGATTTAGTAAACTTTTTTATTGATGTTTGGGTACTATTATTTACTAAAATTTTAGGATATAGTTCAGTATTCTGAGTTTGAAAATCACTATCATTTTTTGTTGACTTTTCTTCTAAAGTACTTGTACTAACTACTTCTGTTTGTGTTTCAACGCTTATTGTTTTTTTTGTAAGCAAGTTTTTCATATACTCCATATGTTCTTTATACCCTCTCATTTCTATGTCAAGTCTTTTTATTTTATTATTTAGTTTTTCAATCACCTCATTTTTTTCCGTTAATTTAAACTGAGCATCTGCCAGTTTGTTTCTCAGATCTGTAACAATATCTACTTCGTCCGTTAATTTAGAAAAATTTTCTTCGTCACAGGTAATTTCTAGTATGCCTATGTTACTATTATTACATTTTTTGTTTTCTAATATTTTACTTTTACTGTTTTTGTTAATCATTTGTGGATTTTTAATCAAATTATTTTTTATTGCATTTCTGGTGACTTTTTTATTTCCATTATTTTCCATTATCGTCGTGTAATATAAGTACAAAATGTAGAATAAAAAACAACTTTGTAGATGAGATGGACCATTAGCTGTATGCCACACGCTAATTTTGATATCGTATTCTTATCACAAAAAGTGTTTATTTACAAAAGTAATATGCATTTACTCACTTATAAGAAGAGATTTTCAAAATTTTATTCTTCACTATGAGAATTGTGTCACTAATCACTCACAAAACATCATAATGTGTCTTATGCGGTTTGTTTTGCGGAATCATCAAAGGCGCGTGCAGCGCGTATATTATTTAAAGAACTTATATATTTTTAAAGAGATTACGAAAATATTAACTTTTTGGTATCATTGTAAAGAGAAAAAAATAATCTTTCTAGTGATATATACGTTATTAAGCAAAAATTTGAGTTAAAGCAAAAAAATTGGTAAAATTAAAAGTAAACAAGTTTTTAAGTAAATTGTATTTTTCTACCAATATTTGATCCAAAATGAATAGATTTAGTGACTTGCTAGATAAGAAAAAATTTGAAACAAAATTGTATTTAAAAAATTACAAAAGCTGATAAAATTTGACAAAAATATGGGTAAAGACACAGAATTTGATGGAGAATCCAAATATGTAAACATGTACAGGGTGTTCTATTTAAAAATCAAAAGTAGGGGATCGTTTCTGGTTAAACCGCAAGTGAAAAAAAAATTACGTTATATTATATCATTTAAAATATGGCCTTATAGACACTCCGTAAATTTTATTCTTTTATCTCTAAGAATATAAAAGTTATAGAGGCGAGCCACCTTTGAAAAACACCCAGTATAGGTAGTTCAGCTTAACCTTCGTTCTTTGGCAGTGTAAAAAACATAATTGTGTACTTCGAGAATCGAAATTAAAAGGTTTTGAAAGCATTGTCATACAGGCTTATTCTTTTAAATGGTACAGTGCCTCTAACTTTTTATAAAATAAATATTACTTACCTGTTAATTTGACTAGTGGTTTGGAATGTTTCAAATTCCATATATAAGCGTTTTTGTCACTGCTTCCACTCACCATATAGTTTCCGTCAAATGAAAGACAAGATTTAATATAAAATGAGCTGTTCTCATGTCCAACATATTGCTGAATAGGCTTTGTATCATATGTTGCTAGGTTGTAGCAGTAAATGTTATTATCTAAACAATTAACATACAATCTTAAGCATTCTTTGTCAATTTGAAGACAACTGAAACCATTTTTTGACGTATTTCCGCTGTATTCAATCGTACTTTTTGGTAAAGCGTCTTTTTTGCCGAGACTGTAGTGTTTACGTAAGTCCCAAATCTTGATTTTTCCGTCTCCGGCGCCGCAAGAAACTAAAGTGTTTTCGTTTTGGAAAACAAGACCAGTTACGGATTTGATACCGGAGTTTGACGGTGTCAAAACTTTTTTCCGGGACTTGCTCGGTGTGAATACTTTGCAAATGTGGGAATTTGAAATTATTTGGTCAGCTTTTCCGATGAAACTTCGTAAGTCTGTTCGGGTATCCCAAAGAATTATATTGCCATCTCTGCCTGAAAATTTAATACAATATTTTAAATTAATTTATCGAAAAAGCTATTGCTACATTATGATATTCTTATTGATTTGGATATAATTTTAATCTCATCAACGTTTCAAGTTTGGTATTGTAAAAAGCGGTAAAGTAATGCTTGTTTTATTTTATAAGGGGATTATTTTATTTGTTTAATATAGATCTACCTTTAAAATTGCCGAGAATTTTATAAGCTTTAAAACGATGTATCACATGACCACCATTTCTACTTTAAAAAAGTCCCCCTTGTACCCCTGCCACCATTGTGCCCACTAAACATAATATGTTATTATAAAATATGAACCAAAAATTATTTGGGCTATTATTTATTTGTTTCAAATATCAAGTTGACACCTTAAGCCATTCAAAAGTTAAAGGGGGGCTCTGTGTATACAAATGTAGGGGAAAGTGTTGTATACTGGGACAAAAATTTTCAAACACCCATAAAAAATTAAAATCTTATTTAATTTAATTTTTTGTTATTTTATTAAGTTGTAAATAAAAATGTATATCATAAATTAATTATGTGTTTTAAAATGTCCCACTATACAACATATGAGTATTACATATTGGGCCAAAGGCCATTTTATTTACCTATAAATAAATCAAAATAAAAAATCAAATAAGCAACAAATAATAATAATAATAATAATAATAATAATAATAATAATAATAAGCAGATTTATTCATCCCAAAAAACTACAAAGGCTTACAAAGGGACACCTCTAAATGTTCTTTATTGGTAAAAAATTACAATAATTAATTACACAAATGGCCATTGACCCAAGTCCTTCAGCAACAGCAACAAAATTTACAGTAAAAATGACACTATTTATTTAAATAATATTTAAAAAAAAATATATTGCTTATTCACAAGGACACAGAATTTTTTTCCAAAAAATCTAAATAAAAGTGGAATTGTTCCAGAATTCTATTTATCCTGCCATATGAAAATGGGGGATGGAGTTTAAGAACAATCCTCTTTTATTAATAAGTCTGTATGCAACACTTAATTTTGTCCCATTATACAAATTTTAGTTTATAACCTTATATTTTAAAAAATATACATAAAAATACTAACTGATTAATAGGTTTACCTCAAAAACACCCTAAAGATTATATTTACAAACTTTCAATGAAAAATTTTATCAATTAAACACAATATGCACTTCAATTGTTTAAAAAAAACTTTGGTGCACTCAGTAGTAAATTGACCTAGAGACCTAGCAGACCAAGGCCTATGGTTTTTAGGCAGGCGCTAATTATTCGGTAATTTATTGTGAAGCTGAAGTTTGCGACGTTTTTTTTTGCATTGAAAATAGTATATTAAAGCACTTATTCCATAACACGTTTTTAGCGCACTAGTACTTTAGAAAACTCGCCGCAAGTGGCTTGTTTTCTAAACATATGTCATGAAACTAGTACATTAATATTTATTTATTTATACATGACCTCAAATACTGTTATGAAACTGGTGACAAGGCCTACTTATAATAAAATATCTAAATTTTTATAAAAAAGAAGATAACAAAAAATATTTGTAACTATTATAAAATACATAAATTAATTAAATATTTTGAAGGTACATTTTTAGTTTCTTTTTAAATCCAAGTCCATTTTTTATAATTTTAATATCATTTGGTATATTATTGTATTGCACAGTTCCTGCATAAATTGGTGAACATTGTGTTTTGTTTGTTTTGCACATTGGATTTTTAAGATGTTCATTTGTTCTTATACTATTTAAATTTACATTGCAAAAAAATGTTGCAAACTTCAGCTTCATAATTTATTTAGATTTTTAACTACCAAAGGAAGTACACTATTTGGTTTCTCCCACTATGCACAGTGTCCCATTATATAACAGTTTCCCCTATATTAAGAATTTCACTACATATTACTAAAATAATTAATAATACAGGAGAGACCTATCAGAAATCTTGATTCAGGATGCATCCATAAATATATTACTAAAATAATTAATAATACAGGAGAAACCTACCAGGATGTGACTCATTCTACAAAGATCTTTTATATTTATACGGGATATTCAATAAAACCTGCAGTGACTCGGTTGTGAGCATGTGGTAAAAGGCAAAAATCATACCAGTTCAAGTGTGACTCGTGTAATTTTGTTGAAGATTTGCAAAGGTGGACCCCTTATATGAAAGCAGCAGAGGTACGAGTCACTGCAGTATAGCAGAGCTTATTAAAATATTGTTACAAACATTTTAGTTATAATTTGTGCACCTATTAAAATTAAGAGCTAAGCATACCTCCAGTAGCAAAAACACTTGAATCATCTTTCCGAAAAGAAACAGTTTTTATAGACCGAGTATGTCCATAAAATGTCTTTATTTCCTGAATTTCACCATTATGTAAATCATATAATTTAGCAGTATGATCCCCAGATGCAGTAACTATTTTCATTTGATCAAACATCCAACACAAATCAAATATGGCATTATTATGAGCCTGAATTCCGAACCTTGAATTTTCCTTGCAATTGTGTATTCCTAATTTTCCATCTTCATTAGCTAGGGCTACAAAATGCTCATTTCCTGCCTGTGCAGCAAATTTGCATGCAAATATAGGAGTGTCACAAGACAGTTCTTCATCGTCATTGGAAATCAATTGCGTATAAGCATTGTCTTTTCTACATCTTAATCTATGTGTAAAGTAATCGTAATTATTCCATTTTTCTACAAACAATATTATAAAATAAATAAATATTTATAGTAGTATTTCTTAGGTAAAATAATAAACATTTAGATGTTTATTATTTTTGTTAATATATCAATAACCTACAAAACAACTTACTCAAACCGTATTGTTGATTTAAAAAACTTGATACGTTGTTCTGCATGTTTTTACATTTACTTATTTGACTTAAATTCGCAGAACCGATCTTAAATTTATTAAACTATAAACAGACCAACCACATTTATGCAAAAATTGTGTTTTTCTAAGCGGGAATACGTTAACATTTCAAGTTTTTTTTCTTTACAAGGATGAAGTTACATCCTTATTTAGACAGGTATGTGCAAAAGAGACAGAATCTGCCTGACGAATAATCAAAGCTGTAAACATCGATAAGACAGATCGCTGTAATATATATTTTAAGGATTTTAAACAAAAATGGAATAAATTTTATCCATATTTTATTTGTATAAATAATTATTAAATAATTTATCAATTAATGAATAATCTTTGATCTTATTTTAATAATATTTACTAAATTTTTTGATAAATAAATTTTAGTAGGTCAAAAATTCAAATTTCGAGTAGTTCAAAGATGTGGATCTTTTAGCGCCATATTTAATAGGTTATGTTTTTGTACGTTTTTTTTGTGATTGATTTACGATGAGTTTGTCTATTTTTGGTATGTAAACTAAAAAGAATTACACTTTATTTTGTTTAAGATCCATGGTGGAATAATTCCACTGGAATTATCATAATTTCTCGCTCTAATGGTGATAGGCTTCCGTATACAGGATTTCAAAAAAAAAAGGGAAAAAGTTCCTATAGACCTAGACTGAAAATTCCTTTCTGAGGCGGCTTCACTGCCCCCTCTTTTGTCTGATGTTCAAAAAGGTTTTTTGATGTGCTCTGGTTATACTTTAGTTATACGTTAACCAGGTAGGGGTATGACAAACCCCAGTGAGTTTATATAAACAAAATAGTTATTTATGGTACTAGTGGGTAAAGTAAGATATTGCCCATGAGAAAATTAACCTGCGAGGCGGCAGCCAAGCAGGTCAATTTTCGAGAGGGCAATATCGGTTTACCCATGAGTGCCATACAAGGTTTTATCCAATAAATAGCTTAGGAATTCATATTTTTATTAAAAATTTTAATGACATTTACAAGAAAATAATTTGACAAGTGACAGTTGAGTGTAAAATAAATAATTATCCACTCAATAAAGTAAAAGCCACGCAGGGGTTATTATTGAGTTTATCTATTTAAAATAAAGCTGGTAATTGTCTTATTATCTATATGTATTGGATAATAGTTATTTATGGTACTAGTGGGTAAAGTAAGATAAGTGACAGTTGAGTGTAAAATAAATAATTATCTACTCAATAAAGTAAAAGCCACACGGGGGTTATTATTGAGTTTATCTATTTAAAATAAAGCTGGTAATTGTCTTATTATCTGTATGTATTGGATAAAACATATTTATCCAATACATACAGATAATAAGACAATTGGATAAATATGTTTTATCCAATACATACAGATAATAAGACAATTACCAGCTTTATTTTAAATAGATAAACTCAATAATAACCCCCGTGTGGCTTTTACTTTATTGAGTGGATAATTATTGATTTTACCCACTCAACTGTCACTTGTCAAATTATTTTCTTGTAAATGTCATTATAATTTTTAATAAAAATATGAATTCCTAAGCTATTTATTGGATAAAACCTTGTATGGCACTCATGGGTAAACCGATATTGCCCTCTCGAAAATTAACCTGCTTGGCTGACACCTCGCAGGTTAATTTTCTCATGGGCAATATCTTACTTTACCCACTAGTACCATAAATAACTATTAGTCTCTATGGGCACATCTACTCGCCTACCTTTGTAAAACACTTCAAAGGCCCATTCTGTGTATTAAGCTCAGTTGTGAGAAAAACCGTTATGAAATAGGAGTGAGGGAAAGTGCTCTGTGGGTTTGTGGAACCCCACATGGTTAATGGTGTCTAAAATTTAATAATAATAAAGTACTTTATTGCCAAACATAATAAATCATGAACATGACAAATGGTCATTGACCGGGGTCCTTCAGCCTGGAAATATATATTAACAGTAGAAAAAAAAAATATATATATAAATAAACTATATCATACTTAAATTGGTAAAAAAAAACAAAATTTAAAAATATTAACAATTAAATAAAAAAAATATATATAGGAATACAAAAAAGTAATATTTCTCAGTTTGAAAAATCTTGAATGTGTTGCCAGAGAGTTTTTTCCGGGAATTTAGCTTTAGCTGTTGTATTCGGATTCCTAGGAATGCAGAATTCATTAAGGATGTCAATGTTGAAGTCCGATTTTGCGAAGTTGGTGGATAGGTTAATGATATGGGTAAGGATAGGCATTGTGGAGGTGGATTCGAGTAGAAAGTTATTGGATGGATTGTGAAGTGGGTCTCTGGGATGTCTAATCTTGGTGATTTTTCTGAGGGCTGATGTTTCGCCTACTTGAATGTTTTTCTTTGCAGGGTTGTTGGAGTTGATAAATAAAGGATGTCCATATTCAAGTAGAGGTCTGCAGATGGTCTTGTAGATATGGCTTGCAGTCTGAGTACTTATTCCCTGGTTTTTGAACATAAGGCTGCGGAAATGGCTGGCTCTGGTTATAGCTTCTTGTTGTTTGTGTGTGTTTGTTAAAATTTAGTTTCTGGTCTGGGTTGATACCTAAGTATTTTACTGACACACAAGGCTCTACTGTCTTGTTGTTAATGGTGATTGTTGGAGAGTTGACTTTGGGAATGTGGTTGAATATAATCAGCTGCGACTTGGAAGCGTTGACAGTTTGTCTCCATTTCGTAAACCATAAAGATGTGAAGTCTGTTAGTGATTGTAGGTTTTTCATAGTTTTTCCGAGTGTATTGTTGTGTGCTACTAGTGCTGCGTCATCTGCGAATTGGAGAATGGAGAGTCCAAAAACTAAATTACAAAAAAGTTATACAGAAAAAAGTTTGAGACAAAAAACTAATAAGGCCCCCCCGTTTCGCACACCCCTGGTTTAAATAAGTACGTAAAAATGACATACATAGATGGGCCTTATTAGGATTAATTCACGTGCAAAACCTCGTTAACATATCTTTTATTAAATAAAAACCGATGTTTTTAGCCAATTTCAAAGGGGCATATGTTTATAGGAACTTTTTGTCATATTTTATCATGTAGAATCACCTATTAAAATTTCCTACGCTATTTCAAATACACCCTATATATACATATACATATATATATATATATATATATATATATATATATATATATATATATATATATATATATATATATATATAAAATAATATTTTAAATATACATATCACAATTAAAACTAAGTAACCAGTGCATTTTTCAGTTTACATTAGAATGAATTCAGATATATAGCGTTTTTAATTTCTAGTGGTAAATTTGGTATATTCATTGTGTGCTTTTTTCAAAGCACTTAATCATTTGTTGCCAAGTTACTGTTCTATACATATTTTGCTGACTGAAACTTATTATTTATTCATTTGGGGGTAAATCCAGCAAAGGGAGGCTTATTGACATATTATGGGAGTTTTATAGTCATATTATACACTGAAAGCTCCCAGGGGCTGAATATGAGACTCCCCATGTAATTTTATTGTGGGAGCTCCCTGGAAACTTCCTGGGAGTAACTTTGTTGACTGAGACATTTGTATGGATTACTTTAAACCTTTATGTCAAAGCTGAATGTTTAAATTAATATAATACTAACCATTTTTTTTCACAATGAAAATGGTTTGAAGTTGCTTTTTTTGTTAACGTTTTTAATCAAGTTTCTTAGAATATTCAAAAAATGAGTTTTTTATTTTTCTATAACTAAGTAAAGTTTATTACATATTTAATTATCATATAATCATTTTTATTGAAATACAAGTTTAGTCAGAAATGAGGTCATTAATTTTAAGGGGTGATTCTACATTGGAAAGTATGAAACAAAGTTTTTATAAACATATGTCTTAAAATGCCTCGTAAGGAAGCTATGCCCCTTTGAAAGTGTCTTAAAAATTCTGTTTTTATTTTATAACTTAGAAACCCTTTGAGATATAGCAATGAGGTTTTGCATGTGAACTAATCTTAATAAGGCCCATCTTCGTATGTTATTTTAATGTACTTACATATTTTAACCAGGGGTGTGCAAAATGAGGGGGCCTTATCAGTTTTTTATCCCAAACTTTTTTCTGTGTAACTTTTTTGTAATTTTATTTTTGGAATATGATTTCTCAGGTCAAAATACAAATACAAAAGGTACTTGTGTTGTAATACAGTTTTAGAGAAAAATTCATTTGAAGGCGATATTTCCCGGTTCGAGGACGAAAAATTAAATACTAATATGTTTAAAACCAAAATTTCAATGATACAGGGCTATTCTATATCAAAATCTAAGAAATAAGTTTCTATACATAAGTGCATTTTTAGGAGACCATAGCTCCCTTAGGATTGAATTTTGGAAGTACCTGTATATGAGTTATTTTTTCTTAGTTTTTGATGTACATTAACCTTGCATCATTAAAATTTCGGTTTTCAACATTTTATTATTTAATTTTTCGTCCTCGAACCGTGAAATTTTACCTAAAAATTATTTTTTCTCGAAAATGGTTAATCCTACAACAAGATCATATTCCAAAAATAAAATTACAAAAAAGTTTAACAGAAAAAAGTTTGGGACAAAAACTGATAAGGCCCCCCGTTTCGCACACCCCTGGTTAAAATAAGTATATACATGTATATGTATGTATAGATAACATACGAAGATGGACCTTATTAAGATTAGTGTACATTTAAAACCTCGTTGCTGTATCTTAAAGGGTTCCTGAGTTATTCGATAAAAACCGATTTTTTTGGCCACTCTCAAAGGGGCTTAGCTCCCTTACGACGTATTTTTAGACATATGTTTATAGGAACTTTTCTTCATATTTTCCTATGTAGAATCACTAGGGACACTAGATCTAGGTCTTAAGTTAGCAAGGCGCCTTGCTAACTTAATACCTAGATCTAGTGTCCCTAAGAATCACCCCTTAAAATTAATGACCCTATTTCTATAAACGCTGTGTATGGTGTTTTTTATTTTTTCTGTGTATTTTATATTGGGGTTTAATAAAGCCCACGTGGTTAATTACGTAATTTTTTCCACCTTTATTTATCCATATATGTATTGTTAAAAAAATATAAAAAAAGTACAATAGATTTACAAAAAATCTAATTTAGATGTTAGAATAAATATTTAGACATAGTTTATTGATAATATAGTTATGTAGATATTAAAATAAATACAATCGAATTGACCTGTTTCACAGTTCATATCATTTTCTCCTCCTGTTTTCCCTGCTGCATATTCTTCTGCTATTAGGTTATGGGCCTTATACACTGAGGGCCGTTACAAAGTGATATTTTGAAAAATTTGATCGTATCCGCGAAAAACAGGTGATAAAAAATATCTAAAAATATTTTTTGACAAGTTGACTACGTTGGAAGAAATGGGTGCAGAAATAGCCGCACTCCGAAGAGAATTACAGCTCAAATGTGCAACTAAGGCTACCGTGATTTCTAGTTCAGTGGGTGGTCTGGCTGTATCAAAACATCTAGATGGTTCCAACTATAATGAATGGAAATTTTGGATAAAGAACTTTCTTGTTGATGCAGGATTGTGGATCTGCATTGAAACAACGGAAAATGAAATTGTAAACCCAGACTTAGACCAATAAACTCTTACAAAAATCAACTTATCATTAAAACTATGTTCAACCTCCGAAACTAAAAAGGCTAAAACAGCTAAGGAAGCATGGGAAAATCTCCCAAAAGCTTATGAAGATTCGGGTATAGTAAGATTGGACTATACTATAAAAAAAATTAAATTGTGTTCGTCAAAGCAGGACTATGCTGATAAAATTTTAAACATTTCTGAACAACTAGAAAATATTGGTGAACCTTTCAAGGACAATGTTGTTGGTGGAATAATCCTTGGTGGTCTTCCTGAAGAGTACAAACCATTGATATTGGGAATACAGGGCTCTAAACAAGCTACCACGACAGAATTTGTTAAAAGTTTACTACTGCAGGATAATGTTAAAAACCTTGGAAATACTACGAGTTCAGATTCAGTTTTTATCTGCAGAAAACCATTTAACAAAAATACGAAACAACGTTATAGAGTTCCGAGATGTTACAATTGTAATGAGTATAATCACAAAGCTGATTCTTGTCCCAAACCAAAGAAATCTACTCCTAGAAAAGAAGAAAATAGTAATTTTGTATTTTCGTGTGATAAATCTACTGAAATGTCCAAGAAATGGATAATAGATTCTGGAGCAACGGCTCACTTTACACCACACCGAGAGGTTTTGAGATTATTCCAAGAAAATTCAAGCAGAGACTTGGGAATTGCAAATGGCACTAAACTGAAGTGTACAGGAACAGGTGAACTTGATATTCTTCTAAGCAATGAGAAGACCGTAACAGTAAAAGATGTAGTCCATGTCCCCGACTTAGCATTAAATTTACTTTCTGTAAGTAAGATCGTTAAAACTGGACTTTTTGTGTTATTTTTGACAAAACTTATGCATGCAGACTGACAACAAAAAATGTTTTACTGAATGCTAAAGAAATTATGGCTACAGCTACGGAAATAAATGCAATGTACTGTCTAGATCAAGCTCATGATAACCTGTTAGCAAACTCAGTAAAAGTCGAAGATACATATGAGCTTTGGCATCGCCGACTTGGGCATTTAAATGAACAATCCATCAAAATATTGAAACAAATATCTGATGGTAAAACATTTACAGATAATGTTCAAGAAAAATGCGAAAGTTGTATAAAAGGAAAGCTACATCGTGAATCATTCGATAAGTCTGGAGGCAGGCGAGCTGAAAATACACTGGATTTAGTCCATTCTGATATTTGTGGCCCGATGCAAATCAGTTCCATTGGAGGTGCTAAATATTTTTTAACATTTACGGACGATTTTTCAAGAAAAACCGTAATATATTTTCTTCGGGAAAAATCTGAAGTCACAGAAAAATTCAAAGAATACAAAGCATTAGTCGAGAATGAATCTGGCAGAAAAATCAAATGTTTAAGGACAGACAATGGTAAAGAATATGTTAACCGAAATCTTACAAAGATATTAACATCAGCAGGAATAAAGCACCAAAAGACGATTCCGTATACACCTCAACAAAATTCCGTTGCCGAGAGACTTAATCATACTTTAGTGGAAAAAGCAAGAAGTATGTTGATAGACGCAAGTCTTGGTAATAAATATTGGGCAGAAGCAATTTCAACTGCCACATATTTAAAAAAACATTTCTCCAACTAAAGCTATAGATAACAAAACAAAAGCTTGGTCTGGGAGAAAACCGGATTTGAAACATCTTCGTGTATTTGGGTGCAAAGCATTTGTTCATGTTCCGAAAGAAAAAAGACGAAAACTGGACAATAAAGCAGTTGAATGTATTTTCGTAGGATATCCTGAAAACACAAAAGGATTCCGATTTTTAAATTCAGAAAATAAAGTATTATTCTTCAGAGATGCAGTTTTTTTGAAAATCAGTCTGGAAAGGCTTTTTCAAAATAATGAAGAAAATCAACAGGAACAAACAGTTATAACAGCTACTACTGTTGAAGTGGGGAAAGAGATTCCATTATTATCCGTTAATGAAGAAAATTATGAAGAAGAGGTAACTGAGAAGAGTATTTCAGAAAATTATGAGAATGTATTGGAGTCACCTGAAGAAAATGTAGTAGAAGATTTTTTAGAAAATCAAGAATTTGTAGAAGAATTACCAGAGAGATTAACTCGCCGACGGCAACTAAATAAATTTATATATAATTCTGATTTTATATATCAAGTAGCTGATATTATGTGTGAGCCAAAAACAGCAAAAGAAGCATTGTCTTGTACAGATGCTGCTCACTGGAAGGACGCAATGAACGAAGAACTAGGAGCTCACCAGGAGAATAGAACCTGGGTTCTCTGCGATGCTCCTCAAAATAAAAAAGCCATTAAAAGTAAATGCACATTCAAATAGTATATTAAAGTACTAGTTTCATAACATACGTTTTTAGCGCACGATTACAAGTTTAGAAAACGAGCCGCTTGCGGCGAGTTTTCTAAAGTACTAGTACGCTAAAAACGTGTTATGAAACGAGTGCTTTATACAATTTTTTCTATTTTGCTCTAAAATTTAAAAAAACTTACATTTAAATTTATGACTGATTTAGGGATTTTTTGTTTTGGATTGGCATTACAGTTTACACCATGTTTAAAATTCTAAGAACAAATGATATTTTGATATATTTTATAGTCATATCTTCTCTTTTTTACTGCAATTAACCAAGCCACAATTATAACATGGTAAGAATAACCTAAACACAAAATTTTGTAGAAAATTCAACTTTAAAGCGACATTGACATTTGCACGGAAAACGTCAAGCGATAGGCCAGGTCTGTTGCCAACCCAAAAGAACAAAAAGTAGAGACCTCTTATGAGCCTATAAGAACACGCAAAATGCGTGTTCTTATGAGCTTATAAGAGTCGCAAAATAGAAAAAAGAAATTAAATGCTGATTTATGTAAAAATGCAAGCTATCGTCCTAGAGCTAAGCATATAGACATCAGACATCACTTCCTACGAGAAAAACAAGAACGTGGTGAAATTTGTATGAAATTGATTCCTACAGAAAAAAATGGTAGCAGATACTTTTACAAAGCCCCAATTTTTTGAAAAATTAAAATATTGCTCACAACGAATGGGAGTAATATCACATAAAGTGTGTTAGAATAAATATTTAGACATAGTTTATTGATAATATAGTTATGTAGATATTAAAATAAATACAATCGAATTGACGTGTTTCACAGTTCATATCATTTTCTCCTCCTGTTTTCCCTGCTGCATATTGTTCTGCTATTATTAGATAATATATAGATTTCATATAGGCATGTCAGCCTTTTTTATAGCAGACACACTGGCAGGATCCATATTTATAATTTGAATTTAATTTTAGACCTTTAACATTCAGACTTTATTTCCGCATTTACTTTATTATAATTTGTTATATTCTGTAAATCACTCAGACTGATTTTTGATCAATCAATGTCGTTATTATTACTTTATTATAAATGACTTCTTTTTATGTTTATAAGTTAAAGTGAAATTCATGACATTATATGTCTGATTTACCAAGACTGTCATGTAAAAAATTTAGAAGAATTCACAGAAATAAAAATCGATTGATTTGACTGGCCTACTTGATTAACACATTCGCTGCCGATGCAAAAACTTTTAGGTTTTCGCGGGTGCCACCACTTTTTTTTAAATTATTTGGATGGCCACAAAAACTCAAAAAAAAAAAATCTGAACCGGGTGCACTTTTGCGTTTGGAAAATGATCAAAAAGTTCCATTAGTTCTATGCCTACCTAGCGATGTTTACTCAACTACAAACCCGACAATACGCTAAGTTTAATATGAAACAGGGTGGCTCCGACAGGAGCCTGCGGTACCTGCTCAAGGTACCGACAGGCTCCTATAGGGCCAGCAACATCGAACGTGTTAACAAATGTAACATAAATTTTTTCACAATAATTTGCAAATAGCTCGAAAACGGTTCTTGTTAGGTATAGGGTATTACATATTCATTTTAAAGCAAATTTAATTCTCTATTTAACTAAATAAAAAAAAGTATAGGGTGCCATTAAAAAAATGAGTTATGGCTATTTGAAATTTGTTAGATTTGACCTGCTTTCTGATACACCCTGTATAAATTTTGAGTTCTGTTCCAGCTTAGAATAATTCGGTTAAGTATCATTGAGTAAACCACAAAACAACTGGCCAATTGCACGTGGATTCAGGCAACGGTGACTGCACGATAGTCTTAGATTTGGATAAATTTTGATTAATGGCTGCCATATGACATCAGAAAAGAATATGCTAAAGGATTTTTCTCAAAACCGCCTTTTTTCCGAGATATGACTTTTTAATTTTTTTCAGGAAATCGTGGTTTTTCATAAAAATGGCTTTGACCTTAAATAACTCAAAAACTATTTTAGATATTTAAAAACGGATTTCACCATTAAAAAGAGCATTTATTTTTTTATCTAAAATGCATTTTCTCGGTCCGATAGTGTTTTTTTTAGGTATTATTTATTTATTTATTTATTTATTTATTTATTTAAACGGGAAACCCCATTACAAGTAAAAAATACATATAAATTTAACAAAAATTAAATATAAGAAAAAGAATAATATTTAAATCTATAAAACTTAACAAGTATAGGAACCAAGTAAGATACGAATACTATATATAGTATTATATATAAGATCAAATAATTAATTAGTTTGGAGATCAAGGTAGAACACGAAACAGATGAGATTTTAAACTATTGTAAGTAATCCCTACTACTTCAATATTATGATTATTAACCATATTCATCATCCTATTTATAGGAGAAAATACCATATAATTAGTATGATGATGATGAGTATAGAATAAATTTGTCTGTCTTGTGTTTGTGATAGGAACCCTTATATCAAGCAATTCAAGAAGATCCGGAGAATTAATATATCCATTTAGAATTTTAAAAAGGAAACAAATATCACAAATACTTCTACGCTTTCGCAAAGTAGTTAAATTAATGCTGTTCAAAATATTACTGTAGTCATGGTTGACAATAAACGCGTTTAATTTGAAGGCACAAAATCTTAAAAATTTATTTTGCACTTTTTCCAAACTGTAAATATCATTATGATAATATGGTGACCAAAAAGTCCAAACCAATGACATATAAACAGATCTAACAGTCCATACATCCAGCAAAAACTTCACCTCTAATGTATCTACTTTTATCACATATAATCACTACAGTGTTTTTTTTTCAGGATTTCCTTAATAGTTACGCCGAATCCGATTTTTATAGCTGCCACTATAAAAATCGGATTCGTAGTAGCTAAATTAGGTAAACACCATTAAAAAAATATATACACTGAGAAATCAAGATTGAGTAGTATAATAACATATCTTAATTTATCGCAGTTGGTTTTACCTCAATAATTTGAATCTGAATCTGAACAGATAGGAGGTGGCACCCATCGGATTCAGATTTGGCACACCCAATTTATTAAAAAACCATTAAAATATTTTGTATACACGGTTTAGTAAAAAGAAAAATATTATTTTTTTCGCAGTTGGCTTTGGCCTCAATTATTTTAAAATTTCCCAACAGATAGAAGGTGGCACTGACTGAATTTGGATTCAGCATACCCAAATTATCTAAAAACCGTCAAAATATTTTGCACGCATTGAAAAAATGCGGTTCTGTGATACAAAAACCTATTAATTCATCGAAGTAGGCTTTGACTTCATTTATATGAATCTCCTTAAGAGTTACGAGGTTGAATCCACCGGATTCGGATTCAGCACACCAAAAATATTTAAAAAAAAATTTTGCTTAATACCTAAAAAAAAACTGTTAACCGCTGGGGTATTTTATCGAAGGACCTTTGTGACGTGAGGCAAAATAGAGACTTACTTGTATTGTTCCAGGTGTCTTCCTGTACTTGGGCCCAAGATGACATAAAGTATTACATATCAAAGTAAAGCAAATTTAATGCAGATTTTAGAAATAAAAAAAATATATGAGGTGTTTCATTTAAAAAATCAAAGTTAAGTGCCACATCCGGTTCAACCGGAAGTGGCACAAGCATGAAAATATTTTTAATTGATCGGCCATATACAAAAACCCTAAAGTGCAAATTATCAGATTTTTAAATTTATTGGTTCTCCATAAACTTTTAATATGCCACTTCCGTGAATAAACCTGCGGTTTTTTTGTTTAAAATTATTTTTTAAGCACTTTTTAAAACTTGTAATTAAATAAATTTTCGCGAAATCTTCAAATAATGGGCGATTTTTTTATGTTCTAACTTAAGGGGAGGGGGATATATTTTTTTAGTTTCTCCCAACTAGTATTGTTTCTAAATATTACCAAATAAACCGTCCAAAACAGGTACCGATTTTTTTTCAAAGGTTGAGCGATTTGAGCTACCTCTAAAAATTAATCGATTTGGCTCATTTTTGAGTGGCCACCGTTTTGTACCAAGGAGCAACTTTTGAGAGGGAGTCTTTTAGATTTCGCAATTCGAGATTTTTTGACACACCCTAATAATGATCATATACAAATTTTACTTCAATATGTAAAATGGGGCAAAACGGTAAGTTAAAAATATGTTTTTCGGGGACCCCATTTCACCAACTTTTCGGGGCTTCTACCCGATCCAGGACCTGGCGATTTGCATATAGCTTAATTTGAATGTACTTTAAAACATATATATGTGGCTTGATTCGAAAAGGGCAAATTTCAAACATTGACCGTTTTAGCGGTTGTACAGCCCACAAAGTCCTGGATTTAGGGGATGCTTACTTAAGTAGAATAGTACGAGGTTAAAAACAAACATAAAAAACAAACATAAACAGAAATGTTTATTATAAACACACGTCGGTCCTTGTCGCTTAAAGTCCAGATTTATCTGACAAGCATTACAATGGCTTTTTTAGGTTATATTGATCTGAAAAAAAATAGTTCTTCGGTGTAACTCAAAATACGGAAAAAGTGACATTGGCTATTTTAGAACCAAGCCACAGATACAAAATACAGCTGGGAGAAAATAATTAAATAAAAATGGTCACCAGCTCTTAGACTATGTGTATCAATTTTCATGAAAATATAAACATTTAAAAATAAATACCTATGAAAGGTAAAAAATTTGTATTATCAGATTCAGTTTTGGCGACCTCAAAAACCCATATACAGGGTATTTACTAAGTACGGTACTTAACTTCAGGGCGTAATTCTTTACCCAAAAATAATAAAAAAAGTTTATATAAACGTCTAAAAACGTCCTAAAACGCCTCGAAGACGAAAAATAAAATACTAAAATTTTGAAAACCAAAATTTCAATAACACAGGGTGAAAGTACATTCAAAACTAAGAAAAAGCTTCATATACAGGTACTTTCATAAATATATCCTAAGGGTGTTATGGCATTGGCGGATTTAGGGGAATATATTACCATCGAAATACCCCTCCTTAAAATAAAATAAATCCGCCCTGTGTTATGGTCTCCTAAAAATACTCCATTTTTAAAGGGCCATGGTAGCTTTAAAAGGGATTTCTGGACTACATGTATAGAAACCTTTTTCTTAGTTTTTGATGTAGAACCACCTCGCGTCATTAAAATTTTGGTTTTCAACATTTTAGTATTTAATTTTTCGTTCTCGAAACGTGAAGTTTCACGTTCAAATTAATTTTTCTCGAAAACGGTTTATCCTACGGTATTACAACAAGAGTACCTTTTTAATGTGTCTTTACCTGAGGAATCCTATTCTGATAATAAATCCACTAAAAAGTTACTTTGAAAAAAGTGATAAGTCCCGCCCCATTTCGAACGCCCGGACGCGTCCCTGGTTAAAGTAACTACATGCAAATACCATTGGCCTTATTAGAGATAGATCACATGCAATACCTAGTTGCTATAACACAATGCCACACTTCCTTTGCCTTTTCCTACCTTTAGCAACTCTTCGTACAGAACAATTCTGAGCAAAAAATGGCTTTATTGTAAAAAAAGTATAACGTAATACTTGGACACACCCAAAAATAATTTTATAGTATAGTATAAAGGTAGTACTGCACTATTTCATGCATAATTGTTGCAATAGTTGGTTTTGTTTGGGAAAAAACGAGTGTTAAAAACAATGTTAGTTAGACCACTTTTGCTATTTCACTTTTGCCAAAAATAGCAATTTCTAAAATTTATGTTTGAAGTAGAAAAACCTTTGCGTAAAGAGATACTGAGTTTTTTCCTAAAAAGTGTCACGTAATAATTGAAGGCACCCAAAACTAAGGTTATTTTAATGAAATAAGTTTTTTACATTTTATGCTAACAAATGCCGAAAAAGTTTTGTTTTATAGGTAAAAATTATTAAATTATAAGTCAAAACGCGTTTTCTTAATTTTCTCCACATTTACATTTTGTTAGTTAAAGACCATTTTAGCTCCAGCTTCACCAAATGTCTTCCTCCTTCCTATCCTAAATCCATTTGTTACAAAATCCACATTTCAAGTAACTTTAAAAACTCCGAGAGAGGGTCACGAAACCCCCTTTTTGCCCAAAAAACAAAATTCGATCGAATTCTTATACACTCACAATGGAATATAGTGCGTACTGATGTTTGCTTAGAATGTAATTTGTTTCAATTCTGATTTGTACTCTTTTGCATTTTAGACGAATTTATACAGAATGAGCAAAAATATTTTAGTTTTGTGGACAGTCTTATTACAAAATATGGGAACGTAGATGGCGAGGAGATACCTTTTTCCGAAGTATCTACTGAACATTTGATGTCAAGAACAACGACAATAACTAGAAAAAAATTAAACAAATCAATATTTTCATGTAAAATACAAACTATTAGGCGATTTAATAGTACTTTCTCAAAAGTGAAATTTAAGACATATAGAAAGACTAGGTCAAAGGGTATTTGTAGTGTTTCTCGCTTATTAAATAATACTTTATGCGATATCACTAACGTCGTATCAAGTACCAAGTATGATTTTAATACAGATAATTTAACCTTGGAACAATATTTATTACCAGCTACTTTAAGAAATATAGAAAAGGATGAAATAAAGGACATAAATAAAATTGCAAAGCTATATTCATTTGAAAACGATATGTTATTTGAAAATGAAGTTTTTCCAACGCATGTAGATCCGCTTACTAAATTACATTCGTTTGAAAGTGAGAAAATGGTTGTTCCAAAAAAAATAGACACACTTGATTTAAATTTAGATAAATTAAAACTTGATAATGTTTCTTCCGATTTAATGCTTAATAGCAATTCCAATATAAATAATAACAAATACTGCTTGAAAATCTGTAATAGTTTTGAAAGCCCTCGTATGAGCAGATTAACAGCAAAATTACACACAATTAAAGGTAATACGGATTTCAGTCAAAATGATAATATAAAACAAGCTAATCAAAAATTGAATTACTTTAAAACCGATTCAGAAGAAGATTTTAATGTTAAAGAAATTGATCCGCCTTATGTTAAAAATATAGAATATTACCAAACTAGTTTTAAATCAACTCTTCCAGATAGAAACGTTGACTCAATATCCGAAATTATTGGTATAAATAGGAACAAGTCAAAGACTGGGCAGATTTTAGATAGTACTATTACTTTGAATTCGCCTGAAAGAACTGAAGATAAATTACACAGTAGTCAACACAAAGTAGATTTTAACACAAATAGTTTTGAAAGCCCTCGTACGAGCAGATCAACAGCAAAATTACACACAATTAAAGGTAATACGGATTTCAGTCAAAATGATAATATAAAACAAGCTAATCAAAAATCGAATTACTTTAAAACCGATTCAGAAGAGGATTTTAATGTTAAAGAAATTGATCCGCCTTATGCTAAAAATATAGAATATTACCAAAATAGTTTTAAATCAACTCTTCCAGATAGAAACGTTGACTCAATATCCGAAATTATTAGTATAAATAGGAACAAGTCAAAAACTGGGCAGATTTTAGATAATACTATTACTTTAAATTCGCCTGAAAGAACTAAAGATAAATTACAAAGTAGTCAACACAAAGTAGATTTTAACACAAATAGTTTTGAAAGCCCTCGTATAAGAAGATTAACAGCAAAATTACATACAATTAAAGGTAATATGGATTTTAGTCAAAATGATAATATAAAAAAAGCTAATCAAAAGTCGAATTACTTTAAAACCGATTCAGAAGAGGATTTTAATAATATAAAAGAAATTGATCCGCCCTATGTTAAAAATATAGAATATTACCAAACTAGTTTTAAATCGACTCTTCCAGGTACAAACTTCGACTCAATTTCCGAAATTATTGGTATAAATAGGAACAAGTCAAAAACTGGGCAGATTTTAGATAATACTGTTACTTTAAATTCGCCTGAAAGAACTAAAGATAAATTACAAAGTAGTCAACACAAAGTAGATTTTAACAAAAATAGTTCTGAAAGTCCTCGATGGAAAACATTATTGGTCAAATTAGATAAGTTAAAATTTAGCAATCTTGATAAAACATTCTCAATTTTGGATATTTCTTATGCGACGCAAAACAATTATAGAAAAGAAAATAAAAATGAAATTCCTAAAACTAAACATAAAATCCCAACTTTACGAAAAGAATATGAAGCATTTTCAGTCAACCATAATGACTTAAAAAGCTCTGTATTGCAGAAAAATATAAATCAAATAAATACACTAAACGAAAACTCTCATTTAGCCAATAATAACAGTTTTGAAACACCCAAAATGAAAAAATTGACTTCTAAATTACATGCTTTGCGAGTGGGCATGGATGTCACTCAAAGTTCATCAGTTAGTAATATGAGCGTAAGCATTAACAACACCCATAACTTGCTACGAATAAATAATGTATCCAATTCGACTCAAAAAGATTATAGAAAAGAAAATCAAAACGAACTTTCTAAAATGGGAACTACAAGCCATGATTCAATAACGGAAGATAAAGTATCTGCAACAAATAGTATTACTTTGGAACATAAATTTAAAAGGATGATTTTAGATTCGAAATCCGACATTACTCAATTGCTAAAAGGAGAGCTAACCTTACCTTGTTCACCTACAGCAAATAAAGATTTGGAAACACCGAAAAAGAAACAAAGAACTTCCAAGTCATGCGATTTGCGGGGTAAGAGTTTAAATCAAATATCATCTGTAAGTATTGAAAACAAAATCATTGAAGATACATATAAATTGTTACGAAATAACATATCAAATTCGTCCCAAAAAGCCTATAGAAAAGAAAATAAAAAACCAGATTCACTAAAAGATGACGAACTATCTGCCGAAAATAGTAAGGATTTAGAAAATAAAATCAAAACAAAGATTTTAGGAGTGAAATCTCAGTCGCCTAAAGTAGAGATGACTATACATCATTCAAATAAAACAAACGGAGACTTGAAATTAGATAATAAAATTAGCTTTAAAACTCCTAAGAAAAAAATGACTTCAAAACACAAGGAGTTGCGAAATGGTATGGATTTAACTCGTCATTCAATAAGAATTAAGGACAATACTGTCGAGGATGCGCATAAATCTTTACGACTGAATACCTTGGACTCGCAAGAGAAAATAAAACAGAAAAGTGAAAATAAGAAAGAAAAAAAATACAAAATAGAAGCTTTGGAAGGAGAGGATGAAATTTCTCCAATAAAAAGAACTAATCTGAGAATAAGAAACAAAGAAAAAGTTAAAGAAAATGTCAATAAAGGAAACACAGTACAAGAAAAAACAGAGAAAGAATATTTATTTATTAAAGAAATGAAATCTATTAATACACCAAGTTCCAAAATTATAAAAGGAGAAAAGAAAGAAGATTTAAAACAAGGTAGAAAAAGAAATTACACAGAGACACAAAAAGCTGTTACTCCAAAAATTATAAAATCAATGTCCAAGCGAAAAATTCTTACTGAAAATAATGACATTCTAGTGAACGATGTAGAACATGGAATTGATATCAAAATCGGTAAATTAAAAAAAAAAATGAAAATAATTTATCAGAAGAACAAAAATGTTCCCGCTGAAAAAATTGACCTATTGCCAGATGAATACGAGTTAATTGACCATTATATCCATGTAGATATAAATCTCAGTTTAAAAAAGATAGTAATTAACAGAGAAGAAAGCCGAATTTTCGAGCTGGAATCTTTTTTGATAAAAGATGAAAAAATGTCGGATGCAATTAACTATATTCAAAAGTAAGTATTTTAACAATTTGTAGCTTAAAGTGTTATAATATGATACATAGCTAGAACAAAATTTTATACTTTGAATGGGCCTAAGTTGCAGCAAGTCTAAAAATTGCGCATAAAAAAAATTTAAAATACTACTTGGACTCAACGAACTAATAACTCTTCTCTCTAGAATAGGCATTTCATTCGTAAAAACTGACAAAAACGTCGGCAACATAAACATTCGTCTGTCTTACTCGCACATCTTTGTTCTAACAGAGACAACAATACCAGTTACTAGTAATTGTTATTGTTCAGGCCTGAATATACCTACTATTTGTTTACAAACAAACCGAGACAATGACAATACTTTATTTTAACGGTATGCGTATTCTAGAAAGAAGAGTTATTAGTTCGTTGTTTGGACTAGACCTATCATTTCTAATAAACTTCGACCTGCTGAATCCGAAAATAAGGATAATTTTTCTATCACGTTATTTTTTTTTGTTAGAGGGGTGAAATGCCGAAAAGAAGGTAATTTGGCCAACAGAAATGTCAGCGGATATATTTATGATATTTATATAATAACTTATAATTAAAAAAAAAACATTTTAAGAAATAGTAAATATTTTAAATTTTATTGATTCAATTGGCGGCAATTTTTACCGTGGCATAGATGCTGCACCCTATCGACCTGCGTGCAATGAGTTCTTAAAACCAAAAATTGCTTCCTTTTCGGACGGTCTTTAAAAAAATCCAGTTTCTGCTTTTAGCAGCAGATGTCGCTAGCTGTTTTTACTGTTCCTCAAAACAATATTTCAAATCTATATAGACTTTAAAATGGTTTAATTTTCATTTTGACATGTGGCTCTGAAGCGTATCCGGTCTTTAATTCGAATAAAAAAGTTTGCAAAATATTTGTTCACGCAAGAACTTCACAAAAATAAAGGTAGCATGGAAATTAGTTCGCACGCAATTATTTCGTGGGACATAATCAGTATCGGACTGGGCAGCCGGAGCCTAGTGTCTGTAACCTGTTAGGGGCCCACATTTGCCGACTGAAGTCATTTTTTCCCAAACTAAAAATTTTGATGACTAAAAAAAAGCTTATCACCCCCAATTTTTTTACCCCTGCCACAAATTTTGATGACTATAATAAAATTAAAAAAAAAGCTCCTCACCCCCATAAAATGCAAGTGTTAAGCTAGAAAATTTGAGAAAGGTCCTTACCTTCGGCGGGGGGCCTCAAAGTATGATTAATAATGACATTGCAGATATAAGGGAATATTGGAAAATTGAATACTTACTTACTTAATCCATACGCCTTCTTGTACCCTTTCGGGTGTAAGGCAAATTGTTTTATGTTACTTCTTTTGGTGTCGCTTTCCATAATTTTCTCCAGTTCGTCCTGTCCAGAACCAAGCTGTTTACTTCGTCCCATTTTATTTCCCTTTTTTCTGCGGCTTGTTTTACTTCCTGTGACCATGTTTTTCTTGGTCTTCCTTTTGTCCTCTTTTTGCTTGTTTTAGCTTCATACACTTTTTTAACTGTCTTGTCGTCGCTCATTCTTTTCATATGTCCGAACCACCTTAGCTGTCCTTCCTCGATTATATTTTCTATTGGTTTAAGGTTTAAGTTTTTTCTGTAAGTTTCGTTTCTTATCTTGTCTAATTTACTTTTACCTTCGATTTTTCTTAGAAATCTCATTTCGATGTTTCTTATGTTGTGTTCTTCGGTGTTTTTCCGTGGTTGTCCAAGATTCTGAGCCAAAAGTTATAATGGGTACAGCGACTTTTTTGAAAACTTCTACTTATGTTTCTTTAGGGATTTCTTTTTTGGCTAGGAATTTGTTTTTGATGCTGTTAAAAAGCCTGCCCCCTGCTCCTGTCCTTTCTCGAATTTCCTCGTCTATTTTTCCGTCCTGAGATATGGTTGATCCTAGGTATTTAAAGGTGTTCACCTGCTCAATATCTACTCCATTTATCTTTACTGAGTGTTTTGTGTATTCTTTACTTATGACCATTGTTTTAGTCTTCTTTATGTTTATTTTCATATTAACTTTCTCTAGTTCTGTTCTGTATATTTCCAGTATTTCGTTTAGTATTTTTTCATCTTTAGCTATTATTACCATGTCATCTGCGTAACATATTTCTGATACTTTAATCCTTTGCATTTTCCAGTATCCAACTAAGTATTCTTTAATTTTACGTTTTGCGTTTTTGATGGCTTGGTCTAGCACTAGAGAAAAAAGAAGAGGGCTAAGTATACATCCTTGTCTTACACCTTTTGTGGTTTTAAATAGTTTCGAAATCTCCTGATGCGTTCTTACATAATTTAATGTATTTTGATAAAGGCTTTTAACACTTTAAATCAGTTTTTTCTTTATTTTTCTATCTTGAAGTATTTTCCATATGTCCTCCCTTTTTATCCTGTCGAAAGCTTTTTCCATATCTATAAAGCATATATGTAAGTCCTCTCCAACTTTTTGAAAATTGAATAACTTGTTTTAAAATATTATGTTTAACAGAATCGTAAGCTTTATTTACATCAAGAAAAATGAAGCATTTTTTTTATATGAGTTGTGTTAAGCCAGAAGTTTGGAGTTTTATAATTAATAAAATAAGTAGGTATGTGTCTTTTTCCTCCAAAAATTTTTATTTAATTTAATTAATTACCATACTAGTTTCGGGACATTATTATTGTTCCATCTTCAGTGGTCTACAAAAAGGTTATAAAGGAAAAATAGTACATTTATAAACTCACTTATTCTAAATACACTTTCACTGTGATAAAAAATATAAAAAATACTGCCGGCTCACCTGCATAAATAAGAATTTTAATAAAAACAAGAATTCTCAACCTACAACAATTAAAAAAAAAAATGGATTCATTTAAAGTCGACCTAAATCTTTCTTCTGCGCACCGTTTGGTGCTCTAGGACACTTTAATTACACCGGCACACAAAAAAAAATCTCGAGTGCGGCAGACTAGACTAGTCAATTTTACGTATTTTGGGTCGCTGAATCTGAATCCAAAGTCAAAATTTAAAAGTTAGCGTTCAAAATGGCGAATCCAATATGGCGGATTAGATTTTTAAAGTTTCTCGGATTTGCTTGAAACTTGATAATCTGGAGTTTTTGGGGTCGCTGATTACGAATCTGGTGCCAATTTTCCAAAATTCAAAATAGCGGATCCAATATGGCGGATTATATTTTCCGAGAAACTTTAAAAAATCTAATCTGCCATATTGGATCCGCCATTTTGAATTTTGGAAAACTGGTACCAGATTCGTATTCAGCGACCCCGAAAACCCCCGAGTACCAAGTTTCAAGCAAACCCGAGCAACTTTAACAAATCTAATCCGCCATTTTGAACGCTAACTTTTAAATTCTTACCTCGGATTCAGATTCAGCGACCCAAAATACGTAAGAATTTACTAGTCTGGTCTACTGCACTTGAGATTTTTTGTGTGTATGTGTGCCGGTGTTATTGACTGTAGGAAAAATTAAACCTGTGTATGTTCGTTAAAAGGTAGACAAAAATATTTTGAAGAAAAACTCAATGAAATATGTGAATTTTTGACATTTTTTTAAAACTACCGGTCTGAAATTTAAGGGTTGTCCCTAGAGCTTTAAGAAAATTGCAAAATGTTGCAATTTGGGCCTTTTTACCTCAGGTATCAAGACATTTCGACGTGGTCGGGTAATATAGACACAATTTTCGGATTCAGCAGGTCGAAGTTTAAGATATGTCTAGTCCGAGTGATTTTTTTGTGGGTCAGAGAAATTTTAATTTTTTAGATATGTACCATTAAATTTATTGATGGGATATATGATTAAGATGAAACAAGCAACTGATTTGTGGAAAACAAAGGAAGAACTAAAAATGATGAATAGCAGGTTAAATGATTTGTTTCTATCCCGAGAATATGTTAGGGAGAATCCTAAAAAATGCAAGAAAGTAAATGAAAGCCTTTGGACAGAATATTGTGAATGTCGAAAATTTATCAAAAAATATGATCTGGTATTTTATTGTAAACACTTGCTGTACAGTCAAAGAAAGTCGTAAGTTTATTTACATTTTATTTAGTTTTTAGGAATGCTAATAATTTTTGTGGGTACCAGTCCACTGGTCCACATATTAAATCTAAAAATTTAATTGTTCGTTATGTAAAGTTTTAGGAATAGCAAATGTGACAAAATTCGCTGTGAACTAAGTTCTTTTCCAATAGCTTATAAAACTGACCAGTAGGGCATTGCAAAAAAATACTTTTTTCTAATTTTTCATATACACCCCTTCCATGTTGTTTCAATTGAAAAACTATACTTGCATGCCAAATTTCAGGTTACTTAAACATATTTTGACCCCCGCCCAACTCAGTTATAATAATGAGGTATTTGTATTGTTTAATTTCTTACATTGTTACAGTTTTAAAGACAAAACAAGCCGTGAAGATACGTAAGGCTACGCATTCCATTATATACTATTCAGTAGATGATATCCCAGTAAACATAAAACTTCTACAAGAAGTTCTCACAAAGTTGCATCAAGAAGTTCAACTTATTAAAAAAGACTTCTTGTTTCATTATTCAGAACGTGCTGGAGAATTTCGATAGACCGCCATGCCAGGAATCCTACAAAACTTTATTTATATAATAATAATCTTTATTCACCCAACAGAATAATCCATTCACAGGGTAAAAATTCAATATACATAATATATACATATTATATAACTATTAACAAATATATATAAAAAATACACTAATGTAACCTATTATAGGTTTGAAGTGTATAAAATTGAGTTTAATGAGCAAATATTACTATCAGTTATATACAGAGCGGTCCAAAAGTCACCCCCCCTCTTAACTTTTGAACGAGTTTAAATATCGACTTCAAATTTAGAACTCTTAAATAAGACAACTTAAACTATCTTTAAGCATATATTTGATACTTTTAGCTCTTAAAATGTGTGCAGGGGAGCATGGGGCGACATTTTTTTAAATGGAAAGGTGGGTCGTGTGATACATCATTTTAAAGCTTATAAAATTCTCCATTTAACTGTATATTTTTTATTTTTTTTTAAACATTTTTTTTGGGTTTAAAATAGGGTTCAAAATAGGTATTTTTGTCAAAATTTCTCTAAAAAATCCAAACAATTTTTTAAAAATGCCTAATTTCAAAATGAAAAAAAGTAAATTATACTTTTAAACTAATTTTAGTTGACATAAATAAAAATTAACAAAAAAAAAAACTTAAAAATTTATTTTTTTAGCACAAAAAACTGAAAAATCAAAACCTTAAAAAACATGTTTAAAAAATTTAAAAATGTATGGTTATATAGAGAATTTTAAAGGCTTTAAAATGATGTATCACATGACCCCCTTTCCATTTAAAAATTTTTCCCCCCATGCCCCCCTGCCCACACTTTAAGAGATAAAAGTATTAAATATATGCTTAAAGATAATTTAAGTTGTCTTATTTAAGAGTTCTAAATTTGAAATCGATATCTCAATTCGTTCAAAAAAAAAGAGGGGGGGGGGGGGGGTGACTTTTGGACCGCACATTGTTATCACAGAAAAACTTTATAAAAGTTGCATAGTGGTTGCGCTGAAAAGTTACAATGTACCCCTTTTTAATAATTCTTCAGGATATCTGCAACCTCACGTGGGACATTGCATTTTCCCAAAAAAATAAAAAATAAAAAAAAAAAAATTAAACGAAAAAAAATGGAGAAAAAAAAGACGAGGGGTAAACCACTGACAAAATTTTGGAAATCTTCAAAGATTTCCTCGTAACCTTCAAAGATTTCCTCCAGATTTCCTCCAATTTGTACACCTGAATCCCTCTGCGGTTTACCCCTCAAAAAAAGATTTTGAAAAACGTTATTTGAGAAAATGCAATATACCATCCATTGTGAATAGTACCCAGGTAGCAAGGGATGTTATATTACAAGAAATTAACATCACTTTTGGGTGTATTTTTAAACTAAATTATAACATCACATAATATTGAAAAATAACATGTATTTAACATCATATTTGCAACGTAATACGTGTGACGTGACAACCATGTTATTAAATAACAAATATTTAGCAACGCTGTGAATATATCGCATGTCACATATTAACGTGGCTTTCACGTGAATGTCATGTTATTTTGCTTCTCACCGACGTTCGAAGCAAAAAAATCGATATAAGATGATGTTGATAGAGTAAATTATTATACAATACAAGAGTCGAGTGAGTGACAGTGAAGAGGTCAGACGTCGCCCAGCAGATTTCCATAGAGTAAGATTATTTTAGTATATTACTAAGTTCTAACTAACATATGCTCACTTGTAAGCTTGCTTGCTAAGTGTTGCAGCCCTTTTCACACTGTGGACTTAAGCCAATTCCCACGAACCGCTGAGGCTGGCGGTTTGGTGTGTTAAAGGTTCCCTGTCCAAACCACTAACAATTAGTGCTTAACACTACACCCCCCCCCCCGCCCGGGGCCACCCAGGCCCCCGAGAACACTACTTCTATTTTTTCCCTTCGAAATTCAAAAACCACTATGGCTGAAAAACCCAATATCGACGCCACCATGGCAAATTTCCCAAACCAACAAATGTCAGATTACTTCCAAGATCAAATCAAGGCCCAGGCAGAGCACTATAAAACCCAGGCTGAATCACATAAAAATCAGCTTGAATTCCTACAGACACAACTAGCCACCGCAAATGAGACCATCAATGGACTCCGAGAGGAAATTTCCCGCCTCTCCTCTCAAATAGGGACACTAATATCCCAAAAAACCCAAACCCCCACTCAAGAGCTCTCCGATGCCCCCGATCATTTCGAAACGGACATGTCCGTAGTAGAGACTGATTCGGACGCAGTCCGGTCCCCCCTTGCCTCCCCGCGCAAGCGCCTAAACCGGCGCAGAAGGAGCCAGAAACACAAATTGAATTCAGACCACGAAGAAAAACCCGCTAAGACCCAAAAAACCCCCGGTAAAGCGACTGCCTCCGAAGAAGTCGCTAACCCCTCCGGCTCAGGGCCCCAACCCCCCGTTACGGCCCCTGTAAACCCAAAAATTCAAGCTACTGGCCCAGGAACCCCCCCCGACCAGGAAGCCCACAAAACCCCCAAAATCCCCCCCATCATCATTCGAGCAAAAAATCGATATAAGATGATGTTGATAGAGTAAATTATTATACAATACAAGAGTCGAGTGAGTGACAGTGAAGAGGTTAGACGTCGCCCAGCAGATTTCCATAGAGTAAGATTATTTTAGTATATTACTAAGTTCTAACTAACATATGCTCACTTGTAAGCTTGCTTGCTAAGTGTTGCAGCCCTTTTCACACTGTGGACTTAAGCCAATTCCCACGAACCGCTGAGGCTGGCGGTTTGGTGTGTTAAAGGTTCCCTGAGACCCCAACCACTAACAATTAGTGCTTAACACTACACCCCCCCCCCCCCCGCCCGGGGCCACCCAGGCCCCCGAGAACACTACTTCTATTTTTTCCCTTCGAAATTCAAAAACCACTATGGCTGAAAAACCCAATATCGACGCCACCATGGCAAATTTCCCAAACCAACAAATGTCAGATTACTTCCAAGATCAAATCAAGGCCCAGGCAGAGCACTATAAAACCCAGGCTGAATCACATAAAAATCAGCTTGAATTCCTACAGACACAACTAGCCACCGCAAATGAGACCATCAATGGACTCCAAGAGGAAATTTCCCGCCTCTCCTCTCAAATAGGGACACTAATATCCCAAAAAACCCAAACCCCCACTCAAGAGCTCTCCGATGCCCCCGATCATTTCGAAACGGACATGTCCGTAGTAGAGACTGATTCGGACGCAGTCCGGTCCCCCCTTGCCTCCCCGCGCAAGCGCCTAAACCGGCGCAGAAGGAGCCAGAAACACAAATTGAATTCAGACCACGAAGAAAAACCCGCTAAGACCCAAAAAACCCCCGGTAAAGCGACTGCCTCCGAAGAAGTCGCTAACCCCTCCGGCTCAGGGCCCCAACCCCTCGTTACGGCCCCTGTAAACCCAAAAATCCAAGCTACTGGCCCAGGAACCCCCCCCCCGACCAGGAAGCCCACAAAACCCCCAAAATCCCCCCCATCATCATTCGAGCCCCTGAAAAATGGCTAGCCTTGTCCCGCCACTTCAACTCCCAAAAAGTAAACATCCTCCACGCGAAAAATACCTCCGAAGGAGTCCAAATTCGCACTCAGACCAGTGACGACTTCCGCAAAGTCACTAGGCACTTAGACACCGAAAAAATTCCGTATCATAGTTTTACCCTCCCGGAGGACAAGGCAATCCACGCCGTAATCCGGGGAATCCCCACCCAGATAGACGTCGCAGACGTCCAAGCCGCTCTTATCGAGCGTGGCTACCTCCCCACGTCAGTCGCGAGAATGACGCGTACTAAAGACAAGACCCCCATGCCCCTGATCCTAGTCATCCTTCCCAAGGTGACAGGACAACAGCACCCCATATTTAAAGAGACTAGGCTTCTACACCTAGTCATAAAGGTCGAAAGCCAGACCTATAAACCCAAATTCAGGCAATGTCACAAATGCCAACTATTCGGCTACTCCCAGGCCAATTGCAACGCCCCGGCCAAATGCGTAAAATGCGCACAAGACCACCACACAACAAAATGTGAAAAACCCCGTCACACGGACGCAAAATGCGCCAACTGCCTGGGCCCCCACACGGCAAACTATCATAAATGCCCCAAACACCCATCAAACATCGCTCCAACCCGTACAAGGCTCATACCCCCAACCCAAAAATTCACCCCGGGCATCTCCTACGCCCAAAAGGCAACTAACGCCGCCACCCCACAACAACCCAAGGCGGCCCCAGGTCCCAGCGCAAATCCCCCCAATATTTTTGATCAATTCCAAATTTCAAAAATCCACACCTTCATGCAAGAATTCGCCAGCTTCATGCAGGCTTTTGGCTCCCTTCAACTACCCAATCTAGGCCCCCAAAATGTCTAGACAAACAAAACCCAGAGCCCTTAAAATAGTCACCTGGAACGCTGATAGCCTCAATTCAAAAAAACCGGAACTCATAGAATTTCTACACGAAAATCAAATAGATATAGCCCTTATCCAAGAGACTGGTCTTAAACCACATCATAGGGGTACCATACCCAACTATTCATGCTACCGTAACGATAGACTCCAGGACCGCAAAGGAGGCACAGCAATCTATATCAAAAAACACATATCTCACGATCTTCTTCATGCGCCCCCCACACAAAGCGATCAAGTCGAAACTACCTCCATATTCGTCAACATGCACGGCAATTCCAAATTCAGGATCGTGTCCCTCTACAAACCCCCAAATAAGGAGGTCAGACCCGCCGACTTCGAAGGCTACTTTAACGACAATCATCCAACAATCCTAGCCGGAGACTTGAATTGCAAACACGCCCTTTGGCACTCTAGAACAACTACGGCCAACGGCCGTAGGCTTTACGAAATATTACAACGTAACCATATAATGGTTACCGCACCCGATTCCCCAACCCACTATGGCCACGGCCTTCCTGATATCCTTGACATCGTTTTGTATAAAAACACGACACTAAACATTAACATCGAACTAAGACACGAACTAAGCTCCGACCACCTTCCAATCATTATCACGGCAGGAGGCATACCAACCGCAAATCACACCAAAAAAACCGTTTACAACTTCTCCTATATTTCCGAACTCCTAGAAAGCAACACCAAAATCAATCCAATAAATTCCGTCCAAGAACTAGATATTGCAGTAACCACCCTCACCAATACCATAAAATCCGCAATGGACAGCGCCAAATTAATCAAAAAAGTAGATATCCACAACCCACAGGACCTTCCCCGAGATCTCAAAGACTTAATCAGAGAGAAAAACCGACTTCTTCGTCGTGCACGCACCCTCCAAGACCCCCATATAAAACGCGAAGCAAACAGACTTACCCAGGAAGTCAAAGACCGACTAAACGTACTAGCAAATTCCCGCTGGGAGGGAAAAATAAAGTCACTCAACCCCCAGGATAGATCACTTTGGAGAATGGCCAAAACCCTATCCCTCGACCACCAACGAGGCATGCCCCCAATTCACGGCGAAAGAGGAGTCGTCTACTCCACCCCCGAAAAAGCCGAAGCATTTGCTGACGCAATGCGGAAACAATTTCAATCAAACCCTCCCATTCCCCCCGACTCCGACTCCGAATCAGAGACCGACTCCGAGCCCGACTCTGACGACGAGAACTACGAGCAACTCATGCATGAAAGAGACATAAACCACATCTATAATAGAGTCACTAACCAAGCCGAAAACGACATTATCACCCCCACATCCCCCGAGGAAATCAAACGCATCATCAAAAATCTCCCAAAAAGAAAAGCCCCCGGCCCCGATCAAATACCGAATAAAATCCTTAAAATACTCCCCCGGAAAACCATTATGGAAATCGTTAACATTGTTAACGCAATGCTCAGACTGCGCCACTTTCCAAAGCCCTGGAAAAACGCAGACGTAATAGTAATCAAAAAACCCGGACAAAATCCAACTTTTGCTGAAAGCTACCGCCCCATAAGCCTCCTTTCCTCCCTAGGCAAAATAGCCGAGAAAGTCATACTAACCAGACTTCAAACTCTAGTTGAAGAACTAAATCTCCTTCCAAATGAGCAATTCGGCTTCCGAAGCAGACACTCCACAGTCCACCAGGTAGCTCGCCTGGTAGACTCTGTAACGGACGGACTAAATAGGCGCGAAGCCGCGGGACTGATCCTCCTGGACATCGCAAAAGCCTTCGATAAAGTTTGGCACAAAGGTCTTGTAGCCAAACTCCACTTTCTCGGCCTCCCCCCAGGCATCACCAAGAGAGAGAGATTTTCAGATAAAAATAGGCGACTGTAAGTCCAACACCCGCCGCATCAAAGCTGGCGTTCCACAAGGTTCCCCACTATCCCCCCTTCTGTACAACCTCTTTACGGCAGATATTCCAAAAACACAGGGCACTGAACTAGCCCTGTTCGCCGATGACACCGGCATCCTAGCAAAAGCCAGAAACCCCCAGCGCATCCATATCGCCCTCCAGCGCCAAATGGATGCCCTAATCAAATGGTTCTCCAAATGGAAAATCAAAATAAACGCCAATAAAACCAAAGGCATCCTAATCTCTAGGATTAGAAGAGGCCCACCCCAACCCATTCAGATAAATGCCCAACCCATTAACTGGGAAAACCATGCCAAATACCTCGGCATTACAATATCCAAAAACTTGACGTGGGATCAGCACGTCAAAAACACCCTCCAAATAGCAAATTGCCGCCTCTCCAAACTCTACCCCTTAATAGGTAGAAAGAGTCCCCTATCCATTAAAAACAAACTTCTTCTTTACAACCAAACCCTAAAGCCGGTACTTCTTTAGGGAGCCCCAGCCTGGAACAAAATCACCCTTAACAAAGCGCTCTCAGCAAAACTTTAGGCTTTCCAAAACAAGGCACTCAGAATATGCCTCGATGCCCCCTGGTTCATGAGGAACAACCAGATACACAGAGATCTCGAAATGCCCCTCCTAAAAACGGAAATCATCCGCTACAGCACGTCTTTTATACAAACAATTTAGATCACCCAAACCCCCTCATTTCAAACTTTCTAGATTACGATCACGAAATACACAACACTCACAAAAAGATCAAAAACGTCCTCAACCAGTAATGGTACCCACTAATACAGGACAGATGCATTCCCAGCATCAGTGAGATAGTCTCACTCCTCCCGCACATCCCTCCTCTCCCTATCCCATCCCTCCCCATCCCCCTCCCACCCACTCCACAGCGCCAAATTATGACAGATGCAACTCGCATCAGTGAGCAGAGACTCACTCCCCCCAAATTATGACAGATGCAACTCGCATCAGTGAGCATAGACTCACTGCCCCAACTTTCAATTCAGATTAAATATTTTTTTAGATAAATGAGCCATAGGCTGCGCCTGTCTCTTAAAGACCCAAACAAACTATTGATGATGATGTAAATTATTATAAGGAAATTGTATACACATTATACGATTTTCAATGGATAGGGGGCTGCCGGGCTTCTCAAGACCACGGACACGGATTAAAGGATATATTCTCCGCTTAATCTGCAATTTCGTATTTAGAATCTATCTGTTTCAATCTGTGATTGTTTCAATTACTGATTGATTTTAAATCCGATTTTTTTATAGGGTTATAGCGTTTTTAATGGTTTTAATTTAGAAAAAGCTAATATCCTAAAATATTATTTAAATATTAAAGTACCAGTAACGGCATCCATAAGATATTAGATATAACAGGAATGTGGATTTATGATGTCACAAACACGTTATTTTCGGGATGTCATTGTGTGATGTTATTAGGGGCGGACTTAGGACATCCCCACCATGCTACATTCTTGTTAAATGAGACTACAATCTTAACATCACATGTCACATATTAACGTGACTTTCACGTGAATTTCGTGTTATTTTGCTACCTGGGTATATAATGGAATATCAACAATGTATGAAATTCAACAATACAAATACCTCATTATATTTGGGCGGGGGTCAAAAAATGTTTAAGTAACTTGAAATAGTTTTTCAATTGAAACAACATAGAAGGGGTGCATATGAAAAATTAGAAAATTGCAATGCCCTACTGACCAGTTTGCAAAGAAGGCTTTTACACATTATTAAGAATACGAAAGTACCTTACATTACGAGTCGCACTATTTCTTTAATTACCGCACAGGTAAATGTTGCATTTCCTTAGAGGCCTAGTGATAATTAGTTACCTCTGCGGTTTTTGCAGATAAAATGTTATATGTAAGGTATCCGCAAACCTTATTTACTAAACTCGTAAGCTTTTCTTACAGCTTACTCAATCCTTCATATTTTAGAAATATTGAATTACCCAAATCCACAGAGATGTCAATATGCCTTTCCTCAAAACTGATACAATTCACCATAGCAATTTTTTTAACCAGGAAAGTCAAGAAAACCCAAATACAATGTTCTACAATGTTCTCAACAAATTATATTGCCCACTATTGCCTTAATGTGATGTTTTTTCGACAAAAAACGTCACAATAAGGCCTTTTGGAATTTCAAAACGCAGTTTTTGCCCCTTTGTGACATAGCAGCTTGTCAATTACTAGACAATTAAATTATATTGTTTACTAAGTGACAAGTTCCTGTCACAAAGGAAAAAACTGCGTTTTGATATTTACCTCCTCCGATTGTGTCAGTAAAGCGTAAGTGAGCTAGTCTTACCCTCCCTCCTTAAAGTTTAAGCCTGTTCTTATACAGTGCGGTAGTGCGGTCCAAAAGTCACCCCCCCTTTTAACTTTTGAACGAGTTGAGATTATCGATTTTAGCATATATTTGATATTTTCAGCTCTTAAAATGTGGGCAGGGGGCATGGGGGACATTTTTTTAAATGGAAAGGGGGGTCGCGTGATACATCATTTTAAAGCTTATAAAATTCTCTATACACGGTGTCCCACGGTAGACAAATCAGTCAAATTGTGGCGTTATTATCAAAGCTATTAAAATATATTTTTTACCTTCAATTTACGCCAGAAAAAAGTGTTGTACTTTTTTCTGTTTTTAGGCTAGATCAACAAACAGAATTTTTTTTTAGCATAATAACATTTTTTAACGCCAAAATTTAAAAAAATAATATCATTTCTTTATCATATGATAGTTTTTTTTACTAAAAACAATAGTTTTCTATTTAAATTTTTAATTTTAGAAAACGGTAAAAAATGGTAAGTGCATTATGGAATGACCCCGCTAATGTAAAAGAAAGGATGCATGAAAATAAATGTTTGCAAATATGACGTTCACGATAAAAATAAATGTCAAATCTAATGTTATAAATTAGATTTTTACTTAGACTTAGTAAGGACCTTGTGGACTAGGGTATTTTATACTACAGAGTGTATTACTTAATTACTAATAAATTTTGATTTTTTGCACTCAATCAAATTTTTTAATTGGTATTTTTGGATTAATCTTAGATTAATCTTAGCAGTTTTTTTACAAAGTCAAGTCTATATCATAATGAAAGTATTGGTAAAGCAAGTTATTATAAAACCTATTGGACAACTTATGATAAAACATGTTTTATAATTATGAGAATTTAAAAAACATAATTAATTAGCTTGTAAAGAACCCCCTTCCCTCGCAGTTGCATGAAGTTGCAGCTGGTTCATATTAGCAGGGCCGGATTCAGGGGGGTGCAGGGGGTACAGATTACCCGGGGCCCGGGCTCGAAGGGGGCCCGGCGACAGAAGTTTTTAATAAACAGTTTATTTATTTATACTCCCCCAGATCGATAAGGCGTCAAAATGAGCAAATAAGTAGATCTCGTTCCAAATGGGCAATAGAAAAAATTTCGCCGCGGCAGCGCTTAAGCCTTTTTTGATTTTTGTAAAAAATAATAGTGCACTGTTACTAGTGTTTTAAAATTTGTAAAAAAAATCGCCCGCGGCGCTAGGGCTAATTTACCTACGTATTTTTTTTTAGTTCAAGCTTGCAAAAGCTTAAAATTTGTAAAAAAATTGCCTGCGGCGCCAGAGCTATCAAAATTGAAAAAAATTTCGCCTGCGGCGCTAAGACTTTATTATTTTTTACATACTTAAGCTTGCTGAACTATGAAAATAAAACAAAATTTGGAAAATTTTTCGACTGCGGCGCTTAGTTAATGAATGGGGGCGCCGCTTCGGCCCTCAGTGCCTTAACTGCAGGCCTGCATGGGACAATTATGTTTTGAAAAAATGGGGGCCCGAGTAAAAAGTTGCACCGGGGCTCGGGCTGGCTCTGTCCGCCCCTGCATATTAGGGTCACTTCATCTAGTCCTACTTCGTGCTTTTGTTCTTAGTGGTTTGTTTTGTTTTTTTGAACCAAACCAGACCAAAATTAGACCAAATATAGAAGAACAAAGGAAAAAAACTGTCATATTATGGGCAATTTAGTCAATTAATTTATTGTTATGTAATTAATTACGTACATTTTGGTTGGAATTAAAAGTTAAATGATACCAAGAATAATTCTCATAAGTTAAAATATCAAATTGATTGTTATTATTAATATTATTTATTAATATGCGAAACGCAAGACGTATTTATGATATTTGAATTAATTAACTCATCATTGTGTCAAATTCCATACATCTACAAAATATTACGCCTTTCTAGAATATTTTCAGTGTTATTAGAATTGTTTTGTACAATATTTCAAATAAATCCATGTTAGTCCTTAGGTTTTCCCAAATCACTCCAGTTGTGATGAAAAAAGGTCAAAATTACGCATCTAACTTCAGAGAATCATGGGAATATAAATGGCATTTCACAAAATCTATTATTAGCAAATAATTCTAATTCTTTGCGAGTCTTCCACGATTTAAATGGATTCAAATCAAGCAGCAAGTTAATATGTATCTGCATTGATCCTCTTCCCCACATCGTCTACATAAGAAGCCCCCATTTTTAACACGATAAAGCAATTTAATTTTGTTTAGATGTCTGAGTCTGTCTGTGTATCTATCTGTCTTTTTGTAAAGTAGTTAGTCATAGTCGTTTCGTAAATGTTCAAAAGTTCTCCCATCCTCCTGAATACACATAAAAAGCCTACTTTCAAAATTATGTCTGACTCGTTGAAGCATTACCGGTGTTATTTCGTTAAATGCTTCAACGATTCTTTGACGCATATTTTCAGGAGTGGTGGGAGCTTGTCGGTAAACCCTGTCCTTTACAAATCCCCACAAAAAAAAATCACACGGGGTTAAATCGGGTGATCTTGCTGCCCAGGCAATTTGACCACCACGACCTATCCATGTATTATAAGTCTCATCCAAAAAAGTCCTCACCTCATGAAAAAAATGAGCAGGAGCCCCATCCTGCATAAAAATTATGTTATTTCGCAAATTTAGTGGTACGTCTTCTAAAAGTTCCGGTAATTCATCACGCAAAAAATTTAGGTACATATTCCCATTTAGATGCCCATTAAAAAAGTAAGGTCCAATAACCGAATCCCCCAGTACCCCTCCCCAAACATTTAAAGACCAAATCCGCTGGTTGTCAACATGCCTAACCCAATGCGGATTTTCAACAGACCAATAATGCATGTTATGCCTGTTGACAACTCCATTGCTTTTAAATGTAGATTCGTCACTAAACAAAATTTTGGTAGAAAAGTCCTCGTCGTCCCCTGTTAATTCCAAAAGTTCATCACAAAATCGAACCCTATTTTCAAAATCCCTCCCATGTAACTCTTGATTAAGACATAATTTATACGGATGTAATTTAGAATTTTTAATAACCCTGCTAACTGATGTGCGTGATAAATGATGTTCCCTAGCGATTATCCTTGTAGACGTGTGGGGATCATTGATAACTGCTTCTTGAATTATAGTTATAGTTTCAGGATCTTTGGTTACTGGACTTTCGCAAACTTTTTTTATGTCCCTCACTCCTCCAGTATCCAAAAATAAATTAACAATTCTTCGTACGCTAAAGTAACTAATCATCATCAGGGAACTTTTCTACTATTCTTCTCGTTGTTTCTCTTAAATTTCGAGCACATTCTCCATAAGTTAAAATAATTTCTTTCTTTACTTCTAAAGTTATCATTTTGGCATTCAAAACTTGGTTTTATAAAAATCTTGCTTTAAAGAACTTTCACTTTCGGGTTTAGACCGTGTTAATGGATTTTCACTTTCCGACGTTTCGTCTCTTACTACTAGAGACATCTTCAGGGATTAATCTGAAACTAAGTTTCGAATCAACTTGTGTCACTATTTATGACGAGTTGTGGTTATTTACCCGTGACGAGGTTTTTCCTATCAAAGACTTCCATATTGCGGGTAAATGGTAACCAGTGTCCCGATTGATATTGTTAGGATGCTTGATGATTTCTATCAATTCCCGTATCTTCCTTGGCATTTTTCTGTTTTCTGTTAATATTTGTTTTGTTTCAGACAAATTGATTTTGTGACCTGTTTCATGTACATGTTCGGCTACTGCCGATAAGGAAATTTGTTTCTTTCTTATATTGCGCTCATGCTCTTGAAGTGTGACATCTACATATTTTCTGATACAGGGAGAGTTCTATGAACAAGTGTCAGGCGCCGCAATGGGATCCCCATTATCACCCCCTGCGGCCAATGCTTTCATGGAATACTTCGAGAAAAAAGCTATTGAGTCATTTCCATTAAAACCTAAAATTTTGCGCAGATACGTAGACGATGTCTTTGCTATTTGGCCCCATGGCATGGAAAGCCTTCAAGGTTTTCTAAATCACCTCAATTCCCAACATAAATCTATACGGTTTACGATGGAAATTGAGAACAACGGATCACTTCCCTTTTTGGACTTTTTGGTTTACAAAACGGAAAATGGCTCAATAGGACACTCGGTATACAGGAAGAAAACCCACACTGACAGATACCTAAACGCATTTTCACATCACCATCCCTCTCAAAAACGCTCGGTAGTTAATTCACTTGTTCATAGGGCTTTCATGATTTCAGACAAGAATTCCCTAGACACAGAACTCCTTAAACTAACCAAAGCCTTGACCATGAACGGTTATACCAAAAAAGACATTAATAAGACCATATACAAATACAGAAATCCCAGACCCAAACAACAGGACAATAGTGACAATGACAGACAGACACAAGTTATACTTCCCTATGTAAGCGGTATCACGGATAAAATAGGTAAACTTTTGAAGAAGTCAAATATTAAGCCTATATTTCGGTCCAACCAAAAATTAGGTCAATGTTTGACTTCAACAAAAGACAAAATACCCCTGAGTTCAGAAGGCGTATATAAAATACCCTGCTCCTGTGGTACGGTTTACATAGGTGAAACTAAGAGAAAAATTTCACAAGACTTTAAGAGCATGAGCGCAATATAAGAAAGAAACAAATTTCCTTATCGGCAGTAGCCGAACATGTACATGAAACAGGTCACAAAATCAATTTGTCTGAAACAAAACAAATATTAACAGAAAACAGAAAAATGCCAAGGAAGATACGGGAATCGATAGAAATCATCAATCATCCTAACAATATCAATCGGGACACTGGTTACCATTTACCCGCAATATGTAAGTCTTTGATAGGAAAAACCTCGTCACGGGTGAATAACCACAACTCGTCATAAATAGTGACACAAGTTGATTCGAAACTTAGTTTCAGATTAATCCCTGAAGATGTCTCTAGTAGTAAGAGACGAAACGTCGGAAAGTGAAAATCCATTAACACGGTCTAAACCCGAAAGTGAAAGTTCTTTATATCTTAATGGCCGTGAAAGCTTAAAATCTAAAATCTTGCTTTGTTAATTTTTTGATTATAATGTAAAATCAAATTTGACATTTATTGTCATCATATACGACTTATTTAAAAAATTTAATTTCAAGGTATCCTACTCTTTTGCCATAGCGGGATCATTCCATTATGCAATTGCCCTTTTTTAAGGTTTTATAAAATTGAGAATTTAAATCGAAAATTATTGTTTTTAGTGAAAAAAACTATCATATGATAAAGAAAAATTGTTACTTTTTTTAATTTTGGCATTTGAAAGTATTGTTATGCTTTTAAAAGTGCATGTATGGAGCTCTAGCTCAAAACCAAAAAAGAGTAGAAAACTTTTGTTTTGGGTCAATTGAAGATAATTAGGTCCATATTGACTGGTAAAAGTTTCATGTTGATATCTTTGTTAATAACGCCACAGTTTGACTGATTTGTCTACCGTGGGACACCGTGTATAAACTAACATTTTTAAATTTTTTAAAAATGATTTTTAAGGTTTTGATTTTTCAATTTTTTGTGCTAAAACATTCGATTTTTAAGTTTTTTTTTATAAATTTTTATTTATGTCAACTAAAATTAGTTTAAAAGTATAATTAACATTTTTTTATGATGAGATTAGGCATTTTTAAAAAATTATTTGTTTTTTTAGAGGAATTTTGACATTGACATTAATACCCATTTAAAACCATTTTTTTTTTTTTAATTTAAAAATATGGAGTTAAATGGATAATTTTATAAGCTTTAAAATGATGTATTACACGACCCCCCTTTCCATTTAAAAAAATGTGCCCCCATGCCCCCCTGCCCACATTTTGAGAGCTGAAAGTATTAAATATATGCTAAAAGATAGTTTAAGTTGTCTTATTTAAAAGTTCCAAATTTGAAGTCGATATCTCAACTGGTTTAAAAGTTAAGAGGGGGGGGGGTGACTTTTGGACCGCTCTGTATAAAGAAACCATACAAACTATAGTATTTCCAAATATGCAATTTTTTTTAATCTGGCTCTAAATATGTCCCGAAGTACGATAACTTGATAACTAAAGCTGCACAACCCCCAAATACGGACATTCCAATATAAGATAATTTAATAATTTATTTAACGTATTAATGCCACCATGGTGGATATACAAGTCATTCTTACATAAACTTAAATTACAATATATTTATTATTATTATTATTTAAGCGGCAGTAAGCGTTCGAAAACGATGAGACTATCGCATTAAGTTTAACATATCACAATGGTTTGTTAAATCACAAAATTATCACATATAAAGAAAAAATAAAATAAACTAAACTACATAATACATAATGTACAAAATTAATTGTCCAATTTTTCATTTCCACATCTAGCCTGTTTTTAAACTGGTTTATCGAAGTTGCGGATACAGTTTCTTCACTCAACCGGTTCCAGTTGTAAACAACACGATTTGGCAAAAAATTTCTTCGGAGCAGTTTGGAACACTTTTCCTTGTTGATTTTTTTACTGTGTCCTCTGAGCTCATTATCCGAGAATTTAAAAAGGTTGAAATCGCAACTATAGTGACCACTGATGATTTTGAAGGTCTCGATGAGGTCACCAGGCAACCTTCGATGGGCCAAAGTCGGAAGGCCAAGTCTTTGCAACCGTATTTCGTAGGATAGTTTTTTTTTGGTCAGAGGGAAGCGTGGTGACCCTTCGCTGAACTCTTTAAAGTGCATCAATGTCCTTGACGTAACATGAGCTCCAGATACATTGGGCATACTCAAGCTTGGGCCGAATAAAGGATTTGTACAACTTAAGCGTCATTTCTGAAGTGGGATTTTTAAATGCTTTGGAAATTAGACTGTTTGTTTTCTTGACTATAGAGTTAATGTGTTTTTCCCATTTTAAATCCTCACTCACAGTTATACCCAGATCTTTCTGTTCATTGACTTCATTAACTTGAATATTTCCAATGTGGTACTGATGCCTAGGATTGTTTCGTCCAAGATGTAGAATAGAACATTTGGCATCATTAAGAGGCATTTGCCAAACCTCTGTCCAGACTTTGATTTTACTAATATCTTCTTGGAGTTGTCCCCATTCAATCAAAGCGTTGCAGTAGCAGTCAGTGTCATCTGCAAATGATGCCTTCCTGCATTTTATACATTCGGGCAAGTCACTAATATATACTAGAAATAAAAGTGGGCCCATAATGGAGCCTTGAGCGACGCCACTGAACACTTCTAAAAGTTTAGACAAAGCGGTTCCTATTCTTACACAGAAAGTTTATCCTTCGAGAAAGTCAGCTATAAGTAACAGCAGCTTACCCCTAACACCAAAATGGTGAAGTTTGTGTAACATTCGTTTAAACGGAACCTTATCAAACGCCTTCATAAAATCAAGGTAGAAAACGTCAATAGGCACTGCAGTGTCATCAGCCATTGTCCAATCCTGAAATCTGGTTAAAAGATTTGAAAAAGTAGGCCTTCTCCATACACTTACAAAGATTACTGGTAAGACTGATGGGCCTGTAGTTTGCCGGTACTTGTTTGTTTCCCTTTTTGAAAATCGGGACAACAATAGCGGTTTTCCACTCTCTTGGCAGTTGCCCACTTTGTAAAATTCCATTCATCTTTGCTAAATTTTGAGATAAGGTTGATGCACATTTTACTAGAAAGATGGAGGGAATTTCGTCTTGGCCAGGACTGGAGTCTGTCTTTAATGATTTGATTGCATTCTCTACTTTTTCGGATGTAAAACTGATCTGTTCAAGTGAACTTTGACAAAAGGAGTTTTGATCTAGGTTGGGCATGTTGTTAAGGTCTTCTTTTGTAAATACTCTCTGGAATTCATCGGCAAAAATATCAGCAATTTCCTTCTCGTTTGGACTTTTCGTAGGCTAGTCTCGACTTTTAATATATAATAAATTAATTAAGAAAACTACATACTACAAAACAATACCTAAATAAATTTAGTCTACAAATTTTTCATCATTTAAAAAGTCATCTATGCTATAGTAAGCCCTACTTAATAGCAACTGCTTTAGTTTTTTCTTAAAAACTGAAAGTGACAAGTTTTTATAGTCGCTTGTCAATTTGTTAAAAAAATGTATCCCATTGTATGAGCAGAATTTTTAAATTTTGCAGTTTTATGCATTATATAATGTTGTCGTATACTCCCAAAATAATTTGTTTCTCATAAACTGAGAAGTTATGTCTTTGGATACCTAAAACCACTTAGTTTTACACAGTGTTTTATATTTATAATTTATTTGTTTAGGACAACTTGCACCAACGATGGTTTAGCTTTAAACTTGGATTATATTGACGGTCGACCAATCAGAACGCAGCATTTTTAACTTAAACTCAGTTTAGTCGAGATAATCCCAGTGTAAGAGTTGGTGCAAGTGGCCCTTAGTTGCTTTATCTTTCCATAACACTGGTCTACAAAAACAATTTCTTCTACTATTTTGCTTGGTGCCCCCTGAAATCGTGACCGATTTTCAAAAAAATGGTAATTTATTTGTTTAGGACAACTTGCACCAACGATGGTTTAGCTTTAAACTTGGATTATATTGACGGTCGACCAATCAGAACGCAGCATTTTTAACTTAAACTCAGTTTAGTCGAGATAATCCCAGTGTAAGAGTTGGTGCAAGTGGCCCTTAGTTGCTTTATCTTTCCATAACACTGGTCTACAAAAACAATTTCTTCTACTATTTTGCTCGGTGCCCCCTGAAATCGTGACCGATTTTCAAAAAAATGGTATTTAAGTAATCCTCACACCCTATCCCATAATTAAATTTGTCCTCAGATGAATCCGAAAAAGTTTACTTTTTTGGTCTCGTATAACCCGGGTTATGGGTACCCATCTCTAATAAAAACCGGGATTTACTCGAAATCTAGGCGGATGAAAGTTTTTTAAATTGAAATTTCAGCACACAAAAATACTTAAGGCATGATAGGTTTAGTCCTTGGAGAAGAAAATCATTTTTTGTAGAGCAGTGTAATTTTTCGATCTGAAAAAAAAATGGGAGAATTGATAAAGCTTTCACTAAACAAACTTTTACGATTGTGTAAATTGGACCTTGCAAATTTGCTTACGATGCTTGTGCATCTTGCGTTTCTATGGCTTAACTTAATGATTGTTTACAAGCGGGAAGGTTTAAAAAAATATACCTTTATTGGAAAATACTATAAAATGATTTTTATGATAATGTTTTTACTCACCTCTTTGCCCGATCAAGTGTATAAACTTATTAGGCTGATTTTATTTTTTTTAGATTCTTTTATGAGAGAAAAAACATCTACAACAAAACTGAATTTGACGAAGTTGACTCGGACTGCAGTGAAATAATACTGCCTTAAATATTTTAATTTGTTTTATTCGTTTTTATGTATTAATATTTTTGTAACTTTTAATTATTAGTTATTATGTTTAAGCACTTCAAGATTAATTATTGTATAATAAATGTAATTTTGATAAACTATTCGTTATTTATTTATTTGTATTAATATTACTGTTTTTTTAGTAAAAAATGTAAAAAGATTTTCGTTTTAAAGAACAGCCTCTCGACCCTGACTTTATCTCTTTGATTTGGCTGAAATTTTGCATGCCCCCATAACTTGGTGTTTATATAACGGCATTTTGCGAAAAAGTGGTTGGGCGCCGAGATATTAGGGTGGGTCATATTTGGCATTTTTGAAAAATCTATGTAATAAATTCATACTAACTCAACAAATATTAGAGCGACTTTTTTTCGAAAAAAAAAATGAAAAGAATGAAATTTTGCTATAAAAAAATCATTTTTCACCCATACTGATAAATTTCAAGATTTAGTAGTATTATATCCACATAAAATATTTTCAAACAATTTACCAAATTATAGGAGATATGTGCGACCAGCCCCTACTTTTTTCATTTTTAACTGAAACAATTAGGTCTGTAAGGAATTTAATGAGAAAACTACTTTATTGTGCAATTTTATTAATTGTATTACTTTTATAATAAAACAGTTCTTTAATTAAAATATAAAGGGTGTACCAAAAATATAGGGTTGTCCTTTATTTTGTCAATTATTAATTTTTGTTTTATTTTTAAAATATATTTAGGTTTTCTCCATTTCAAAGCCTTCTCTTTACTTTTTGGGCATTATTACATTACTCCCGCCCTGACGGCAAAGTCCAGAGGTGTAAGAGGTATTTAATCCTTAACACGAAATCATTAAGTTTTTGTAATTTTTTGTATACACGGTGCATTTGAAATAGTGTCCGAAATTTTAAGGGGTGATTCTACATTATAAAATATGACAAAAAGTTCCTATAAAAATACGTCGTAATGGAGCTAAGCCCCTTTGAAAGTGGCTAAAAAAATCGGTTTTTATTTAATAACTCAGGAACTCTTTGAGATATAGCAACGAGGTTTTGCACGTGAACTAATCTTAATAAGGCCCATCTCATGTTATTTTTATGTACTTATTGTGTGCGAAACGGGGGGACCTTATCAGTTTTTTTCCCAAACTTTTTTCTGTGTAACTTTTTTTTAATTTAGTTTTTGGAGTATGTATGATTCTTTAGGTTACATAAAAAAGTTATTCTTTTTGTAATACTTTATAATTAACCGTTTTCGAGAAAATTTATTTGAAGTTGAAATTTCACGGTTTGAGGACGAAAAATTATAACTAAAATGTTGAAAACCAAAATTTCAATGATGCAGGCTTATTTTATATAAAAAAAAAACGAATAAAAAAGTTTCTATACATGTAGGTCGAAAAATCGCTACTATGGCCCTTTAAAAATGGTGCATTTTTAGGAGACCATATATCGCACCGGTTACAGAACAGTGCCATACAAAACACAAAATTTTGAAAAAGACGTTTTAGTGTAATTACTACACTACACAGTGAATATTTTCAAAACAGATTAGAATATTGGATGTGCGAATATACTGCGTAATTTATTTTATAAAACATAACTATATTCTATACAAAAACATATACTATTCAAACCTGTTGTAAAAATATTAGTCAATTTTTTGTGGTAACGCCGGTTAACCAGTATGTTACTCTTTCTCTGTTTAATTGATGAGTTAAAAAGAGAGAGAAATACATATTCCCCTAACTTGGTTAGTAACCGCTGCTCCACAAAAAATCGCCAATTAACTGTGCGATTTTTAATTTACTATCTTGCTTGATAAATCAGACCATAGTATTGACATTTCTCATATTTGACAAATAAGTTTTTGACTTGTATAAATAAATAATATTAATTATATTAATATTACTTAATAATTAAAAACAGTTACAATTGGAAAATAAAGCATTACTTTCCTCGTGGAAAAGTAAAATTGAATGGTTCAAGAAAATTACGTTCTATTATGCATTTTGATGCTTTTCTGTCCGAACCTGAAAATGAGCAAAAGTTCTTCTGATAAAATAAAAGTTTTGCAAACCAATTGGAATTCTACGGTCTAAATTAAGAATACAGCAAAATAAAACAAGTAACTAAAATTAAAATAAACTAGAAACATTTATTTTAAAATTTTATTTTATAAATTAAAACATAGTTAAACAAAAGTGTGATTTTTAATTTGTTCATTTTATTCTAAACGCGTTAAACGCCGATGCTAAATTTCTTCGGACCTTTTGTAGCGTAGTTACATAGTACTGCACTGCTGTCATAGCTTAAAATAACATATTATTTTTTTATCTAGTAGCCTTAGAAAATGACCAAATGATGTAGATCAGTTTTAAACTCAAGTGCATACTTAATCACATTATTTATGACAGTTTTTGACATTTATTTTAAAATATGCCACATTGTGAGAACAAAACTCTATAAAAGTATTAATTTATCGCTAAAAAAGCAATATTCTATTAAACTGGAACTCAGAAGTAACAAAAAATAAAACTGGAATAAAGCGAAAAAGAAAAACACAGAGAACGCATTTAGAAAAAGTAAAATATTTAAAAATGCGAAGAGATGAATATATTCATATTCATATATATTTTTTAATAAAAACTTCATTCCAAATTAAGTATAATGTCTGTATAATTAAAAAAATACTTATATAAAATTAAAATTATTAAAATTTTTTAAAAATTAGGTATGTTCTAAAAGAACTTTCTTCATTCTTTATTCAATAAGATTAAAAGTCTATAATGTTCTAAAAGAAATTACTTTATTTTTTAATTTTAATAAAAATACCTTCTTCAAGCAATTAAAAGATGAATGATGTTTAAAAGGATTTCAATGATTTTCTAATATTTTTTGCTGTTTCAGGATCCTCTATAAAATCCACTAAAAATCGAAGGTAAACATACATACGCCTATGAATAAAACATTAATGAAAATTATAGGAATTCTAACATGTTCTAGTATGAAAACATTAAGCAAAATTTATATGTTATTCTAAAAGATTTTGTTAACAGGGATGACACTGTTCTGTAACGGGTGCGATATGGGCCCACTAAGCAAAATAACCTTACGAGAAGCTTACCTCAAGCTTTCGTTGAGTTGGTAAGTTAGGAAAAAAGCTTTGAGAAACGTTACAGTAAACTTGTATAGACCTTTTAAAGCTTGAATCAGTAAGTTTTGTAAGTTTCGTAAAGTTCAGGAAGGCTTGAGATAATGTTTAGGGTAAGCTTAACAGAAAGTTATCATAAGCTTATTTAAAGTTTAGTAAACAAGTTATTGTAAGCTTCAGCAAACTTTTCAGAAAGCCAACAAATTAAGCTTTAAAAAGATAGTAAACGGTCTGTGGGAAATAATTTTTTTACAAAAAAAAATAAACAGCCGATTTTTCATCGTTTTTAATTAGTTTGGGTCTAATAATTTATATATACGGGGTTATTCTTTTAAATGGTACAGTAACTTTATATTTTGTGTGATTAGCTACCCAGGTAGCAAGGGATGTTATATTACAAGAAATTAACATCACTTTTGGGTGTATTTTTAAACTAAATCATAACATCACATAATATTGAAAAATAACATGTATTTAACATCACATTTGCAACGTAACACGTGTGACGTGACAACCATGTTATTTAATAACAAATATTTACCAACGCTGTGAATATATCGTATGTCACATATTAACGTGGCTTTCACGTGAATATCATGTTATTTTGCTTCTCACCGACGTTCGAAGCAAAAAAATCGATATAAGATGATGTTGATAGAGTAAATTATTATAAGGAAAATGTATGCACATTATACGATTTCCAATGAATAGGTTAAAGGAATATATTCTCCGCTTAATCTGCAATTCGTATTTAGAATCTATATTTTTCAATCTGTGATTGTTTCAATTACTGATTTATTTTAAATACGATTTTTTTATAGGGTTATAGCGTTTTTAATGGTTTTATTTAAAAAAGCTAATATCCTAGGATATTATTTAAATATTAAAGTACCAGTAACGGCATCCATAAGATATTAGATATAACAGGAATGTGGATTTATGATGTCACAAATACGTTATTTTCGGGATGTCATTGTGTGATGTTATTAGGGGCGGACTTAGGACATTCCCACCATGCTACATTCTTGTTAAATGAGACTACAATCTTAACATTACATGTCACATATTAACGTGGCTTTCACGTGAATGTCATGTTATTTTGCTACCTGGGTATAGATGTGCTTCTTTGAGCAAAGTTTTATCATAGTCTACCTGTTGATGTAATTTTCTAACTACTGGCACATCCGGTTTCACTGGAATCTACCCTACTTTGGTTTTTTAAATAGAACACCCTGTATATTTTAATATTGTTTGATTAAGGATATAGAAATACTTTTTAACGAACAGTTGTCAAAGAGATATGAATTTTTGTTTCTAATACTGAGGAAAAAATGGAAAATTGTAAAGCGGAGGACCTTCTTATCAAAATTAAGAGCTCATATTTGGTGAGAATTTTCTACAGGTGTCTAGCAACCGATTTTTCAGAGTACAAAGTAAAAAAAAATAGTCGGTTTTTTTGACCCACCCTAATAGACACGTTTATTCTGTAACACCCTGTAGACTGCTTTTGGCCTAAGTAGACAGAATTATAGTCAAAAATGTAACTTTCTTATAAAAAAATAAATATTTAAATCGGTTTATTAAATTTGGAGATATTTGACTTTGAATTTGATGGAAATTTTTGGGTGTTCCGCTTCAAATTTTGATTAGCTTAGAATGACCCATATTTTTTACTACTACTAAATAGAGAATATAAATATAAAAATAAAGCCAAATGTAACCATCATTTTAAAATTAATAGTTTTTGAGTTAATTAACAAAAACCGTTATTAAATTTTATATTTAGAAGGTCATGACTTAAATCTTAAATTTATTGTATCATATGATTTATATGAAACAAATATGCTAATGTCGCCACACGTGGGTGAAGGATTAACGGGTTGATCCTAACCAGGTATAATTTGGTACGTTTCGGTAAAAACCAAGAGCTTATTAAGGGTTGTTTTTAAATTATTCGATGATTTTAATATAGTTCAAGTAATTGCTCAATATTCGCAGACTTTATTTCCTACCTAGCTCCATATTTATAAAATGTTAAGGCCTTCTAGAATAATATTGATAAACTATTGTTTTTAGAATAACTTGAAAAGTATAAGTGTATAGTGGTAGTTTTATTACTAATTTTTTAAATATTATTCTTTATTTAATAGTAGGTACTAAAATATACAGAGGATCATTAAGAAAAACAAAGTTTTTTCGGTGAAACCGGAAGCGACATGTCGACAGTGTTTAGTAAATCGGATAATTATGTAAATTATATCCAAAGATAAAACATTTAATCAATAAGCACATGTCTATCTCTTCAAACAAAAATTTTACAATTATATTACTAAAGATCATTTATATTATTGATTTTTTTAAATATCAAACTATTAATTTTGGAATATCAGTTGTTGTTTTTTTCGAAGAATTGTACCATTGATCAAATAAGACTAAAATATACAGGGTGTCCTATTTGAAAAACCAAAGTTAGGATTATTTCCGGTTAAACCGGAAGTGAAAGTATTCAGAGAATTACACCAGCAGGTAGATTATGTTCTTAGATAAAACTTTGCTCAAAGAAGTATATCTCTATATCATCACACAAAAAAAATAAAGGTACTGTATCCCTCTTTCACGCTTCATAGGCAATTTTCTTGCCATTACTCCCTCCACATATCTGCTGTTGTCCACTGAAATTTTCCACAGGCATGGAGAATCCCTACTAATCCGATGATGTACATTAAATTAGCAGACTAACTATCGACTAAACAGTACTGTTCAGTTTACGTAATTCCAGAAAAAGACTTTATAAAGTCATCAATTTGGTATTTATATCTATATAGGCATTTTCTTTGGGGGTGTGACTGGCAAAAATGCCGAATAAGAAAACAATGGCGAACAAGAAAAAAAATGTCGAATAAGAAAAAATAAATAAAATGAATCGGACGGAAATTTTGATGACTAAAAGAAAAAAAAGGTCCCACCTTGCTTTGTCCCTGGCAAAAATTAAAAAAAAAATGTAGCTGACGAAAATTTTGATGACAAAAAAAATCTCGCCTCAAACGTTTTGTCACTGGTGAAAAATGTCCTACTAAAAACAAAAAGCTTTACCCCCTGAACCCCTGACGCAAGTTTTAATTGATGACTAAAAAAAAAGCGTCTGAAAACAGATGAAAAAAAAAACTGATCTCGCACATCCCTGGGATGTTGCCGAATAAATTAAAAATTTGCCGAATGGATGCAACCGGCACACCCGGAGGGTGTCACAACCCTCCAGACCCCCCTTATGTCCGGCCCTGGGTGTACTTCCATAATTATATGGGAAGTCATGTTTTCTATAAGCTTATATTCTAGAATATAAAGTTTAAATGAAAGCTTTCTTAAAGCTTTGATTTGAAACCTTTAATAAGTTAGTAAAAGTAACGTAAACGTAAACGTTTCAAAAATAGCTTTTCTGAAAGTTTAAATGAAAGCTTTCTTCAAGCTTTGATTTTCAATAAGTTAGTAAAATTAAAGCTTTAGGTAAAGTTTCTGAGAGTTTATATTAAAGCTCTTTTAAAGCTTTAATAGGGTTCTCCACTAAGTCTTGTTTTTAATATTTGAACACTGATTTACAAAGTACTTTATAATAGTAAGGTAAATGTAAAGTAATTTTCCTTTTTGATAACGCTAACTATTTTAAAAATCGATTTAAAGTTTAAATTTTTTCGTCGCGCCTTATTTTCTACGTCACAGATAGAGACTGCGCAGAAACGACATTTTATTTCTTAGTGTGGCTAAACTGCTAGCGTAGACATAACCTCACTTTTTATCTGTCAGTGGAGAGTTCCGTGTTAAATTTCGGAATCGGTTTGTTTTTAAAGTTATTTTATTTGTTTTTGCTTTAATTATGGCTTCAGTGGATTTTTTTTGTGAAAGCAAGTAGCGAAAATTTACTACACGTTAATTACGTGATGGTTAAAGAATTTTTCGCAAAAAACTTGGACTATTTTAGTGTGGAGTTCCGAAGGTTTAAAAATGTATGGTCAGTATACACTGTTTATTTTAATTTTTAATAAGTTTTTTTTTCTATTTATGTGCATAAACTATTTTTTTGAGTAATTTGTGAAAAATGTGGAGGTTATTTTAAAACATATTGTATATTTGCAGGACCAGGTTATGGAGAAAGATGTTAGTGGTTATGTGCAACTAAATCAGAACAAGAGCACTAGTATTTGCACAGTAAAAAAATTGATGAAAATAATGATATCATTCTTAGTTGCAAAGTTGTACAGCTTCTAAAGGTAAATTATTTTAGTTATTTTGGTCTGTGGAATTCTGGGGTTCTATTTTAAATACCTTATAAAAAGTCAGCTGTTGTGGGGCAACAGGAGCCCCAGTCGAGTATATATCTGTGGCTTGGTTCTAAAAGGGCCAATGTCAAAAATTTTAAACAGATACACTAAGTCAAACAAAATATTGGCTGTTTTAGCAGTTTAACAGACATGTTTATTAAAAACACCCTTGTCACTTAAAATCTACACTGACGTTGGCTTTTTTAGGTTATATAGATCTAAGAAAAAGTTAGTTCTGCAGTATAACTTATAATAAGGATATAGTGACATTGGCCCTTTTAGAACCAAGCCATGATATACAACCAGATTTTTTCCTGCGAACTACCCCCCCCCCCCCCGCTCAGAATAAGATTTAACACTTTCTTGATATTGAGGGCTTTATAACGTAGAGGTGTACCACCAGTTTTTGGTTTCCGTTCCATGTTATGAAGCCTTCGATATAATCATAGCAAAAGTAAAAAGCATTTTTAATTGTTCTAGGTGGATATAAGCATGCAATTGCAGAGGTTAAGTGCAAAAATCAGCATTAGCACAAGTGGACCACAAAATGAAATACATCAAGCCCTCTAAATTAAAAATTGGGGGACCCTCTATGTTCTTTGAAGATATAGGAAATTACTTTAGGGTCAGAATTTTAGAAAACAACATAGTTTTCCTCAAATCCACAAAAAAATAAGTTAGGGTGGGGTAATAAAATTCAAAAAAAGTATTGAAAAACAAACATTTATTTAAATATAAATGTATATTATGTATATGAAAATATGTATATGTATGTATATTATATTATGTATATGAAAATTACTTATCTTGGGATTTAATGTAGACATAATTTATTATATAATACAATGATTGTACAAATAAATAAATAAACTTAACACAAGATAAATGGAAATAATACAAGTGACATTCTCATTTTTAATTATAACTTTAAATAATAGTGCTAGTACATGTTCCCTGCAGGATTGGCACCGAAATTTAAAATCCAAATTCGCTGACTTTTCCCTGACTTGATCATCTGCAACAAAATAAGTACTGTTAGTATTAATTTACATACAAAAATATTTATTAGTGATCCTCCAAATTTTATGGTTTTATGTCAACTCATTCTTAAGCTATAGCTTATAGTTACTCAGTTTATTGTCTTTCTGGGAAAAAGTTTTCCATACAAAAACGTACATTTTTACAGTTAATTTTTATAAAAATTGTTTCATAATATGCAAAAATGCATAACTTAGCTAAAATATTAAAAAAAAAAAATTATTTTATTCGACCTGCCAGCCGCCAAATTCGCGCCAAATACCTCTCTCAGATAAACGAGAGGACTTTCTACTAAAAATGAAAAATAAAATTGAAAAAAAAACAACTTTTTTTGAAAAGAATTTAAAATATAAAATACAGATACCCAATATTTACGTTTTTTCAAACACATTAACCCCCCAAAACCCCTATATTATCCATATACAATCCCTGGTGAGATTTTCATACACAGCGTGTCAAAAGTCTGCCCCCCCCCCTTTAACTTTTAAATATCAACTTTAAATTGGGAACACTTAAATAACATAACCCAAATATTTTTTTAGTATATATTTGATTTGCTTAGGGGGCACAATTGAGACAGGGGGGCAAGGATAACTTTTTTTAAATGAAAAGGGGTGTATTGTGATACATCATTTTAAAGCTTATAAAATTTTCAAATTGATATTTTAAGCCATTCAAAAGTTAAGGGGAGGGGGGGGGCGGACTTTTGACACGCTCTGTATAAACAAGCTCTGGTAAAAATTGAGCCCTTTAGGTTAAAAGGATTAAAAGTTACCTCAAAAGTTATAGACTCCATAAAGAGACAGGAAAAAAAATGTTAAAATCTTTTTTTTTACCTATCTCGACTAGGTACTTAATTATAAAAAAAATCAAGTAAAATAAAATTTTAAGTCAATCGCAAAACTTGTTTTAGGTGAAAGTAAAAAAAATCGACAAGTGCAACTTTGCTTGTGGCTGGCAAATTTAAGAAAAATGGCGCGCCGAAAAATGCCTCGTCGGCGGCATAGGCGTAACTGGGGGGCGGGGGGCTTAGCCCCCCAAATTTTGTTAAACCCCCCCAAAATCAAACTATAATAAAAAAATATGCATATATTTTTTACATATACATACCGCCCGTTTGAAAGTAAACAAAACCTATGAAACAAAGATCAAGGCTGACGTGTGTTTTTTTTAATAAAATACAGAGCGTCGCACGGACCGTCTCCCCATGTCAGCCTTGATCTGGTCGTTCTAACTTCGTTTTCTGTTTTGTATAATCTGAAATGTTAATGTTTTGTTCTCGAATAAAAAGTAATAGTCGTATTTTAGTAAATATATATTTTTTAAAATTCAAAATGGTCCTCGCAGCAGAACAACCCACCTACAGATTTGTTGGGCACCCAAGGTTGTTGAAGAACAGATATCCATAACTTCCTCACAGCATCTGCTTTTGGGACAGTAAAAAAATACTTTTTTGCAGTTTTTTGAGGAATTTCTGCAACTTGGCAAAAAACAGTTTTTGACATCCATGCCTAAAAGTTAAACACAAGAGTAACTAATTTAGTTCTATAAATAAAAAACTAAACATTATTCTTGAAACATTTGGTATGTATTTTTTTAATGTTTCGAGTAGGGATTAAGCCCTTGATATAAAATTTGTTAAATTCTTTTTAGAATTAACAAATGTATTAATATTTTTATATTATTATTGTGCATACCCAGGTAGCAAGGGATGTTATATTACAAGAAATTAACATCACTTTTGGGTGTATTTTTAAACTAAATCATAACATCAAATAATATTGAAAAATAACATGTATTTAACATCACATTTGCAACGTTACACGTGTGACGTGACAACCATGTTATTTAATAACAAATATTTAGCAACGCTGTGAATATATAGCATGTCACATAATAACGTGGCTTTCACGTGAATGTCATGTTATTTTGCTTCTCACCGACGTTCGAAGCAAAAAAATCGATATAAGATGATGTTGATAGAGTAAATTATTATAAGGAAATTGTATACACATTATACGATTTCCAATGGATAGGGGGCTCTGCTGGGCTTCTCAAGACCACGGACACGGATTATATTCTCCGCTTAATCTGCAATTTCGTATTTAGAATCTATCTGTTTCAATCTGTGATTGTTTCAATTACTGATTGATTTTAAATCCGATTTTTTTATAGGGTTATAGCGTTTTTAATGGTTTTAATTTAGAAAAAGCTAATGTCCTAAAATATTATTTAAATATTAAAGTACCAGTAACGGCATCCATAAGATATAATTTATAACAGGAATGTGGATTTATGATGTCACAAACACGTTATTTTCGGGATGTCATTGTGTGATGTTATTAGGGGCGGACTTAGGACATCCCCACCATGCTACATTCTTGTTAAATGAGACTACAATCTTAACATCACATGTCACATATTAACGTGACTTTCACGTGAATGTCATGTTATTTTGCTACCTGGGTAGTATGCATATTATGCACTGTGTTAACACGTTGTCTGCGGATGCATATTTTGAATATATTCTTGAGTACCATACATACATACATGTATAATATGGTCCATTTACTTGTCTGCGGATAATGCCCTTAGGGACTTGTACAGTTTTTTAATCTAATTATTACACAATTATAAATTAGAAATTTATAAAGCTATTTGTGGCATTAAAATATGTTAAAAAATTACATATGACATTTTCTCGTCATAGAGAAACTTCCATTATGGTCTGTATAAAGCTGAAAGTCCTTTAAACATAAGTTTACTATATTTCAAGAATGCTTTCACAAAAACTTCAGATTTTAACCAAAAGTTTTCTATATGGTAAAAAATCTTTGGTTCAATGTCAAGGCCTCAAATCGTACTGTAAAATTGTTTCGCAAAGGACTTTTTTGCTTATAGCGGCTATAATATAGCTAGTATGTATTATAAAAAAACAACATTACATTTAGTTTCTTTGCTTACCTTTTTAATGCACTATACACTGTCTTGAAATATAAAAAGTCCAGAAAACACACACCAAATATAACTAAAAGTGAATAAAACACAAAACTAGAAAAACATCTAACCTCACTCGATGACAGACAAAACAATCAGAGTAGCCAACGTATAAAATCGAAACTGAGTTAAACTGCGCAAACTCTGTCTGTTACGTTTTCAGTGGAGCGGGAAAAAATAATTCAAATTTTATAATTTTTTTTCTCCTGTTTAAGTGGACTAAAAAATAAATAAATAGCATATATATTATAATTAGAATATCTAGTTTTTAAAAATAATTAAAACCAAAAATCGAAGAAGACCCTAATAGGGTCTTCTAAAACGTTGCGTAAGTTGGAATATAAAGCTTGACGTAACCTTTTTTTACAAAGCTTTTAAAAGCTTGCAAATGTATACATTATATATATATACAGTGCTGTCCAAAAGTCACCCCCCCCCTCTTAACTGTTGAACGAGTTGAGATATCGACTTCAAATTTAGAACTCTTAAACTATCTTTTAGCATATATTTGATATTTTCAGCTCTTAAACCCCCCTTCCAAAAAAATGTGCCCCCATGCCCCCCTGCCCACATTTTAAGAGCTGAAAGTATTAAATATATGCTAAAAGATAGTTTAAGTTGTCTTATTTAAAAGTTACAAATTTAAAGTCGATATCTCAACTGGTTCAAAAGTTAAGAGGGGGGATGACTTTTGGACCGCTCTGTATATACTGTGCTTATAAGCTTACAGTAACGTTGGTAAGGTTGCATGCTCAGTGGGTATTTTTATTTTATTTAAAAAAACTTGACTTTTTGAACCTAGGCATACAGGGAAAGTATATATTTTTTTTTGGCAGCAATATTTTATTTTGCTTTTTAGTTAATTTTAACATGCGTTTAAGTATTTGGAAAAAATGCAATATACCATCCTACTACTTCTCTGAACTTTAAAATGTTTTAAAACAAAATTTCAGTTTCGACAAAAATTGGACCTAAGCCACTTTGCAGATAAAGCCATCGTGCCAACGCGTCTTTAAGTAAATTTATATTTCGATTTATTATATTATTCACAGCGCCTGCGCTAGAATAATATAAGTAATAACTTTCCATTTTTTATATGTCCATATAAGAAATACACTATAAGAGAAAGTCAAATGATAGAGATAGAAAACTATTGTACCGCCATTAGCCGTTGTTTTTTAAAATTCACTAAATTCACGGTCAACGACAGCCTATAATACAGATAACCTACGGAAGTCGGTAATAAAGATTACTATTGCTTTCCCAAATCAATTTTGTAAAAATTGGGAAAAGCTCTGTATTTTTATTTAAAACTTTAAGTTTATTCACCAAAAGATAAAACAAATTTTTAAAGTCTAACAAGTGGGTTATCTAACCCGCACATTAATTAAAAATAACAATATATGAATCGAAATTTTAATTAAATGTAAAATTTGTTAAACTTTAAAAATATGAAATTTTATCTTTTGCTAAATAAACCTATATAATTAAAAAAAAAACACTTGGCTTTGATTTTTATATATTTTATTTTAAACGTAAATAGGAAATTAAAACAATTATGTCGTACTTTTAACAGTTAACTTTTTATTATAAATAAATATATATGAGGAGTAAACATTTGCCTTCATATATAATTGAGTGTCATACAGAATATACTGCCTAAAGGCAGAGCACATTTGCAAGGTTTTTATAATTAGTATTCCTACATTTAACAGATAAACAATATGAATCAGTTAAACCGATAAGCTTCTCTGGCCAGGGGCTATCCCAGCCCTAAACAGCTGTTTAAGGCTAGCTCAGTCAAACTGATAAGCTCTTTTCGATAGGGGCCATCCCTGCCCTAAACATATCAGTAAAAATGGTAAGAAGCTTTTTAGGGCATTTGTCCCAGCCCTAAACAGCTCAGTCAAATCGATAAGTTTTTTTTGTGTAGGGGCTGTCCCTGCCCTAAATAGCTCAGTCAAAATAATAAGAAGCTTTTCAAGACAGGGTCAGTCCCTGCCTTTAGTCATTTTATTTAACTTGGCACTATTAATGTTTTTGACCCACGCATTAAATAAGTTTGCATCACTAGGAAAACGGTGACGTTTACTTAACTGATCCTTGCAAAACGGTACAATACACATTTTGTATTACATCACAATAAAAGTTCGGTATAAAAGCACAATAAATTGCAAATCACGAGTAAAATTTCACGAGTAAAATTTCAATTGTTTTGACAGATATACTACCCCTCACCCCACTTCCACTAAACAATCAAGTTCATATACAGCTGGCGCCATCGCTCAGTCGTACCTAGAAGCCAAAACACAGGTTCGGGTCCTGGATACTTTTCACGGTCACGTATCTGACTTTCTCTTATAGTGTATTTCTTATATGTATATGTCCTTAATGAAATTATTTGAAGTGGTTGTAATTATAGGTTATAGGACCAAAATAAATGCTTTTTTAATTTTAAAATCGCCAACGTTTCGAGCAGCTAAACGCTCGCTCTTCTTCAGGGCTACAACAAGGTTTATTAATTAAAACATACATTAAATACATAAAAAATTAATAAAATAAAATTTGGAGGTTATGTTACCTTACTTACTTCATAAAGTAATTAAGGTGACATAACCTCAAAATCTAATGAATCAAAAAAACAAAACGTATAGTTTAGTAATATAACCTCCAAATTTTATTTTATTCATTCCTGAAGAAGAGCGACCGTTTAGGTGCTTGAAACGTTGGCGATTTTACGTTAAAAAAGCATTTATTTTGGTCCTATAACCTATAATTACAACCAATATAAGTAATTTCGAATTTTCAAAAACATTCAAAAATTGTCCTAGACAAAAAATTCTTGGATACAAATTTGTTTCATGAAAAAATAAGAAACTTTTTTTGAAATGTCCGTCTGTCCGTCCGTCTGCCGGACAGACTCTGTCCGATGTCAGGGTTTTTGGGAACACGATAACTCAAGAACGAATAATCCGATCAACTTGAAATTTTCAGGAAAAATCAAGTTATACGAGGGGAAGATCCCTATTGTTTTTGAAAGTAATCCCCCAAAAAACACAAAAGTTATGGGGGTTAACTTAAAAAAAAAAAACGAAAAAAGCTGAAAGAAAATTTCGATTGACGTAACTTCTTTAGGAAAAAATACTTTTATTATAAGGATCAATTTTACCAATTTTGAATGTAATCCCCCCAACAACAAAAAAAGTTAAAGGTTTTTTTTAACAAAAAAAAACTATTTAAATTTTTTTTTTCGTTTTTTTGCAGAAAGAAAATAAAGAAAAATATAATTTTAAATCTTATTTTTTTTATTTAATTTTTTTAAACTTTTTTTTAATAGGTATATACTTTTTTTTCGCAAAAAGGAAATAAAAAAATTAAAAAATGTATGTATACAGGGTGTCTCAACGAAGACGACTCGGTCAATATATAGTTAAGTATCCACTTTAGAGGGGAAAAGTTGTATGGTTTTAAAAAAGGCACAATCTAAAAATATTTTTAAATAATCAGGATGGTCCTCCTAGGGTGGGTAACATTTAATAATATAGCATTCCATTAAAAAAAAATCATTTTTTTTAAATGGAATGCTATATTTTTCATTTACTCATTAAATGTTGAATTTTATTCTACATTTAATGATCAAATAAAAAATATAGCATTCCATTTAAAAAAAAATATTTTTTTATATTTGAAAATCCAAAAGTTTAAATATTAATTTTGAGCGCCCTATATAAAATATTTTATTTTTTGCACATTAAGTAATTAGATACACCCTTTTAAGATAAGCTTGCAAGATTTTATTAATTTTTGACAAAAAGTAAAGAAATTGAAGCAGGTTTTATCTTATCATGATATCACTAAAAATGCATTTTTTCTCAAAAAAAAATGATATCTCAAAAACTATAAACAATAGACCCATATAATATCATATTAAAATAAAGGTATATTTATGACAAGTAAGATGACATAATAAAAAATATACCATTCCATTTAAAAAAAAAATAAGTCAGATTTTACCCACCCTAGGAGGATCACCCTGTATATTTCAAATTATTTTTAGAATGTACCTTTTTTAAAACCATACAACTTTTCCCATTAAACTTTTTCTCTAACGTGGATACTGTACTATATGTCCACCGAGTCGGCTTCGTTGAGACACCCTGTATATTATTTTTTCGCAAAAAGGAAATAAAAAAAATTAAAAAGTTTTCAATTTTTTTTTATTTTTTTAATTTTTTTTTTTTCAAGTATTTTTGGGAAAATTCAATATACCATTTACTGTGAATAATTTACATATAATGCATTAAAATGGAATGCGTAGCATTACATATCTTCACGGCTTATTGTATCATTCACAGCGCCTGCGCTAGAATAACATAGGGGAGAGGGGGGCGGATGTGGACAATTTTTTTCAAAACGCATCATTTTTCTTAAGTTCCATAAAAAAAAATAAGTGAGATAACTTTTATACGAAACAAAGGGTTAATAATAATAATAATATATAATAAAAACCAGACCTAAAATATATTCCAAAATATTTATTAAGAGCATTAAAAAAAAGGTACATTTGTCCACAACAGCCCCAAGTGTGTGTGCATGTGGACACATTAAAGGGTATTGTTTATACAAATAATAGTCACAGTTGTAACGAACACAAAACGTTTATAAACTATTATCTAAAGCTAACCCAGCAAACACACCAGCAATGGGCCGGCAACGGCACAATGCCGTAAGCCGATAAAAAGTCATCGGTCCCTTGATGACATGCCATTACCGGCCCGGTAATGGAAGTGTCGCACAAGCCGATAACTGGCCGGTAATGGCAAGCCGATAACGGGCCGGTAATGGCTAGCCGATAACGGGCCGGTAATGGCTAGCCGCCTTTTTTTTTTCGAAAAATTTTGTTTTTTAATTTTTTTTTGTTTTTCACGAAAAGATCTTAAGATCTTTTATTAAGTATTAAAAAAAATGGTTCAATGTTTTTTTTTATTTTTTGAAAAAACCTTTGTAATGAACTATAGGGAAAAGTATTATTTTTTTGGAGGTTGGATCAGTATTTTACCATGGCATAAAAAAGAACGATAATATCGATCGTTTTAGAATATTATTCTGAATAAGTTTTTATATTTTAGTACCTACGGAACCTTAACGAGCTTCTTTAATTGTTAATTTAGTATTTAATAAAAAAAATGTAATTACTTACTTTTTATCTTCAAAAATCATTATTAAGAATTGTAAATAAACACATGCCACAGAAAATTTTCATTAATGAACTTTATCACTGACGCAGCAAAATCACAACACAAGAGGCCAGTTTGAGTTGAAGCTCTCGGAGCATAGTTCTATCTCTTTCTAACTACTTGTTTTAAAAGAGATAGAACTATGCTCCGAGCGCTCCAAGCTTCAACTCAAACGGCCCTAAGAACACAACCCGCGCAAAACTTGCGCATCCGTCTTGACTTCTTCTCCTTCTACGCAAGATCATATTTTAAATTGGCGTTGTATCGTCGGCCACAGATCGGTCCTTTACAGACTAGCCGATAATCGGCAAGCCAGCAATGGGCCAATAATTATTTATGCCGATTATCGTACGGTGGTTTGCTGGGAAACTATACTCATAGAAACTTATTAATGTATGTAAGTTGTTTTAATATAACTTATATAAAGTTATAGTTATACTTCTTTAAACATATAGAAAATTCAATCATTGCAGAAGTTCTAGCTGTCCCTTTTAACTTCAATGGTTTGGATAAGTTTAAAATTACATCTCATCCTAATAATACTTTCGTCGCTTGTAGTGGGAAATGAAAATGTCCACAAAAAAGGATGCTTTCCACAAGTGCCCTATGTTACAATTTTAGGTTAGGTGGCCCATTAAACTAAAAATATAAATTTTATAGCAAAATTAAGGATAACACATCACAACACGTTCGTGTACATTAAAATATATAATTTGTTAAGATTTACATTCTACCTAATTGAATAATTCAAATTACCAAAACCCGAAACATTTGCTTTAGCACGTAGTAAACAACCAATGACAATACAAATTTCAATAAACAAGAATTAACACTGCCTCAGGTATATACGCATTAAAAATGACATCTATGACATTTATTTCAAACGTATAAATCTTGAAATAACCGCGGAAATTAAACTGTCCACATTTACCCACTGTCCAGATGAGCCCCTACCTCCCCTACGGTAGTGTCAAATTTTCAAAAATCGTCCTAGACAAAAAATTCTTGGATATAAATTTATTTCATGAAAAAATAAGCATTTTTTTTAAATGTCCGTCTGTTCGTCCCACAGAGGACGATTTTCAAAACTAGGGGGATTTAAATAAGTGTTTAACTTAGCATTGTTAAATAACCCACTACACGGGATGTTGCAGGATTCTTAAAAAGGGGTACATTGTGACTTTTTAGCGCAACCACTATGCAACTTTTATAAAACGTTTTTCTGTGATAACAATGTATAAAAAAAGATTACATTGTGAGTTCTCAACGCAACTAC
>OY294050.1:37483989-37542657 GCA_958510825.1 Brachypterus glaber
TCTATTGGTAAACTATTGTTTTTTGTACATTAAACTACTAGAAAATTAAAAAAAAAATTAAAAAAAATTACTAACGCAGTAGAAGAAAGTAAAATTTAAATTAGATTTCCCATGCGAAGATTGGGTATCATAGCTAGTACATATATACATATATATATATATATATATATATATATATATATATATATATATATATATATATATATACTCATATTCCATCAATAGGGAGCCCGAAATTGCATGTTCGACCTGCGATACGAAGCCCACTACCGACATACGAGGCCCGGTTTTGGGCTTCGAATTTTTTATAGTGTATATCGTTTTATTGGACCTTAAATATAGTAGAAGAAGAAGACTTGAAAAATTGCCCAGGGCTTCCTATTATTCTAATACCCATCAAAATATACGCGCCTGTGTTCACGGAAGTTGAACTAGATGGCGACACAGTAGAACTGTATGTTGCATGTATTTTTATGTAGTTGTCATATGATATGAGTCCCTAAGATTTGGCAACGTTGTTGACTACTTCAACTTAAATTGTTCAGCACTGTAGTATTAATTGGCGCTAAATCTTTTGTGGTCATGTGCTTGTTAAAGAAGAAATGAATAGGTCTAAGAAGATATTAGAGCTTGCTTTAAAAGCTCAAGGTAAGTTAACGTAACATACCTAAATTCAATAAATAACTTTAAATATTTTCTATATTTCAAAGAGTTTTTATTGTAAGAAAAAAACTGTCTATCAAGTTCCGTTAACGGACTCTCGTGGGATTCACAGTGGGAAATAACGATCTTTTCCTGCGGAACGGTAAAAAAAGAGTACTTTAAATTATCCGATCGGGCTGAAATTTTGTACGCTGACTTAAGGGACCTTTCTGCACCCCATCATGAAATTTCAACCCCATCAAACAATATTTAAGGGTGGCTTCCCCCTTTAAAACAATTTTTTTTCAGCGGAACGGTAAAAAAAGAGTACTTTAAATTATCCGATCGGGCTGAAATTTTTTACAGCGACTTTAAGGACCTCCCTGCACCCCATTCTAAAATTTCAACCCCATCGGAAAATATTTAGGGTTGGTTTACGCCTCCGAAACGATTTTTTCTGCGGAATGGTAAAAAACGAGTACTTTAAATTATCCGATCGGGCTGAAATTTTTTATGCTGACTTTAGGTACCACCCTGCACCCCATTCTAAAATTATAACCCGATCGGAAAATATTTAGGGTTGGTTTACGCCTCCGAAACGATGTTTTCTGTGGAATGGTAAAAAACGAGTACTTTAAATTTTCTATGCTGACTTAAGAGACCTTCCTGCACCCCATCCTAAAATTTAAACCCCATCGGAAAATATTTAAGGGTGGCTTCCCCTTTGAAACATTTTTTTTCAGCGGAACGGTAAAAACAGAGAACTTTAAATTATCCGATTGGCCTGAAATTGTTTGTGGTGACTTTAGGGATCTTCCTGCAACCCATTCTAAAATTTCAACCCCATCTGAAAATATTTAGGGTTGGTTTACGCCTGCAAAACGATTTTTTTCTGCGGAATGGTAAAAAACGAGTACTTTAAATTATCCGATCGGGCTGAATTTTTTTATGCTAACTTCAAGTACCCCCCTGCACCCCATTCTAAAATTATAACCCGATCGGAAAATATTTAGGGTTGGTTTACGCCTCCGAAACGATGTTTTCTGCGGAATGGTAAAAAACGAGTACTTTAAATTATCCGATCGGACTGAAATTTTGTATGCTGACTTAAGAGACCTTCCTGCACCCCATCCTAAAATTTGAACCCCATCGGACAATATTTAAGGGTGGCTTCCCCCTTTGAAACATTTGTTTTCAGCGGAACGGTAAAAAATAGAACTTTCAATTATCCGATTGGGCTGAAAATTTTTGTGGTGACTTTAGGGACCTCCCTGCACCCTATCCTAAAATTTCAACCCCATCTGAAAATATTTAGGGTTGGTTTACGCCTGCAAAACGATTTTTTTCTGCGGAATGGTAAAAAACGAGTACTTTAAATTATCTGATCGGGCTGAAATTATTTATGCTGACTTTAGGTACCACCCTGCACCCCATTCTAAAATCATAACCCGATCGGAAAATATTTAGGGTTGGTTTACGCCTCCGAAACGATGTTTTCTGCGGAATGGTAAAAAACGAGTACTTTAAATTATCAGATCGGACTGAAATTTTGTATGCTGACTTAAGAGACCTTCCTAAAATTTGAACCCCATCGGACAATATTTAAGGGTGGCTTCCCCCTTTGAAACATTTTTTTTTCAGCGGAACGGTAAAAAATAGAACTTTCAATTATCCGATTGGGCTGAAAATTTTTGTGGTGACTTTAGGGACCTCCCTGCACCCTATCCTAAAATTTCAACCCCATCGGAAAATATTTAAGGTTGGTTTACGCCTGCGAAACGATTTTTTTCTGCGGAATGGTAAAAAACGAGAACTTTAAATTATCCGATCGGGCTGAAATTTTTTAGGGCGACTTTAGGGACCTCCCTGCACCCCATTCTAAAATTTCAACCCCATCAGAAAATATTTAGGGTTGGTTTACGCCTCCGAAACGATTTTTTCTGCGGAATGGTAAAAAACGAGTACTTTAAATTATCCGATCGGGCTGAAATTTTGTATGCTGTCTTTACAGACCTTCCTGCATCCCATCCTAAAATTTTAACCCCATCGGAAAATTTTAACGGTGGCTTCCCCTTTGAAACATTTTTTTTTCAGCGGAACGGTTAAAAAAGAGAACTTAAAATTATCCGATTGGCCTGAAATTGTTTGACGTGACTTTAGGAATCTTCCTGCACCCCATTCTAAAATTTCAACCCCATCTGAAAATATTAAGGGTTGGTTTACTGCTGCAAAACGATTTTTTTCTGCGGAATGGTAAAAAACGAGTACTTTAAATTATCCGATCGGGCTGAAATTTTTTATGCTGACTTTAGGTACCACCCTGCACCCCATTCTAAAATTATAACCCGATCGGAAAATATGTAGGGTTGGTTTACGCCTCCGAAACGATGTTTTCTGCGGAATGGTAAAAAACGAGTACTTTAAATTATCCGATCGGACTGAAATTTTCTATGCTGACTTAAGAGACCTTCCTGCACCCCATCCTAAAATTTAAACCCCATCGGAAAATATTTAAGGGTGGCTTCCCCTTTGAAACATTTTTTTTCAGCGGAACGGTAAAAACAGAGAACTTTAAATTATCCGATTGGCCTGAAATTTTTTGTGGTGACTTTAGGGATCTTCCTGCAATCCATTCTAAAATTTCAACCCCATCTGAAAATATTTAGGGTTGGTTTACGCCTGCAAAACGATTTTTTTCTGCGGAATGGTAAAAAACGAGTACTTTAAATTATCCGATCGGGCTGAATTTTTTTATGCTAACTTCAAGTACCCCCCTGCACCCCATTCTAAAATTATAACCCGATCGGAAAATATTTAGGGTTGGTTTACGCCTCCGAAACGATGTTTTCTGCGGAATGGTAAAAAACGAGTACTTTAAATTATCCGATCAGACTGAAATTTTGTATGCTGACTCAAGAGACCTTCCTGCACCCCATCCTAAAATTTGAACCCCATCGGACAATATTTAAGGCTGGCTTCCCCCTTTGAAACATTTTTTTTCAGCGGAACGGTAAAAAATAGAACTTTCAATTATCCGATTGGGCTGAAAATTTTTGTGGTGACTTTAGGGACCTCCCTGCACCCCATCCTAAAATTTCAACCCCATCGGAAAATATTTAGGGTTGGTTTACACCTGCGAAACGATTTTTTTCTGCGGAATGGTAAAAAACGAGAACTTTAAATTATCCGATCGGGCTGAAATTTTTTACGGCGACTTTAGGGACCTACCTGCACCCCATTTTAAAATTTTAACCCCATCGGAAAATATTTAGGGTTGGTTTACGCCTCCGAAACGATTTTTTCTGCGGAATGGTAAAAAACGAGTACTTTAAATTATCCGATCGGGCTGAAATTTTGTATGCTGACTTTACAGACCTTCCTGCACCCCATCCTAAAATTTTAACCCCATCGGACAATATTTAACGGTGGCTTCCCCCTTTGAACCATTTTTTTTTTCAGCGGAACGGTAAAAAAAGAGAACTTTAAATTATTCGATTGGGCTGAAATTTTTTGTGGTGACTTTAGGGATCTCCCTGCACCCCATTCTAAAATTTCAACCCCATATGAAAATATTTAGGGTTGGTTTACGCCTACGAAACGATTTTTTTGTGCGGAATGGTAAAAAAACGAGTACTTTAAATTATCAGATCGGGCTGAAATATTGTATGCTGACTTTAGGTACCACCCTGCACCCCATTCTAAAATTATAACCCGATCGGAAAATATTTTAAGTTGATTTACGCCTGTGAAATGATTTTTTCCTGCGGAAGGGTAAAAAAAGAGTACTTTTAATTATCCGATCAGTCTAAAATTTTGTACGCTGACTTTAGGCACCTTCTTGCACCCCATCCTAAAATTATAACCCGATCAGAAAATATTTAGGGTTGGTTTACGCCTGCGAAACGATTTTTATCTGCGGAATGAAACAAAACGAGTACTTTAAATTTTCCAATCGAGCTGAAATTTTTTATGCTGACCTAAAGGACTTTCCTGCACCCCATCCTAAAATTTCAACCCCATTGGAAAATATTTAGGGTTGGTTTACGCCTCCTAAACGATTTTTTCTGCGGAATAGTAAAAAACGAGTACTTGAAATTATCCGATCGGTATAAAATTTTTTATGCTGACTTAAGGGACCTTTCTGCATCCCATCATAAAATTTCAACCCCATCGAACAATATTCAAGGGTGACTTCCCCCTTTGAAACAATTTTTTTCAGCGGAACGGTAAAAAAAGAGTACTTTAAATTATCGGGCTGAAATTTTGTATGCTGACTTAAGGCACCTTCCTGCACCCCATCCCAAAATTATAACCTGATCGAAAAATATGTAGGGTTGGTTTACGCCTGCGAAACGATTTTTTTCTGCGGAATGGTGAAAAACGATTACTTTAAATTATCCGATAGGGCTGAAATTTTGTATGCTGACTTTATAGACCTCCCTGCACCCCATTCTAAAATTTCAACTCTATCGGAAAATTTTTAGGGTTGGTTTACGCCTGTGAAATAATTTTTTCCTGCAGAACGGTAAAAAAGAGTACTTTGAATTATCCGATCGGGCTGAAATTTTTTACAGCGACTTTAGGGACCTCCCTGCACCCCATTTTAAAATTTTAACCCCATCGGAAAATATTTAGGGTTGGTTTACGTCTGCGAAACGATTTTTTTCTGCGGAATGGTAAAAAACGAGAACTTTAAATTATCCGATCGGGCTGAAATTTTGTATGCTGACTTAATAAGTTTAGGGAAGAAATGAACTAAACAAATATTTTGATGTTTTTATAGTGTTTACATTTTTTTTTTTACTAAAAATCTGCAATACCTAATAAAAACTTCTTATTAGGGTTGTTGATTATATTTTAAATATTTATATCCCTTTGTGAATTTAAATTTTTCTAAATAAACGTTAACCTTATTTATTCCAAATTATGTTGATATTTTTTTACACCAGACCAAAACATCACTTTTTTAATAAAAAACAAAATAGTTTCATTACATTTTAAACATTTTAAATATTAAAAATAAAAACTACTTTTATAACAATATTATTCATTTATCATTAAAAAACAAGCGTTAAACTTTCATACAAAGACAACTTAAATAATTATTATATCGAATTTATAAGTAGGAAATATTGGCAACATCGCAGGGCTTCAAATAACTGTGAAAAATCAAAAAAATATGCATTTGGGCTTGCTATGACCGGAAAATATAATAGGGACTCGTATTAGCGTTACACATATATCTTTTTTCCTTGCCCCTAAACCCGGGCTTCGAATCACCTATGCTATGTATCGGGCCTCCTATTGATAGTTCTATGTGTATATATATATATATATATATATACACTACTGGAAATAATTAAGGGAACAAAAAAAATCCCAATTTTTTTTGTGATTTTTGAAAGGCTGTATCTCAGTGAAAAATGGTCGTATGGAGATTAAAAAAAAAGAATTTTGAAGCTTTAAGTTTCTAGTTTTGAGATCTTTTGGCAATTTTTTTTGTGAGATATGGTTATCGCGCAACCATAGGAAATAGAGTGAGGTAAAAAAATTCCATTTTTTTCTTTTTTTTTTTTTTGGTCCCCAGTCTTAAATTTTTTTTTTCAATTAAACCAATACAAAGGTCAGGTAGCTTGTTTATTCAGTTCTAATTTGATTTTTTATTATTTTCTCTACATCGATTTTTTGCTGAGATATTCGACTTTTAAAGAAAAAGGATCCTTTTATTTTTGATCATCTATATCTCAGAAACTAATGACCGCACAGTAAATCAAAGGGCGGTTTTAAAAACTTGAATGAATTGTCTATAAGCACCCACTATATTTTTTCATCCTTTACATTAATTTAAAAAAACTGAAAAAAAATGACTTTTTACTGTTTTTTAGAAAATCTACGGATTATTTACAAATTTTGATAAATCGACTAATGGTAAGTGTAATTTTTACAGCTTAGGGTACCGACAATAACCCGGTAAATTTACAAGTTGATCCATGGAACCGATTTTCAAATGATCAAAGTTTTAAAAAGAATTAAAGGAACACTAAACACTCCATAATCATTATCAAAATGAAAAAAAAGATTTTTACTTCGACTTTTCCCAAAATTTTACATTAGATATCGCTTAAATTTAAGGAAAAAAAAAATAAAAAATAAAAAATAAAAAAATTTTCAAAAAATTTTTGATTTTTTTTTCTTTTGGAAAAGTTGCTGGACATTTCAGAAAACAATATCTTGTTGTTTTCCATACGGTTTTAATCTTCATTATTTAACGGCCGGCATGTGCGTTACCCAAAGCGTACCACGTGAAGGTTGCACGGTCGGATTTACGCTTTTTGTGCATTACTAGGGTGGACCTTATATTTTTTAATTTTTTTTTAATTTTCATTTAGGCGTAAGAAAATTCTGAAAATATGAGAGTAATCAAACTTCTCTAAGGCCCCTAAAATTCGTAAAATTACCCATAAATCGTAAAAAATAGTCTTTAACTTCTTGTATAAATAAAAAATTAAAATGTCATTTTTTTCCCCTAACGCTAAAATTTACGCATGTCTACCATAAATGTGAGTCAAAGGGTAAACAAACATTTTAAAAATGTATCAGATCGTACTGAATTTGTAGAAGAATAAAAACAACTGGATATTTTTTCCTTAAAAATTCAGAAACTTTTCCTAAAAATTAAAAAAAAAATAAAATGTTTGTTTACCGTTTGACTTACATTTACGGTAGAAATTCATAAAAAATATAAGATTCACCCTAGTAAATGCATAAGAAGCGTAAATCCGACCGTGCAACCTCCACGTGGTACGCTTTGGGTAACGCAAATGCCGGCCGTTAAATAATGAAAATTGAAACAGTATCAGAAACAACTATATATTGTTTAATGAAATGTCCAGCAACTTTTCCAAAAGAAATAAAATCAAATTTTTTTGAAATTTTTTTTTATTTTTTATTTTTTTTTTATTTTTTATTTTTTTTTCCTTAAATTTAAGCGATATCTGATGTAAAATTTTGGGAAAAGTTGAAGTAAAAATCTTTTTTTTTCATTTTGATAATGATTACGGAGTGTTTAGTGTTCCTTTAATTCTTTTTAAAAGTTTGTTCATTTGGAACAGAAAATCGGTTCCATGGATCAACTTGTAAATTTACAGAGTTATTGTGGGTACCCTAAGCTGTAAAAATTACACTCAACGTTAGTCGATTCATCAAAATTTGTAAATAATCCGTAGATTTTCTTAAAAACAGTAAAAAGTCAATTTTTTTCAGTTTTTTTTAAATTAATGTAAAGGATCAAACAAAAAAATTTTTCTTTAAAAACCATGGTGGGTGCTTATAGACAATTCATTCAAGTTTTTAAAACCGCCCTTTGATTTACTGTGCGGTCATTAGTTGCTGAGATATCGATGATCAAAAGTAAAAGGATCCTTTTTCATTTAAAGTCGAATATCTCAGCAACAAATCGATGTAGAGAAAATAGTAAAAAATCAAATTAGAACTGAATAAACAAGCTACCTGACCTTTGCATTGGTTTAATTGAAAAAAAATTTTTAAGACTGGGGACCAAAAAAAAAAAGAAAAAAATGGAATTTTTTTATCTCACTCTATTTCCTATGGTTGCGCGATAACCGTATTTCACAAAAAAAAATTGCCAAAAAATCTCAAAACTAGAAACTTAAAGCTTCAGAATTCTTTTTTTTTTAATCTCCATACGACCATTTTTACTGAGATACAGCCTTTCAAAAATCACAAAAAAATTTGGGATTTTTTTTTGTTCCCTTAATTCTTTCCAGTAGTGTATATAAATAAATAACGTTTTGGAGAATTCCTGGCGTGGCGGAAATTCGTAATTCTCCAGCACGTTCTGAAGAATAAAACAAGAAGTCTTATAAGAAGTTGAACTTCTTGATGCAACTTTGTGAGACCTTCTTGTAGAAGTTTTGTGTTTAGTGGGAAGTTTAACTTTGATAGTATGATGATTTTTGAAGAAATAGTGATATATATTTATAAATATTTTTAGTACAGTGGCGTCCGCAGAAGAAGATACTTCAGCATGTCATTACCAAGTTTGTAACTTGGTATAAGGTTTTTAAAAAATAAAGTAAAAATAAATAAATTTTAATACAGTGCCGTTCATCAGGGGAAAGTAAAACTAAATTAAACACCTTAAAATAAGGTCACAGAATGACTCTAAACCATTAAATAAATAAATAAATTAATTAATTAATTAAGATAAAATTATAATTTATACAGATAAGAGGAATCTTTTGAAAATTTATTAATTTTATTAAATAATTATATAATTATTTAAGAAAATAATGATAACTAACTAAAAATTCAGTGACATACCGAAAGGGGTCAATAAACTTGATTTAAAGGACGAGAAACCTAAAAAAGCAATTTTAAAATTTACAAAAAAAAATCGCCTGATTTTTTTTTGTAGAAAAGCGGGTAGTATAAAAAAATTGACTGAATTATTTTAAACTGCTAAAAAAGGCCAAAAGTTTTAATAATTAATCCTCCCAGAAAAGAAAATTTCTACGCCCCTGCCCCAGACTCCACCCTAGGACATTAATTTGTGTAATATACTACCAATTAAATAAAAAATACAAACTATATTACGTATTTTTCATTTTAATTAAATTTATTATACATACATTTTACAAATTAGTAGTAAAAATATACCATAACACGCATTTTTTAAAAAATTGTGGGGAATCAATTTGAAAAAATTTGCAACTTTTTTTTTGTTTATATTAGCCCGATGTCACGATTTTTGTGAACACGATAACTCAAGAACGAATAATCCGATCGACTTTTTCAGGAAAAATAAAGTTCTATGAGGGAAAGATCCCTATTATTTTTGAAAGTAATTCCCCCGAAAACAAAAAAGTTATGGGTGGTTAAGCTTTTTAAAAAATCGAAAAAAGCTGAAACAATTTTTCGATTAACGTAACTTTTAAAAATTACTTTTATTATAAGAATCAATTCTACTAATTTTGAAAGTAATTCCCCCAAAAACAAAAAAGTTATGGGGGTTAAACTTTTTAAAAAATCGAAAAAAAGTGGAAAGAAAATTCCGATTAACGTAACTTAACTTAAAGTTCTATGAGGGAAAGATCCCTGTTATTTTTGAAAGTATTTCCCCGGAAAACAAAAAATTTATGGGGGAGTTAAACTTTTTAAAAAATCGAAAAAAGCTGAAAGAAAATTTCAATTAGGTAACTTAACTTTTTCCGGAAAAAATATTTTCAACAATTTTTCGTTTTTCGCAAAAAGACAATTAAATTAAATAATTGAAAAATTTTAAAAATTTTTTTTTTAGTTTTTTTTTTGATTTTTTTTTTAATTTTTTGTTTTTCAAAAAAGATCTTTTTTAGAAAAATTGTAAATTTTTTTTAAAATTGTAAATTTTTTTTATTTTTTTTTTTATTTTTATTTTTTTTTTTTGAAAAAAAAATTTTTCAAGTATCTTTGAAAGTTCAATATACCATGAACTGTGAATAGTATATAATGAATGCGTAGCATTACATATCTTCATGGCTTGTTTTATTTTATAAGTAGATATTTTTATATTATTCACAGCGCCTGCGCTAGAATAACGCTAGACAAAAAATTCTTTGATACAAATGTGTTTTGTGAAAAAATAAGGAACTTTGAAAATGTCCGTCTGTCTGTCCGTCTGGTGTCACGTTTTCTGTGGACACGATAACTCGAGAACATATTATCCGATCGACTCAAAATTTTCAGATAAAGTAATACCCCGAAAAACAAAAAAGTTATATTATATAACTTTAAAAAAAAACTATCAACAGTAATATCACAAGAGGTAATGAAATTTTCGATAATTTTATTATGGTCCCATAAAATAATTTTGCTCAGTAATTTTTTGAGTATATTTTTCGTTATTGAAAGCTCGAGAGCGAAGGTCGAGAGCTTTTAACGAAAAATAAACGAAAAAAATTACTTTAGAGCAAAATTATTTTATGAAGATAAATAAAATTTTCTGAAAATTTCACTACCTCAAGTGGTATTTGACTTAAATATTTTACAAACCATTTAGCAAGAAAAAGTATTTTTTAAACAAATGTTTATTGCATGCAATTTTGTGTTATTTATTTTTCCGTATAAAGTCAATCTTTTTAAATTTTTTAAAAGCGCGCACTAAAAACAATTTCTACAAACTCTGATGCAAACGAAAGAGCTTTTGTCAAAAGTTGATTTGTGGTTTTCAAGATAAATTACTGTTAAAATTTAATATTTAATGTGAAAAGTGACAAAATAAGCTTATTAATTGTTTGCGTTAGCTAAGAAAAATGAAAAAATAAGAATTTACATTTGTCAAATTCTTTGAGAGCAGTATTTTCCTAAATTAACTTGACCTTTATATTTTTAACAATCCGTGATTTTGATAATTTCACACGTAAAATTATCAGTGTAATTCGAATCTGATTGGTTGAAAGTCAAAAAATAATGAGATTTGATTGGTCTATTAGAAGTTTGTAAAATAGGCATTTTAATTTTCTTTTCATTTTTTTTTTCGTTTTTCGTAAAAAAAAACTAATCAAAAATTTTGAGTTTTTTTTGAATTTTTTTTTCAAGCAAAGATCTTTTTTTAAAAAAATATATTAATTTATTTTTTTATTTTTTTTTTAATTAGTTTTTTTAAAGTATTTGGGAAAATGCAATATACCATACTGTGAATAATATACCGGGTGTCCCACCAGGTTCTTGACAAGCTATATCTCCGTTATTTGAAAAGATAGAATTTTTTGCAAAAAACACTGTTAAATGGGAGCTATTGAAGTTTTTATTCACGTATTCAAAACCACCCCTTGCTTACCCACCCCCTTGGAACAACCCCCAACTTTTGTTTTTCAAATAGCACCCCCCCATTTTTATCAAAGAATATGAAAGTAAATTTTATTCTTAATTCAACCATGTATTATAAGTAGTATCTTATTCCCTAAAGGGGCTCCAAATAACAACTATTATTTATTAATAATACTGTCCCACCAGGTTTTAGACGGGCTCTATAATCGGAAAAAAACAAAATTAAATGCGAGTCAAAGTAGAATTTACTGACTTATGCAAAACTACCCCTTATTTACCCACCCTCTTTTGTTTTTTAAATAGTACCCCCCCCCCATTTTTACTAAAGAAGAAAGCACATTTTATTCTAAATTCAACCATGTATTATAAGTAATATCTTATTTTTTTAAGGGGCTCCAAATTACAACCCCATCAGATCACAAGCAATATTTTTCATCAAAAAAAATCCAAAAACTCACGTTAGATTATATCTAGAAGATAACTGATAAATGTATCCATAAACCACTCTTAATAACCCACTCTCCTGGAACCGCCTGCAACTTTGTTCTAAATACCACCCTATTATTATTAATAAATAATAATTGTTATTTGGAGCCCCTTAAATGAACCTGGTGGGACACCCGGTATAATGGAATGCGTAGCATTAAATATATTCACGGCTTGTTTATGTTCACTTTAATAATTAAAATCATTATAAGTGATAAGTACCTACTGTACATATGTATAGTTATCAGTATTACTATCGATAAAAATATGAGAAGTACCGTTGTTTATATTTAGTGTTAAGTTATTTTTATGCCAGTACAGTGATTCAAAATGAAAACCAGATTATTATTTTTATTTATATGTTTTGGTATGTATCTATATGACAATGACAAAGTTTTATATATATTTTTTTTGATATACGTGGAATAAGTAAGTAGTTTGTATAGCCTATACTGGAAAAGTAATAACTGGACATCCATGATGGATTTCTAATGGATATCCAGTGGATATACTTTAGGGAGGTTAAAAAATAGATGTCCACTGGATACCTTGTGGATATCCAGTGGATATCCTGGACATAAACGGACATTTGGATATCCATGGGGCATCTACTGTCAATCCAGGCTATCCACTGGATATCCAGAAAGTATATTCCTTGGATATCTAATAGTTATTATGTGCTGTCTGAGAGTATTACAATTTTAAGTTTCATATAGATCTAAGAACGCTCTAGCGCTGTAGGCGAAATTCTTTACAAATTTAATAGTCTACAGGGTGACCCATTTTAATTTGTGGATCGAAATATCTCTTAAAATACTTAAAAAAAAACGTTGCAGACAAAAATTGTACACAGAGACTACAATTATCTCTGTTGTACAGAACATAGGATGTCATTTAACGGTACGTACTATTAAGTTTGACCTTGAAATCTATTTTCAAGTTCATTTGAAGGTCAAGATGTTTTTTTTTTAATGGAAACCCCTATTTTCGACTGCGGATTTGAAAAGAGCGGAAAATTTCACGTCATTTCTCAAAAATGACCATAGTCGACATAATAGTTCTTCATTTTATACTGTTTTAGCTTATTCTGTATAAATTCTGATCATATAACTTAAATACAGTCACAAAACTTGTCTATTGATTTCCATGTCGAAAACACACTGATGCTTTTTGCAACTTATTTTCCCAAAAAAATATGCACATTAGTGTACGCACTATAGTCTATAGACCGATATTCCATATATCCGTGTGGACACGGAGGCAGAATCTAAATAAAACATCACCATAATAGTAATTATATACCACCCAGGTAGCAAGGGATGTTATATTACAAGAAATTAACATCACTGTTGGGTGTATTTTTAAACTAAATAATAACATCACATAATATTGAAAAATAACATGTATTTAACATCACATACAACGTAACACGTCAGACGTGACAACCATGTTATTTAAAAACAAATATTTAGCAACGCAGTGAATATATCGCATGTCACATATTAACGTGGCTTTCACGTGTCATGTTATTTTGCTTCTCACCGACGTTCGAAGCAAAAAAATTGATATAATATGATGTTGATAGAGTAAATTATTATAAGGAAATTGTATATACATTATACGATTTCCAATCGATAGGGGGCTCTGCCGGGCTTCTCAAGACCACAGTAACGGATTAAAGGAATATATTCTCCGCTTAATCTGCAATTTCGTATTTAGAAACTATCTGTTTCAATCTGTGATTGTTTCAATTACTGATTGATTTTAAATCCGATTTTTTTTATAGGGTTATAGCGTTTTTAATAGTTTTATTTAGAAAAAGCTAATATCCTAGGATATTATTTAAATATTAAAGTACCATGGTACTGCAGTAACGGCATCCATGAGATATTAGATATAACAGCGCAGGAATGTGGATTTATGATGTCACAAACACGTTATTTTCGGGATGTCATTGTGTGATGTTATTAGGGGCGGACTTAGGACATCCCCACCATGCTACATTCTTGTTAAATAAGACTACAATCTTAACATCACATGTTACATATTAACGTGGCTTTCACGTGAATGTCATGTTATTTTGCTACCTGGGCAAGGTAGAGAAGACATTTTTTATAACCGAGCGTATTAAATCCCGAGCTGCGTAGCGTAGCAAAAGGGTTGGAGGATATAATAGTCTTCTCTACCGTACAATTGAACTATTTTTATTCAAATAATAAAATAAATTATGAACAGAAATTATATTTTTTGAAATTTTCATAAAAATCAAGTAGCCTTGATCAATGATATTTGCTCAAATAAATACTTTGAACTGACGTTTCAAAATTTAGTTTTTTTTTAAATTGTTTTCATAATATTAGCTCACAGGCCCACAAAAAATTTTTTTTCTGAGTCCTGGATTCCAATATAATATTCCTATGTATTTTTTCCCGCTGAAACTGAATCCGCGACCCGTTTAACCCCTACACGTCAGGATTTTGACATAACCTCAAAAAACACCCGAAAAACTACTGAAACCGCTAAAATCATCTATGCAATACCACTGTCACCCCCCTGTCCCCAAATTGCTAATTCTATAACCCCATATCCCATAATCCCCTAACCTCATAATACCATAGCCGCATAACCTCAAAACCCCCTAACCTGATTAAGTAGAAAAATATAGTTTGGGAAAACAGAACAAATTCTTCAGTTTTTTTTTTGTGGAACATAGTCATAGGTAAGTAACTCTATAACCCCAAAATCCCCTAACACCATAACCTCAAAAAAAAAAAATATTATAAATAACCTCAAAATAACTTCACTTCGTAACCCCATATACTATATCCCCTTAATCCCGTTATCCTATTCTGTGGAGAAGTCCGGTTACTGAAATTATAACCCCAAACCTCAGAAATGTGGAGTAAGTTTTTTATTGTTGATTTTTTCATATTAATCTCCAATTTTCTCGGAGGTAGCAGGATTTCAAATTCCGGAAAAAAATGATACAACTTTTCACAAATGCAATCGTGAAAAGTAGTAGTAGTGGTAGTAATGGTCTTTCGTTAAACAATTGCGTACCCAGGTAGCAAAATAACATGACATTCACGTGAAAGTCACGTTAATATGTGACATGTGATGTTAAGACTGTAGTAACATTTAACAAGAATGTAGCATGGTGGGGATGTCCTAAGTCCGCCCCTAATAACATCACACAATGACGTCCCGAAAATAACGTGTTTGTGACATCATAAATCCACATTCCTGTTATATATAATATCTTATGGATGCCGTTACTGGTACTTTAATATTTAAATAATACTCTAGGATATTAGCTTTTTCTAAACAAAACCATTAAAAACGCCATAACCCTATAAAAAAATCGGATTTAAAATCAATCAGTAATTGAAATAATCCCAGATTGAAACAGATAGATTCTAAATACGAAATTGCAGATTAAGCGGAGAATATATTCCTTTAATCCGTGTCCGTGGTCTTGAGAAGCCCGGCAGAGCTCCCTGTCCATTGGAAATCGTATAATGTGTATACTATTTCCTTATAATAATTTACTCTATCAACATCTTATATCGATTTTTTTGCTTCGAACTTCGGTGAGAAGGAAAATAACATGACATTCACGTGAAAGCCACGTTAACATGTGACATGCGATATATTCATAGCGTTGCTATATATTTGTTATTAAATAAAATGGTTGTCACGTGTTACGTTGCAAATGTGATGTTAAATACATGTTATTTTTCAATATTATGTGATGTTATGATTTAGTTTAAAAATACACCCAAAAGTTATGTTAATTTCTTGTAATATAACATCCCTTGCTACCTGGGCAAATACCACGAAAAAATTCAATTTCATAAATATTACAAAAAAGATATTGGATAACAAGCTTACTGTGGTATCAGACGTCTGAGAGGTGTTAAAAAACTAATGAAGTAGACCTTGATTCATGACTTCACTCACAAAACTCTTATGATTTCGAGAACCGGACTTCTCCACAGAATAGGATGATGGGGTTAAGAGGTTATAATATCGACACTCCCATCCAACAAGGTTGTAACTCAAGTTAGACCCATTTTGAGTTATACTCATAGGTAAACGCCTTGAAAAAAGATACACATGGTGGTAATACTCAGATTTCTCCACAGGCCATTTTAGCCAAACGTTTACCTAAAAACACTAAAGTATGAAATTCTAAACTTGAATATTATCAAAAACAAAAAATAAATAAAAAATAAATACTTATACATTTAAATAGAGAATTTTATAAGCTTTCAAATGATGTATCACATTCTACTTCAATCATTTGCCCACCCTTAAATACAAAAAAAAATATATTTAAGAAATTTAGCTGTCGTGAAAAATGACAATATATGAGTTACGGCTTTGTTGCTTGGGGGTATCGATATATGGGTTTGTATCGATATATGGGTTTACGGAGCGAAGGGGTTAGGAGGTTATGGTGTGATAGGATTTTAGGGTTATTCAGTTACTTATTCTACAAGAAAATTTCACGTAATTGTTCTGTATTCCCGAACCAGATTTTTCTACTTAATGAGGTTACGGGGTTTTGAGGTTATGGAGTAATGGTATTCCGAGGTTAGGGTATTATGGGGTTATGAAATTACAAATTTGGAGGAAGAGGGTGAAAGTGGTATGGAGTAGATGATTTTAGCGGTTTCAGTAGTTTTCGAGTGTTTTTTGAGGTTATGTCAAAATCCTGACGTGTAGGGGTGAAACGGGTTGCGGATTCGGTTTCAGCGGGAAAAAATACATAGGAATATCATATTGGAATCCAAGACTCACGAAAAATTTTTTTTGTGGGCCTGTGTAATTATTTATTGTATTAATTGGCAATAATTATAATTAATTATATTTAATAAATAAAAAGTTAATTAAAGCTATTTTCTTGGGTTTAATTAGTAAAAATTGCACAAAGAACTGAAACATCTAAAGTGACAGAAATCAATTGTTTATAAAATTTACTCCTACTAGGAGAGACAAAATTATTATTGCTGTAGGTGAAGAAAATTGATTTCACAGTCTGAAAACATGATAAATAATGGTATGTTCTAAAGCTAGTAGTGAAAAAAAGTATTTATAGAGTATACTTTCAAACACTTGCAAAATTACATATATGGAAATTGGACGGTAGTTACCATCATTGCTGGAACCAGTTAACACAGGGCAAATCATAGAAACTTTCCACTAACTGGAAAATGTAGATGATTTTAATATAAGATTAATAATAATACAGTTAAGGAAGACTTGAAAAAAGAAGCGCAGTCTTTAATTAAAAATCTAGGAATCTTGTCTGCACCAATTGGTGTAGACAAGAGACCTTAAAGGTCGTACTACTTTTATTTTTTTTGCAAGTATACAACTCTAGTTAAGATGTCCTGCACCTTACATATAAAGTACACCTTGGTACAGCTAATATTGACCATTAAAAAATAATAAAAAGTTATTCTCTAAAAGGATTATTTATTATTACAGGACCTATCATGGGGAAAACAAATTTATCAAAAGTTAAATGGGCACACGCAGTCAACAGTAAAGTAGAACTTGCAAACGTATTAAAGAATGATAGTAAGTACTTACAAATTATATTTATTTTAAAAATGTTATTCTGTGGCTTGGTTCTAAAAGGGCCAATGTCACTTTGTCAATAGCAGCGTTTTTAAAATATTACATCAGAGTTGATATGATATGACGTGAAAACGCTGCTATTGACAAAGTGACATTGGCCCTTTTAGAACCAAGCCACAAAATGGTTCTCTTAGATTCTCTTAAATTCATTAAAAAGGGCACTGTTGCCAAATTAGAATATTATTCGTCAGTAATCACGAATAATCGTCTCATCTGATGTATTTTATTTATATCTTGTTTAGTACCTAGTAAAAAAATACTCTATATAGCTTTTATGGTAGATCTAGTTTAATTACATAAATCTTGTTAAGCTGATATCGTACATTTTAGTGTTATTATCAACTGTTAAATTTACTTTTAGGCCAACGATACAAGTAAAAATAAAAAGTATAAATAATGTTTAATAACATATTTTTTTACAATTTCTTAGGTGGTATTGACATGATTGAAGCTGATGTTAACTGGGGATATTTGGATACGGATAAAGACAAAACAACACCTATGGCCATTATGTCCCACACAGAGCTTTTTTCCGATTTGAGTCTGGAGCAGTTTATGAAAGATATTAAAGATTTCAATGCAGAAATGGCAAATGAAAATCACCAAAAAGGATTTAAATTAGATTTTAAAACTACAGAGGTTTATTCAAAATCGATAAAAGGTGTTAAAACGGCAGTAGAAAGTGTAAGTTATTTTTTGGCTTCTTTTAGAGGTATTTTTTCATGTTCAAATCCTTAAATTATAATTTTATAATTATTATTGCAATATACAGTATTGGACTGGACAGGTGAGATAGTGAGAAAAATCTCACGGGGCTCCCTCACTTTCGGCCCCCTGCCTTAGGGGCCCCCCTTGGGTGATGTCAGGGACAAAGCTTTTTTGTTGGTAGGGGCGCCAATTATTGTAAAAACGTTCAGGGAAAAAGCTTTTTTTTCTGAGAGTGTTTTTTTTTTGTTTTCGTAGGGGCGCCAAGGTGGGCGCCAAATTTTGATTGAAAAAAATTATTTTGGAAAGGAAAAAAAAATAACTGGGGCCACCCTAGGCTAGAAATCTCACTAGCCTTGGGCTTCCCAGACCGACACTGGCAATACATGTATACATCCCAAAAGAAAGCTTTTTACATTTATATTTATAACAATAGACATTTTTAGGTTTTCTATTCTACAAAAAATTATGGATGCTTGCTGTCAATTTAAGTCCGATAAAACTGACAGCAAAAAAGAATCACTAGATCCAGATTGAAAGTAAAAAACTTTCCTATACCATTTCGAGTATCGAACCGGTTTCATAGCTTATTGTATTGAGATAATTTCTTATTCGATTTTTCACTTTAGGACCTGAAATTTAAAGTAGGATTATAAAAAAGAAAAAACACTTAACAAATATACAAAATTAATACAATAAAGTCAACAAATCAATAATCTTCCACTAATAGCACTTTATTCACAAAATTTTATACATAAACCCACCACCCAAATTTTGCTCATTTTTTTTTGTTGCTGTATTAATGCATATGTATTTTTTTAAAGTGAGTTCTGATACACCCTGTATACAAATGTTTTAATAATATGAAGGCAAGAGGCCTCCGACTGCGACGGTTATTATATAATTTTCATTCACATTATTCCTGTTTTGTACTTTTTATTAAATCAGTCGGGTGTTTTTTTAATTAAATTATTTATTGCAAGTATATTTATTATACAATTTCTTATTCGTTTTTTCACTTTAGGTTAATGACAATAGAACTTTTTGTCTAACCAACGCGTAAAATATTGAGCGCACAAGGATTGGTCCTCTCGGCGTAGTAGATTTGAAGAAAAACAAACACAGTTTATTTCGGACTGGTAGTGAATACCAGTTATCTGGTTGGTTATCAAAATCAAAGTACAAGATTTCAGCAATCTGGAATTAAACACGAAGAATATTTAATAATATTTTTAAAAAGTATTACTAAAATAAGCTTACCTGCCACAGAATAATTATTTTTACTAAAATAATTTTATTATTCCAAACGATGCTTGTTATATTTTAAGAATACTCAAACTTTAGAACTTGTTGACTTTGTTGTCAACAGAAAAGGAAACGAAAATGCAATTAATTATCCCTGTAAAAACGTTCTGGTTAATTCTTATTAACATTTTCGTATTTGATCTTATTAAAACTTTATAGAACTTTTAATAAGATTATTAACGAAATTTCTTACCAATGAAGCAGGTTTTTATAAGAATGAACCAGGTTTTGGAAAAGAAATTTAATTTTAATTCTTATTAAAACTTTCTTGTTTAATCTTAAGAAGTTTTTATAAGATTTTGAACGAAATTTCTTATCAATGAAACAGATTTTTATAAGAATGAACCTGGTTCTACAATTGATCAATGGTTTTAAACACACACACACACATTTTTGCTTATAACGTTATAAGGACAGTATTCCAAGAAAGCGACTTTATCCATTTAATAAGTTTTGTTAGTGGTAGTAAATAACATGTGGCGCCACCTATACCATATGAATTTTCGCCTTAAAACTGTAATTAGGTCTATATGAATCTGCTGTTTAAATCTTATGGGGACTGCCCTAGAATTTTCTTTTTAAACCTGGTATCTAAATTTAATATCAATTTTCTCATTAAATCTTTTACATTCTAAATTTGCGCCTTAAAACTCTGAAATTAAGTTAATATGAACATTCTGTTAATATCTTATTAGTACTTCATCAGAATTTTCTCTTTAAAACCTGCTTTTAAATTTATACCAATTTGCTTAATAAATTATCCACATTCTAATTAGTGTTTTCTTATTAAAACCTACCAATTATAAGTTAAGTACATTTTCGTATTTAATCTTACAGGAATCTACAAGAATTTTCTTTTATGTAATTTTTCTTAATAAATCTTATTAAATCCTCTCTTAAATTCTTATTGGTCTTATATAATTGTAATAGCGCGTTGGTCCCAATTAAAGGCAAAAATATTAATTATCTAAGATATTAATTTAGAACCACACTCTATTATTTGGAGACGTATCAAATACAAATAGCTGTATAGTTGCTATTTGGGTAGCGTGCCACCAGTAATAATATTACATAATATTACCACAATATCATATATCATATGATTACAAATGTTAATATAAGAATCTAATTACTACTTAATACTTATCTGACTTTCTTATTCCAGCGAAGACTTAAAAAACAATTAAAAGAATTTAATGAAAGAAAAGTTAAAAACAAATAAAAAAAACAACAAAATATTTTAATTTGAAATGAAAAAAAAAATGAATAAATAGCATTTTTACCCTTCAAATAAGTCTATACTCGCGACTCTAAATTTTACTTTAAATGTTCACATATTACGTTAATTCTAAAATTCCCCTAAGACCCAACTTAACTAGACGACTACATATTTCCGAATCCCCTTTTTTGACCGTAACTCAAAACAGGCAAAATATCCCTTCCCAGAGATGCCGATATACCAGTCATAAAACTATTAACGAAATATATCTGAAGAGTTTAAAAAGTGCACTGAAAAATAACTTTATATTTATGAATATGAATTTAAATTTAATTAAGAGAAATGGTTAAAAAAACTACTTCTACTTATTGATTGATATTGATTTTCATGACATTGCTTCGAAGTAGAAAAAACCATTTTTACAAAAAGTCCCTAATAATTGCCAGTATCTAAAACAACATCATTAAAGATATTCCCATATTTATTAATTAAGAAAACCGAATTAACCAATTAATTAATCTAATAAAAATATACACGTTTTATTGTAAACGCCTCAATTACACAAAATTTAAGCTTCCCAAATACTAATAATATTAGCATCTGAAAAAACAAACAACAAACCGCCCGTTAATAACAATACTATGTCACGTTCAATAACCATAAAAATAAAAATATAAATACTCAATATATACAGGGTGACCACTCTGTTACATAATCTTATAAGATCTTATAAGTTCTGAATAAGAATTAACCAGAACCTTTTTACAGGAATTACCAATTATTTTTAGGTGCTTTTTAATTACTAAATTCCCTAAAAAATCAAGGTTGCTGAATTCAACGAATTTTGAAGAAGGTGTCAAAGATCCTAAAGTATAGCTATACAGGGTGTCCGGAAATAACCTTTGGAAATTTCGGGAACCAATTCCTCGGACGAAAATAAGAAAAAAAGTTTCTATGGACATGGGTCCGAAAATGCTTATTGACGGAGCTACAGCCCTCCAATGTTGGGGGCCTAAAGAAGGTTTTTATTTATTATCTCAGGAACTGTGCAAGATCCAATAATAAAATTCTCCACATCCACGAAATTTTTTATGTTCAATAAAATAAGGTAAAAATCATCTCAAAATTTTCACCAGTGTTGGGTCAAACTGGAGGGATGTGGGATAAAAATGACCCTCACTTATTTACATGTACTTATTTTTAATTTTGATGTAAAATTCTGAAATGTTTAAGCTTTTCACGAAAAAAAGGTACTCCTGTTTAACTTTGATAGGGTGCACCGTTTTTAAGTAAAATTGATTTTAACATTTCAATGCATGCAGGGGGGCTAAACTTAACTGTCATCCAACTTGAATAAGTTGCCGGTGAGTAAAAACGTTAATTATTGCCAATTCAGCTTGTCATTTCTCTTAAAAAAGCGCATAAGTTTTTACGCGATCGGAGGCCGATAGTACAAAAAGTTTTTTGATTTTATTGTTGCGACCTAAAAAGTTGCTGCAGTTTGGAAGACTGAATTCTAAGCCGGCCTAGGTTTTCAAGTGAGTTGGAAAATGGCGCTAGTTTATTCGTCAGAGTAGATGGCGGATATGCATTTTATGTACAGCAAAGCTAATGGCAATGCTGAAGAAGCACGCAGACTTTATGAAGAATTGTTTCCTGCTAGGCGGATTCCCTCCGCACCTACGTTCATCAATTTACATCGGCGACTTGGTTGGTTTCGAAGAAAATGGCATCGTCATGCAAATGGAAATTTCATTAGCAAGATCCTCTTTACAGATGAAGCCGGATTTAACAGAGATGGAATCATCAACTTTCACAACAATCACGTGTATTCTGACGAAAATATCCTTGCCATATTCGAATCAAAGCACCAGGAAAGGTTTGGGCCGGGATATTTGGTGACCTTACGTTTTACCAAATCGACTAAACGGCCAAAACTACCTACACTTTCTATAAAACGTGTTACCAGACTTACTGGATGATGTGCCCTGCGGATTAAGACAGGACTGTACTTCATGCAAGATTGAGCTCCACCACACTTCACACTTGCTGTCAGAGAACATTTAAACACTGTTTATGCTGAACAATGAATAGGACGAGGGGGGCCCATCCCTTGGCCTCCCCGTTCTCCAGATTTAAATCCACTTGATTTTTTTTATGGGGCATCTAAAGGCTCTGGTATACGCGGTACCCGTCCAAAATAATGTGGAATTACTGCAACGGGTGGTGAATAGATGCGACCTAATCCGAAATATACCTGCAATTTTTAAAAGAATGAAACTTTTATAGAGGCTTTCATTATGAAAGCCTCTATGAAAAAGCGAGTAAGAAGATGCATTGAAATGAATGGAGGTCATTTTGAACATCTTTTGTAGATTTTTTTATAAAAATAAAGATTCACATAACACGTTGCAACTTTCCTAAGGCATTTTCGAACCCATTCTTCACATCCACTAACTTTTTCATGCTCAATAAGATAGATAAAAATCATCTTTGAAATCATCATTAGCCAAAATCAAATACATTTTTGGGCATTCATCGAGATGTTAAAATCGATTTTACTCAAAAACGGTGCATCTTATTAAAGTTGAACAAGGGTACTTTTTTTCATGAAAAGCTTCAACATTTTAGAATTTTAAATCAAAATTGAGAAAAAATACATGTAAATAAGTGAGGGTCATTTTTATCCCCCACCCCCCATAGTTTGACCACCACTGTAAAAATTTTGAGATGATTTTTACCCTTATTAGGCATAAAAAAGTTGGTGGAAGTAGAGAATTTCATTATTTTATCTTGCACAGTTCCTAAAATAATAAATAAAAACTTTCTTTAGGGCCCCAACATTGGAGGGCTGTAGCTCCGTTCGGACCCATGTTCATAGAAACTTTTTTTCTTATTTTCGTCCGAGGAATTGGCTCCTAAAGTTTCCAAACGTTATTTCCGGACACCCTGTATATTTTTTTTTATTCTATTTTATTAAATTTTATACTATCTCAACTTCTACCTAAAATTTGGATATAATTTGGTATTAAAAATCATTGGGTTTCTATTGCTGATTCAATTTAAAAGTATTTACTCTAATAAACGTGAACTAAACGCAAATTTTATTAATTTCAAGGTCCCATTTCCAGTTTGGCTTAATGCTGATATCATATTAGGACCAAAAAATGCTTCGGGAAATCACGTAGATGCTTTAACCTTCATGAAAGAAGCTTCCACCTTTCCGAAAACCACAGTGTTGTCTATTGGCTGGAAAACCAGGTACGGAAAAGACGATCCAGCTGAGGAAATAAAAGAAGCGAGTTATAGTCAAGCAGATATTGATGCAATGCTTGAAGTTATAAAAGAAACTCCAGTTAAACAACCCATTACTTTTCCAGTTAGAGCTGGAATTGCTGCCGAAAGCTACGAAATTATGCTTACATTGCTTCAAAAAGATCCATCCTATAAATTGACGGTTTGGAACTCACAAAAAACTGACGTTGTGGATATTCAGAAACTCAGGAAATTAATATTTAAAATAGGCTTGGATCGGACTTATGTTGATGTTGACGAAGATTTGAGGAAAAAGTTGGATTTAGATCAATAATCCGGTTCTAATGAAAAGGTAATTAGTTTAGTAACGATAGCATTTGGTGAAACTTTCTTTTTATTTACTTTATTATAACTATCTATTTTAATAAAATAAAATAATTGTATATTTTTCAAATTCTTATTTATTATTATAATATTATAATATTATTCACAGCGCCTGCGCTAGAATAATATTATACGGTAGTTTCTAACTTTCAAAAAAAAAAAATCAAAATCATCCTAGATAAAAAATTCTTGGATATAATCATGAAAAAACTTTTTTTCTAATGTCCGTCCCAAAAATCGTGACATTGGACAGACCGATGTCAGAAAGATAACCCAAGAACGAATAATCCGATCGACTTAAAATTTTCATATTGTTTTTGAAAGTAATCCCCTCAAAAACAAAGAACCTGGGGGGAGGGGGGTTAAACTTAAAAAAAAAATCGAAAAAAGCTGAAAGAAAATTTTCCGATGAACGTATTTTTTTCAGAAAAAATTAATTTTATTATATGGATCAATTCTACAAAAAAAAAAAAAAAATAAATAAATAAAAAAAATTGATGTTTTTTATTTTTTTTTTATTTTTCGTTTTTCGCAAAAAGAAAATTTAATATTTTTTTTTTAGCATTTATACACTTTTTCATAGAACACTAGCAGCAATGGTTATTTTAAGGCAAAGTTAAACGCAAATTGTGCTGTTGACAAAACAAAACGCGCAGTTGACAAGAAAAATTCGCGCAATTAAAAAATTAATTTTTCCATCTTAATAAATGTCGCAAAAAAAATAGACTGCGGCGCTAAGGCATTCTATAGATTTTCATAACTTAAAATTGTAAAACTGTTTTAAATTTAGATTACGGACACTCTGTAAAACATAACTGAAGACTTACAATACGGACAAATAGATAAAATTAAAAGTTTTAAGAATTATTCGTAAAAATGTTCGCCTGCGGAGTTTCTGACCTCATTGTATAATTTGTAAAACTGTTTTAAAATTAATATGAACTTTTAAATTTGCAAAATAAAATTTCGCCTTCTGCGCTTGGCCCTTGCAACAATTTTCTACAACTGTTTTAAAGTCAAATGGTGAAATGCCAAATGAAAATGGTCAAAAATAAAAACTAAAATTATTAAAATTTTAAACGAAAATGTAAAAATAATAAATAACATTTACATTCTTTATAAGGATAAGTGCTACTAATTATCAGCGGACTGGTTATGCGTATCTTTAAATATTCCCTTCTTAAATTAAGAAAAAAAAACGTAGTAAAACCCTACCGGCGTAGTCGAAGATTTTTATAAATTTTATGGACTATTTTAATTTAAAATCATGTTTGCATTCTTACAGTCTTACAGTCATTTTACATTTAAAGATTCGCAAAAATGCAAGACTCTATTTTAACACCTAGGTTCGATATAAAAAATCCTAGTGAATAATTCTAATTGGTGGTCTATCGTGATCTATTTTGATTTTAAATCAGTCTTAAAATTAATAAATAAAATGCAAGAAAGTCTAGAGCCGAGGTCAAAAAATTTTACCAATTGTACTCTTCAGTTTTCCAATCTTAAAGAAAAAACGTAAGAAAGCCCTATAGCGCTATAGGCTAAAAATGTTACAACAAATTTATTTGGTGGTCTATTTATTTTAATTTTAAAACAGTTTAAAAATTCCAAATTTCACTAAAATTTAAGAAAGCTTTAGGTCTCATGGTCCACTTGGGCGAAAAACGAAATTGAGAATTTCAAAACGCCTGATAGCACAAAAGTTACTACTTGTATTAACAAATGTCCCACTAAAATTTGGGCCTCGAAGTATTTCATCTTCCTTTGCCAGTTTTTGCTTGAAGTTAAAAATCACTACTATTTTAAAATTAATATATATTTTTCCTAGAGTATAAGGGTGGGCCATTTTTTTTTAAATCATTTTATCATCTTCTTTTTAAAAAGACCCATGTTAAAAGCCCCTAAGGGACATTGACGGACCTTAAAAATAAAAGAGTAAAAAAACGCATATAAAATTTTGTTCTTTAGCATGATTTAAAAACTTTTAGACTTTTTCAACGCGACTATAGCAACGCAAAAATTTACATTTATTTTTGTTGCTTTTTACCTGACTAAAGCAACGCGGAAGGAGGGTTATGTTTTTAACGTGTTTGTAGCAAGCATGTTCCCCTCTATAACCTAAACTACTGGGACGATTTTAACTATCGAGGCATTAAAATATTCGCTTTGATCACGCAACTGTCACAGGCTATATAAAATTCCATGTTTCGATAATATCACCCTCAGAAATTTAACAAAAAAAAAACATAGGAAATCCATACATTTTACTACTACTTAGGCAGCGATTTTCTCGAACACTAAAATAGCTAATGAAGTTCTGCAAAAGCCACCTTAAATGGGACATTAGTATCTATAAAAAGTAGCCAAAAATAAAATCCACCCCTCAACCCCCAAAAAAACCCCTAACTTTATATTTTTAAATATCACCCCTATGTTTTTTTGATTGTTTTAGATAGACCTTGAGTTTGAAAATGCAATGGTGTATTATACTTGCTATTTTTAAGTTTTAAAAGTGGTAAAAAATATTTAAAAACAACCCTCTGATTTCAACTATATTTGGCACCGTTTTTTCCAAAAACTAAAAGAGTTAATCAATTTCTGCAAAAACCAGTTTAAATAATACAATTTCTATAAAAAGTAGACCAAAATTAAATCCACCCTTACACCCCTCCCACGACTTACCGCCAACTTTATTTTTTCAAATAGCACTCCTATAATTTTTCGGTTCCTTTGGATATATCTCAAAGTCTATAGACTTTGAGCTTGCAAATACAATGGTTTATTTTACATGCTATTTTTGAATTTTAGAAGTTGTAAAAAAGATAATTATGTTTCGGAAAAAACCAGTGCAAATGAGACTATAAAAAGTAGCAAAAAATTAAATCCACCGCTCAAACCCCTCCTAAAACTTACTTATCTCTTTTACTTTTCGAGAAAATCACTGCGTAGTATTGAATTTTCAAGTTCAAAGTCTATCCAAAGCAAGCAAAAATATATAGGAGTGGATTTAATTTTGGTCTACTTTTTATAGATATTGTTTTATTGTTGTAAGTGTAAGTAAGCTTCGTGAAGAGCTCACGCGTTTTTAAATTACTCGTTATTTCTGAATGTTTTTAAACTGCCACTATGGCACTTGGAACTCGATCAAATTCTGAACATCGTGAAATGTTGAAAAGTGTTGTGAAAGAAATTTTATCAACCTCAAAGAAATGTTGAATGAAATTTTTTCTATAAAACTTGCCCCTTTAGAAGAGCAAATAAGTAAATGTACTAAAAGCTTGGTGACCCTACAGAAATCCATCATCAAGTTAAACAAGTATATTGAATCTAAACCAAAAGGGAAAAATATACTCCAAAACCTAGTTCAAAATTCACCTAAGATGACTAGCACAGCCCCACACGATATAAACACGAATCACCTGCAAAAAAACGGCCGACAGTATCAGTAAGCGATAAGCCAACTGATTCGGAGCACATAAACAAAATAACTAAGCAGGCTACCCAAACTGAAGCGGTGCAACCTCATACTCCTACACCCTCCGCATCCCATAAAGAATAAGATGATTTTATTGAAGTAAGACGAAAAAAACAAAAAGTCCACACCATAAAGGGGACAAAGTATCACAAAAATTCAAGGTGCCGAAAAACATACATACGTTTATGTTGGCTACATTAAAGGTGATGTCTCTGAAACTATTACCTTTGAATATCTAAAGGAAACCTGGCCAAATACATCTTTTAAAGTTCATAAACTACTCAACAAGGGTATTAATAGTAGTTTTAAAATTAGCGTGCCCGAGAAAGACAAGGATATATTATATGACGAGACGAAATGGTCTAGTAATGTAGTGATAAAAGAGAATCAGTTTTTTCATAAAAAACTCGATTAAAACTAAAAATTCAAATGAAGTAATTTTTCTTTATGCTAACCTGCAAGGCGTAAGAAACTATGAAAACGAACTTGAGGATCTTTTACTCCATAATCCATCTGACTTTGTCTGTATTACCGAGCACTGGCTAAAAGAAAATGAAATCAAGCACATAAAAATAAATAATTATTACTTGGGCTCCTACTTTTGCCGAAAATCAAATCTTCGTGGTGGCGTATTGCAAATTCCTATGGAAAAATATAAATCTACACCTGTAGCAGTGGTCAATAAATTATCTACGGAATTTTATTGTGAAATAACAGCTTTGGAAGTAAAACACCTAAATCTGTTTTTAATAACCATATACAGAACACTCAAGCAAGATAAAAAATCAAAAAAGAAAACTGAAGGCAGTAAACAAGAAACTAAATCTGATCAATTAAAAAAATCTCTAGAAGTTATTTCATCTACTTTTAATAAAATTTACTTAAATATTTACAATGTTATAGTTGCGGGAGACTTTAATGTACACTTTTAAAATGCTTTTTCTATTTTGCGACTTTTATAAGGTCATAATCACACGCATTTTACGTGTTCTTATAGGAGGTCTGTACTTTTTGTTCTTTTTGTTCTTTTGGGTTGGCAATAGACCTGGCCTATCGCTTGACGTTTTCCGTGCAAATGTCAATGTCGCTTTAAAGTTGAATTTTCTACAAAATTTTGTGTTTAGGTTATTTTTACCATGTTAAAATTGTGGCTTGGTTAATTGCAGTAAAAAAGAGAAGAGATAACTATAAAATATATCAAAATATCATTTGTTCTTAGAATTTTAAACGGTGTAAACTGTAATGCCAATCCAAAACAAAAATGCCTAAATCAGTCATCAATTTAAATGTAAGTTTTTTTAAGTTTTAGAGCAAAATAGAAAAAATTGTATAAAGCACTCGTTTCATAACACGTTTTTAGCGCACTAGTACTTTAGAAATCTCGCCGCAAGCGGCTCGTTTTCTAAAGTTGTACTCGTGCGTTAAAAACGTATGTTATGAAACTAGTACTTTAATATATTATTAAATGACTTTAAAAATTATACCGATGCCTCAATACTATGTGATCTATTTCAAAGCTACGGTTTACGAAATTTAGTTAATTTTACTACCAGAAAAAATAACACAATAGATAATATATTTACCAATATTGTTTCCTCTTAGGATGGAGCAAATTGAAACTTTTATGTCCGACCATCATGGAATTATGCTCAAAATTCACTTTCCTGAGCATTTTATAGATAAAGAAGTAATACAGGCCAATCACAATGCGAGGTAAGCAAATATTTCATGGCAAAGTTAGCTAGATCAACTGGTCATTCACCAGAGACATTAAGGATACAGAAGTAGCATTTGATAAATTTAATTCGGTAATCACTGATGCTTTGCATGAGTCGTTTCCGGAAAAAGTCGCTAAAAACAAAATATCAAAAATTGACAACATTAAATGGTTTACTCCTGAGCTTAAACGAATGAGGGAAACTATCCACTTTCTTCGCGGTACCAACGAATTAAAGTTACTTCTGCAGAAGGATAAAGCAAAATACAAATTAATGTTAAAAAGAGCCAAAGTCCAAGCAAATGAAAATTACGTTTGCGAACATAATAACAATCCAAAATATATGTGGAATTTAATAAATAAAAATAAAAAACAGTCACGCAACGAAAATTATTGCGATATAGAGCCTGATGTTTTTAACGACTTTTTTTCAAAACATAGCTCAGTCAATTATCGGCTCCCTACCTGCTTCAAACATTGACGCTATAGATCTTATGTCTCAAAGTAATGTACCAACTGCGGAAATTTCGTGAGGTGCCTTTCATAGAAGTCAGGGATACAATAAACAACCTCAAAAACAGTAAGAGTAGGGATGTTTATGGTTTGAGTGTCCAGCTCGTGAAAAATATTAAAGAGTTAATTATCCTTTAACAACCTTAATAAATCGCTGTATTTTGAAGAATGTCTTTCCTAAATGTTTGAAAATAGCTACTGTAATACCTGTATACAAAAAAGGAAACATTAGAGACGCAAACAATTATAGACCTATATCGTTACTTCCTATAATATCAAAAAATTTTGAAAGACTTCTGCATAAACAGATAACAGCATTTTTTGCTGGCATCAATGTGGTTTCGAGTTGGACGGTCTACCATTAAAGCTATCCTTGCTCTTATTGAAGAATTACAGGATTGTACTGAGGATGGCGATTATTGTTTGCTCACTTTGCTTGATCTCACTCAGGCCTTCGACTGTATACGCCCTGACCTATTGCTTCGCAAATTATATTTTTATAATTTTTATCCAACAAGTTGTTCTATCTGTTATTTTGTCATATCTGTCTAGTAGATTACAATGTGTTTTACTAAATAATGTTAGATCTAAAATGGTGGAAATCATTAATGGAGTGCCGCAAGGGTCTATTTTAGGGCCTCTGCTATTCCTAATTTTTATAAATGACCTACCTTTTTTTCTAGCTCCAGTAGATATCTTAAAACTCTTTGCAGATGACACAACTTACGGATCAAAAGGTAAATCACTTGATTCCGTTGTGGAAAAAACCAGGGATATACTTTCGAAGGTTACCCAGTGGTTTAATAGTAATCGTCTAAGCCTTAATACAAGTAAAACTGTTAATATTCTTGTAACTCTTCGACGCAATACTGATATTGTACCAGAGACTTCTGAAAGTGGTAGATTTCTGGGTCTTAACATTGACTCCAAACTTACATGGAATAAACATGGGGATGATCTGGCTAAGAAACTTTGCTCAAATATTTACTTACTTCGTAATTTGTCTAATTTCAACTCAAATATTACGAACAGCATACTTCTTACTATTCCAGTCCACTATGACCTACGGCCTCTTGGCTTGGGGGGCACTCATGTATCAGGGATCGTATTTTTAAACTACAAAGATGAGCCATTCGGATATTAGCTGGAGTTGGTTACCGTGATAATTGTAAAAATTACTTCATCTCTTTAAATATTTTAACTCTACCTTGCATATATATTAGATAACTTAGTATATGTTAAAACAAACTTTCATGATTATAGGACACATGCATTAACTTCCGATAATAATACACGTAATGGATTAAATATTCGTCCTAAATTTATCAGACTAAGTCGAAACCAATCAGGAATTAAGTACTATGCCATACAGTTTTATAATGTGGTTCCCTTAAGAGTGAGAGAATTAGAATTAAAAGTATTTAAGAGAACAATTAAAAGTTGTCTTTTATCAAAAGCATTTTACAGCTTTGAAGAGTTTACATCAAATAATTTTAATGATTTTAATTACAATGTTTTTAAGTATGTTCGTTTAAGTCTTTGTTCTTAAGTTATTTTTATATTTATTTTTATGTATTTTTACTGACGTATGTAATCCATTTTTAACACAAATATATACTATTGACTATTGACTTTTGTTTAAACTAGTTTTTACGGAAATTGATTAACTCTTTTAGTTTTTGGGAAAACCGGTGCCAAATATAGTTGAAATCAGACGGTTGTTTTTAAATGATTTTTACCACTTTTAAAACTTATAAATAGCAAGTATACTATACCATTGTATTTGCACGCTCAAGGACTATCCAAAACAATCAAAAAAATATAAGGAAGCTATTTGAAAAAAATAAAGTTAGGGGTAAGTTGGGGGAGGAGATCGAGGGGTGTATTTCATTTTTGACTACTTTTTATAGATACCCTGCTGAAAATGACGGATCTGTGCGGATATGATTTTCGAATGATATATGCAGAAATGCCGGATATACGCGGGTGTGTTTTACATCTGCTTTTGTCGGCAAGCTAAGTCTCCGTTTATCTGTTTTGTTGTGTTTTAGTTCCGGTTAGTGCACCAAAACCGCGTTTATCCGCCCATGTACGCTTTGACTCGTCATTTATGTGGGTCCAGACCAGCATATATCGTCCGCACAGATCCGTTTAGGTGTGATTTATACCTGCCCAAGTCTGTTTTTGACGGATCTTATTTATTCCGCTTAGACATGCTTTTGACCAGCCGCAGTCCGCACATGTCTGAAATTGCCGCATATACGCGGGTGTAAACCAGCAGTCCGCGTGTATCTGTTTTGTTGTGTTTTAGTTCCGGTTAGTGCACCACGACCGCGTTTATCCGCCCATGTACGCCTTCACTCGTCATTTATGTGGGCTCAGACCAGCAAATTTCGTCCGCACAGATCCGTTTAGGTGTGCTTTGTACCTGCCCAAGCCTGTTTTTGACGGATCTTATTTATTCCGCTTAGACATGCTTTTGACCCGCCACAGTCCGCACATGTCTGAAATTGCCGCATATACACGGGTGTAAACCAGTAGTCCGCGTGTATCTGTTTTGTTGTGTTTTAGTTCCGGTTAGTGCACCACAACCGCGTTTATCCGCCCATGTACGCGTTGACTCGTCATTTATGTGGGCCCAGACCTGAAAATATCGTCCGCGCAGATCAGTTTAGGTGTGCTTTATACCTGCACAAGTCTGTTTTTGACGGATCGTACTTATTCCGCTTAGATTTGCTTTTGACCCGCCATTGTCCAGAAATGTCTGTACAGGACGACAGCGTTTATCCGCCCATGTTCGCGTTGACCCGTCATTTATGTGGGCCCAGAAGAGCAAATATCTTTCTAGCAGATTCGTTTAGGTGATTTACCAAACATAGTTGAAATACAATAAAATTTTATATCCTTATGTTTTCTTTGTTCTTATTTCTGTAAAAGAAAAAATACAAGAATTAGACGTGAAAGAAGTAAGTGAAACATTATTTGATAATGTTCACAATAATAGTCAAATAAAGTTAAAAAATCTTACATTAATAAAACTGGCTGATATATTTTTCTTTAATAAACACAACGATATCGTCGATATCATCGCGATGATACAGAAAATATTGTTACATTTTTATGTAGAAGTGTATTTGGTTCAGGTTATAAGTGCATGCAAAAATATAACTAATACTTACTGGCTGTTGTTTACTCTGGCTGCCATAGTCTGGCAAAGGCATGCCTTAACTAATTTTTTAAAGCTAAAGCATTTGAACTTGTCACGGCGGCTTCTGTAATCATTTAAAATATCAGTATATAAACACAAGTAACCTACAATAGAAATAATTTTAACACATCATCAGATTCCGAAATTGTTAAAAAAACCAACTAGAGACCAGTATGATCCAGTAGATTCCGATTCGTTTTCTACTGGTCTCTATTTGTTTTTTTTTTTTAACAGGGTAAAGTGTCCGATATATGGGATAGTTACCTTAAAACATATAACTTTCTGTGTAGGTATCTATTTTGGTTTACGTGAGAAGTTATATGAGAAGTCAACAAAAACCAGAAATTACTTTAAGCAGTGCAGTATTGTTTAAGCCTAAACACGTGAATATTAAACAAAAACAAACTATAGCCCAAAGCCGGTAAAACATTACATACTAGTGTAAAATTTTAGGTTAACCTAAACATCCAACCAACACTATAATAATATTATAATACACCCCGCTACAACAACCAAGGATGCAATAATAGTATATTATTTACCAAGTGAGAGAAGTTTAACATTTTTGACCTGCGTCAAATTGCGGAATGAGCGCGCTAGCGCGAAGCCTGCAAGACGCGGTCTAAAATGTTAAATCTTCACTCACGTGGAAAATATAGTATTTTTTTCACTACCAGTACAATTAATTAGCTATTTATTTATTTATTTTACTAAAATTTAATGAAAAAGCTTATAAATTTAAAATATCACGCTGGCCGTTCGCGGCCATTAAAAAAACAAATGAATAACTTGACATTTCTGGTAGAAATTTTCTGGTGATCTGCTAAAATTATTAAGTTAGAAAGTGTTTCCGTGTTAAGTGTGATAAAATATATAAAAATGGAAAGTGAAATGCAAAGTGATGATTCTGGTACTCCCCCAGAAATAAGGGGACAGGCGAAAACTCAAAAATCGATATATGGGAGTTGTACCTCTAGTAATCTATGATCCTTACGGTAATATATGGGTTGTATAATCTATGGTTGAATATGATGGACCAATGATTTTCACTTTTCGAAATGTTTTTTATAAAACATATTTTATAGGTACTAATTTAGGTAATATTTTTTAATTTATCATGCAATAAATAAATTTGTTGCCTAAAGACACTTGTAAATAGCAACGTGATTTAATAATTAAGTGAAACGTCAGATGCCAAAACAGCTGAATAAAAATTCATTATTAACCATGGTGCAATTTCATTATTTTTAGAATCTCTGACGTAATAGGTAGAGAAATAATATTTCTACCAATGAAAAGAACAGTAATAAAGATGTGCTTTTAGGCTGGTGGTAAAAAAAGTTACTTACCTACTCAAAATAAAAAAATACACTATATACAACACAATATATTAGTAATATTACATATAACTAAACAACAAAAAATCAGCGTCACAAAATGGAGGTCAACAGCACAGAACACAAACGTACAGAGACGATCCGTCACGTGATCGCAACGGCGCACGAGCGACGAGACCGACATGAGCAGAACACCCCCAGGTGACACAATATCCACTGGACATCCAGTATACTGGGCTATAGCTGTACAGAGCTATAGCCCTGTATCCACAGGATGTCTCATCTATAACGGATATCTTATAGATATCCAGGGGATACCCATTTTAAATGCAAAATGGATATCTTATGAAATACAAGCGCCTAATTGCAGCTCTCTGTGCAGGAATTTATTTTGGTTTTTTCTTGCTTTGGACTTTTTTTTTAATGAGGGGGCCTTGGTTTACGTTAACGTTTGTTTGGCTTCTGTTTGGAGTTTTTTTTTCATAAAAAAATGTTTTTTATTTAAAATAACATATTGAAAAACGGTCAGCGCATGCGCAGTTTATCAAAACGCTGCATATAGAGCTGTACATAAGCGCTCCTTATGAAATATCCAAAAGATATATAATGTATATTTCATAAAAGATACAAACCTAAAAATACCTAAATCTCAAAAACAAAAAAAAATGTATAGAATCTTGTAACTCTGACCTGACGATATAGGGGTTTTTGAGGTAAAAATATGATAATAAAAAAATTCCAACTCCACCTCGAGGGGCGGGGGGTAGTTTTTTTAATGGAAAGGTGGGTCGTGTATACATAATTTTAAAGCAAATACAATTATCTAATTGACCAAACTTTTTTTATATTTTCTTTATTTTTATCGTTTAAAAAAATAATTTACGTATTCCTCGTAGAAAACTAGTAAAAACTCGTAAAATGAAAGTGTATTATTACTCGCTGAAACAAGTAAATAAATTTCCTCGTAGAAAACTATTAAATACTCGTAAAAATAAAATCTCCTCCTATAAAACTAGTAAAAACTCGTAAAATGAAAGTGTATTAATACTCTCTGAAACAAGTAAATAAATTTCCTCGTAGAAAACTATTAAATTCTCGTAAAAATAAAATGTAATATTGCTCGCTGGGACGAGTAAAAACATTTCCTCGTAGAAAACTAGTAAAAACTCTTAAAATGAAAATGTATTAATACACGCTAAAACAAGTAAATACTTTTCTTCGTAGAAAACTAGTAAAAACTCGTAAAAATAAAATCTAATATTACTCGCTGGGACGAGTAAAAACATTTCCTCGTAGAAAACTAGTAAAAACTCGTAAAATGAAAATGTATTAATACTCGCTAAAACAAGTAAATACATTTCCTCGTAGAAAACTAGTAAAAACTCGTAAAAATAAAATCTAATATTACTCGTTGGGACGAGTAAAAACATTTCCTCGTAGAAAACTAGTAAAAACTCGTAAAATGAAAATGTATTAATACTCGCTAAAACAAGTAAATACTTTTCTTCGTAGAAAACTAGTAAATACTCGTAAAAATAAAATCTAATATTACTCGCTGGGACGAGTAAAAACATTTCCTCGTAGAAAACTAGTAATTAAAGTGTATTAATACTCGCTAAAACAAGTAAATACTGTTCCTCGTAGAAAACTAGTAAATACTCTTAAAAATAAAATCTAATATTACTCGCTGGGACGAGTAAAAAAAATTCCTTGTAGAAAACTAGTAAAAACTCGTAAAATGAAAGTGTATTAATACTCGCTAAAACAAGTAAATAAATTTCCTCGTAGAAAACTAGTAAATAATTGTAAAAAAAGTATAAAAATAGTGAAAAATATAGTTAAAATACTCTTAGAAACGCGTTAAATGAATTTACTCGCTCAAACTCGTAGAATTTTTATTAGTAAATACATTTACTCGTTAAAGCCTAATAAAAACTTGTAAAGGTTTTACGAGTTTTAACTAGTTTCTACTAGTTTGTTTCATTGTATGGGCAACTCAATAACCTATTATTCGTACCGTAATTTTATATTACATTCTGAATGTTTATTTATTTTACGAAGAAAATACCAAAAATTTATTGTTTTTTCTAATTTTACGGTATGGAACATGTAATTTTATAAAAAAATTCGGTACGTAAAACGTAATTTTATTTTAAAACTTTACACTTCGAAATGTTCGTTTTTTCAGTGTTTATACCAAATTTCACATAAAATTTTAAAATTTTACTATGTAATTAGTAAAACACTGAATACGTCCCTGTTATCGTAATGAAAGTATCAACTCTGGTGATGTAACAGAAAAGACCGTTAATTTTTAACACAGTATTTTTTTTGTTTTAGAGTGGAAATGTGATTTATATATATTTTTTTAACTATGAAGCCCCACTCGAAAAAAATTGAATTTCTTATACGAAGTACACTAGTAGCAAAAAAAAGAACTTACAAAATGACACAAAACTTTTTTCTTACGCAATCAAAGACATAATATATGTATTTTTATAATGACTACTACTTTTAAGTATCATGTAACTTTTTTTAAAAAATGTTGATAACCTGTTTTTGAGAACATAATTTTTATTTATTTTTTTCTTTCGAATTAATTACTTCTATAGGAGGCCACTGCCAATTTTGGGCTTAAATTTGGTGTTACTGCAAAATTTCAGGTCAATCGGATTTGGGACAATTTTTGTATACTTAGTCTACTATGGCCTTTGTATTTTTGACAATTTGACATTTGAGTTCATATGCCATCAGTTTTCTGCCTTCCTAAAGAGGAACGCGGCATGTACACCTGACACATACGGTTTTCGAGCTTAGTATTATTTTCCTACGGAGAATACCGGTATGTACGAATCCTAAGGAAATCTGCGGTAAGTGCATCGAAGGTGTTACTTGCCGCGTTCTTTCTATGTGAAATTTTATTTAGAAAAGAGAAACAGGATAAAGCAAATACAAAAGAAAGAAAAATTATGGGTATTTTAGTGGCAGTCAGACAAAATTAATAGATAGATAGATACATTTATTGTTTCTAAAGAAATATACATTTCTTATAAAAAGACAAAATTAAAATTATTATAAAATATTGATCAATCAACAAATAAAAAAAAGAAATAAAAATATATATTGTTTAATATTACACTACTATTGTTTAATAATATTGTTACTACAATTGTTTAATAGTATAGGTACTACTATAGTATCTACTAGTAGATATATCTGAATATAATTAAATAATAATATAATATAAAAACTGCTGCCAAGAAAATAATACTTTCCCTTATAGGCCTAGGTTTAAAATCAAAAACAAAAAAATGGAAAAAAAATTTAAAAAATTGAAAAAAAATTTAAAAAATTGAAAAAAAAATTAAAAAATTTAAAAAATTTAAGAAAAACTCGTTTTTCAAAAAAAGATCTTAAAAAAAAATACTTTTTTTTTTATTTTTTTTTTTTTGAAAAGTATTTGGGAAAATGCAAATTTACTGTGAATAGTATATAATGGAATTCTTAGCACTACATATCTTTATGGCTTGTTATATTATAAGGTATCAAAAAATTATATTGTTACTGAAAATCATAAACAATATTTGATTTTATTTCAAAAATTCACTTGCATGCACAAATTAAATTTTATTTTAAATATAGATATCAGAAATTAACAGATTTTTTAAATACCAAAAAGCATAAATGGGCCGCGTTAAGCAGAAAGCTACCAACCCACATTGTGAGATGACAGTAAATTGTTGAACTTTTGTCCTAAGAACTTATAAACGTTTTGCTAAAACTCTTAAAATTAAACATTTTTTGCACTTGTTCATGTATTAGAACATGTACAAAATAATAATCTTTAATTCAAATCCTGATAATGAGTAAAATGTTCCGTAACCTACTGTTATCTCACAATGTGGGTTGGTAGATTTCTGCTTAACGCGGCCCAAATATAGTTAGTTTAGATATTATTTCGTTTATTAAAAAATTAAAATCCATGCCAAACTGTTACATAGAAAGAACGCGGCAGAGTAACTTCTTCTGTGTACTTACCGCAGATTTCCTTAGGATTGGTACTTCGTAGTAAAATAATACTAATCTCGAAAACCGTATGTCATGTGTACATGCCGCGTTCCTCTTTAGAGGGCAGTTTTAGTATCAAATAAAATAATCAGTCAACTATTTGACTTTTCGTATCAGTAAAAATTTATCATACAAAAAGTGGCGCTTTTAGATACAATCAGATAAAAAAATATTTTTGATCCATCCTATATGCCGAATGTTATTAACATTAACGTTTATGTTGTTCAGACGGATATCGAGTTTCAAAAATGTAGACACAATTATATGGTTTTAACGGAAATTTGTGGTCTCATTCAATAATAATCTTTTGTTGTTAAAAATTATATTTGCGTTCAATGGGGCTCCAATTACACAATACATTCCAAATTATAATTTAACTGCTTGGTAAACCCTAACCTATTTAATAATTTCCATATAAATAATAATGTTTATGAGCATGGGCGGGCGTCCATAATTTTTTAGGGAAGAAAAATAAAAATATATGCTTTGAAAAGTGTTTCATTAAAAAAAAGCAAAATTGACTGTTAGGGGGCGGGGGGAGCAGGAGGGACAAAGTGATAATTCAGCTCATTAGCTTCCCTGAACTGAATCCGTTCGCTAAATTTCGATTTTATTTATGGGCCGAGGGGGACATGGGCACCATCTTACGATCATTTTCCAAAAGTATAGTTTCTAAGTGTAACTTTAAAATGGAACAAGTTCGTAAAATTCTACAGCCAAGGTATTCTCTACAATCCCTACTGATTTTTTACTTTTAGAAAAAAAATCGTCCGCTTACATAAAATTGTTTATGTAGGTATATTTTAGGCGAGGGGTTGCCCGCTAGGAAATATTTTGTACAAGCCAAAGGAACTCAGGAGGAACTCCGAGGAACTCTGGAAGAACTCCGAGGAACTCTTTGCAAAAAGGAGGAACTCTGGAGGAACTCTTTGCAAAAAGGAGGAACTCTGGAGGAACTCTTTGCAAAATGGAGGAACTCTTTGCAAAATGGAGGAACTCTTTGTAAAATGGAGGAACTCTTTGCAAAAAGGAACTGCTTTGTGCAAATTTCAGACGCGGTCACAAACAATTATTATTTATTATCCATGTGGATTAACGTTCTTATGGTTCAAACTTTACAAAACATCCTACCTTTGGACCGCTAATTTTTTTCTGAGAAGGGGCGCCGAGTTTGGTAGAAACCGTCAGGGACAAAGCTTTTTTTCCTGAAGGTAATTTTGGGGCTTTTTGTCCTGAAGGGGCGCCAAGTTGTTTGGCAGAAACCGTCAGCTTATTCTCCTGAAGGTAATTTTATTTTGGGCGCCAATTTTTGTCCTGCTGAAAAGGGGCGCCAAGTTTGGCAGAAACTGTCCGGGACAAAGCTTTTTTCTCGTGAAGGTAGTAGTAGTAAATTTTTGGGTTTGAACTTTTTTGGGTTGGCCAAAGCTGGACAACTAGGCCATTTCTGGCCCTTTTTGTCACCCCAGGCAATCCCAGCCATTTACTAATTTGAGTCCTCCTTGAACCTGCCCGTCCTTTCAATAAGGTGAAGGTAAATAGGGGGCGCCATTTTTTACTTGAAGGGGCGCTAAATTTGGTAGTATCCTTTAGGGACAAAGCTTTTTTATGAAGGTATTTTTTTGGGCGCCAACTTTTTTTTTTGTAGGGGCGCCAAGTTGAAACCGCCAGGGAAAAAGCTTTCTTTTGTTGGTGCCTTATTGGCAGTAGTGCTTGCACAGCGGTAATTTCTACGGCCTATTTGCCAAAAATTACCGAGGAACTCTTAAGGAACACAGGAGGAACTCCCAAGGAACTCTGGAGGAACTCCGGAGGAACTCCGAGGAACTCCGGAGGAACTCCGAGGAACTCTTTGCAAAAAGGAACTCTTTTGTACAAATTTCAGACGCGGTCAGCCCCTCGATTTTAGGTACATACTTTTTCTTAGGACCACACATATGCAGACACATAATACTTTTAAATTATATTTTTTTATTGTGTGACGTACCATAATATTGCAGAATAATCATATTAATAATGAAATTTAGATATAGATCACGTAAATTTACAATAAAGCTATGCAACAATATACATACCAGCATGGTCTTTGCTATAAGAATTTCTACTAGGATAAGATTAAAATATCCAGTGGCGCACCATTGCGTGGTGTTGGGGGGCTGAGGAGGCACACAATGTACTTATATAATTAACTTACTTTGTCTGTCTGTCTGTCTGTCTGTCTGTCTGTCTGTCTGTCTGTCTGTCTGTCTGTCTGTCTGTCTGTCTGTCTGTCTGTCTGTCTGTCTGTCTGTCTGTCTGTCTGTCTGTCTGTCTGTCTGTCTGTCTGTCTGTCTGTCTGTCTGTCTGTCTGTCTGTCTGTCTGTCTGTCTGTCTGTCTGTCTGTCTGTCTGTCTGTCTGTCTGTCTGTCTGTCTGTCTGTCTGTCTGTCTGTCTGTCTGTCTGTCTGTCTGTCTGTCTGTCTGTCTGTCTGTCTGTCTGTCTGTCTGTCTGTCTGTCTGTCTGTCTGTCTGTCTGTCTGTCTGTCTGTCTGTCTGTCTGTCTGTCTGTCTGTCTGTCTGTCTGTCTGTCTGTCTGTCTGTCTGTCTGTCTGTCTGTCTGTCTGTCTGTCTGTCTGTCTGTCTGTCTGTCTGTCTGTCTGTCTGTCTGTCTGTCTGTCTGTCTGTCTGTCTGTCTGTCTGTCTGTCTGTCTGTCTGTCTGTCTGTCTGTCTGTCTGTCTGTCTGTCTGTCTGTCTGTCTGTCTGTCTGTCTGTCTGTCTGTCTGTCTGTCTGTCTGTCTGTCTGTCTGTCTGTCTGTCTGTCTGTCTGTCTGTCTGTCTGTCTGTCTGTCTGTCTGTCTGTCTGTCTGTCTGTCTGTCTGTCTGTCTGTCTGTCTGTCTGTCTGTCTGTCTGTCTGTCTGTCTGTCTGTCTGTCTGTCTGTCTGTCTGTCTGTCTGTCTGTCTGTCTGTCTGTCTGTCTGTCTGTCTGTCTGTCTGTCTGTCTGTCTGTCTGTCTGTCTGTCTGTCTGTCTGTCTGTCTGTCTGTCTGTCTGTCTGTCTGTCTGTCTGTCTGTCTGTCTGTCTGTCTGTCTGTCTGTCTGTCTGTCTGTCTGTCTGTCTGTCTGTCTGTCTGTCTGTCTGTCTGTCTGTCTGTCTGTCTGTCTGTCTGTCTGTCTGTCTGTCTGTCTGTCTGTCTGTCTGTCTGTCTGTCTGTCTGTCTGTCTGTCTGTCTGTCTGTCTGTCTGTCTGTCTGTCTGTCTGTCTGTCTGTCTGTCTGTCTGTCTGTCTGTCTGTCTGTCTGTCTGTCTGTCTGTCTGTCTGTCTGTCTGTCTGTCTGTCTGTCTGTCTGTCTGTCCGTAAAGTTATAATTTTTTATTGATTTGATTTTAACGATTTTTTTGTATCGAACAATTTTTTTTGTTTAGAATATTTTCATAAAAATTGGTAGGTATATAGGTTTAGTTAGGAAACAATTTTTTAATTTTGTAGAATATTTCCGAGGAAAAAAGCAAAAATTACTGTTAGGGGAGGGGGAGCAGGAGGGACAAAGTGATAATTCAAAATAAAAGCTGCACTCATAAGTCAAAATAACAAGCTTCTCTGAACTGAATCCGTTTGCTAAATTTCGATTTTATTTATGGGCCGAGGGGGACATGGGCACCATGTTACGATTATTTTCCAAAATTATTGCTTTTGAATGGAATTTTAAAATGGGACAAGTTCGTAAAATCCCACAGCCAAGGCATTCTCTACAATCCCTACTGATATTTTTTTTTACTTTTAGAAAAAAATCGGCCTCTTACATAAAATTGTTTATGTACGTATATTTTACATACTTTTTCTTAGGACCACACATATGCAGACACATAATACTTTTTAAATTAAAACTTTTTATTGTGTGACGTACCATAATATATTCTTGCAGAATAATCATATTAATAATGAAATTTAGATATAGATCACGTACATTTACAATAAAGGTATGCAACAATATACATACCAGCATGGTCTTTGCTATAAGAATATTCTACTAGGTCAAGATTAAAATATACAGTGGCGCACCATTGCGTGGCGTTGGGGGGGCTGAGGAGGCACACAATGTACTTATATATTTAACTTACTTTGTCTGTCTGTAAAGTTATAATTTTTTATTGGTTCGATTTTAACGATTTTTTTGTATCGAACAATTTTTTCTGTTTAGAATATTTTCATAAAAATTGGTATATAGGTTTAGTTGGGGTCGTTAGGAAACAATTTTTTAATTTTGTAGAATATTTTCGTGGAAATTGGTATCTGAAAGTTTTTGAGGTCTGTGAAACTAAATATGATAAATTGAAATTGTTGAACTCCACCCTTGGGGGCCATGAGATATTCATGTTTAGGATAGGGGTGCAAACATAATTTCAGAAGGGGCACAGCCTAACGATGAGAACATCAGCAAGACCGCGCATTTAGTATGTTCCCCCGTCCCGAGGAGCAGGGGGAACATAATTTTTAAATGCTTATATTTTTATAAAATTCGACATACCGCACAGTGCGAAATATGAGAAATCTATCGGAACTAAATTATTTGTAAGATAGGGTTAATAATTAATAAAATAAAAACTTTTGCATATTGTTATACATGAGGGGCACTAAAAATGTACATAGTATTATTTATCTAACTGATAACGCAACGTGTGTTCTTTAAGAATTTAATTTAATTTATTCCTTTTTTTCTTTTTTTAACAGGTACAAAAAAAATACTGGCAAAAAATGAAAAGATAACACTACCCGACATGATTTATATACTATTGATGAGATATATAGGGTCCAGAAGTATTTTTTCTCCTGATTTCAAATCCGTTTTTAGAATTCTTCCATCACGTCACAATTTTGATATACAGGGTGTTTTATAATAAAAATAGGAATTTTTTTGAACGTCGGGAGATTTCACCTTTATGAATATTTTTTTTTCAAAATTTGGTACACTTGTTAAAAATTTGTGTGCTTTTCGAATATTTTAAAAAAAATTTAAATATCGATTGTCATTTGTTTTTTATAATAAAAAGAAAAAGTTTTTTCGTTGCCAAAATTTCAAAAGATGGAATTTTTCGATGTAACTAACAAAAAAACACTCTGTATTTATATGGCTTCAATTTGGTTTCAATTTTTTTTTGAAGGACCTTCTGGAAGTGGCACAATGTCAATTTTAAATCAATTATGTCAGATATTTTAACAGCGTTTTGCATACTTTAAGAACAATAAGTAGGCTTTGTACAAAAATTTGACGTTTTAAGTCAAGTTAAATTATTCAATCAATTAACTAGATGAAACGTTGCAAGGACCCTGTCAAAACATCGGCACTATTGTACACTAAAAAAAAAAAACTTAAAAAGAGCTTTTATTTAAAATATAATTTTTTGAAATCGGGTTATAAATATGTGAAATATGCTAAAAAAAACTTTTTACTGCTTTAAACGCCAATATTTAAAATTATCTTTTATATAAGTGCTAAATTAACCAAATACAATAATAATTGCCTTAATTACACTAGGCAACAAAACTTTTTTTTTCCCCGATCGGAAAGTAAATTTTTCTTACTAATTCGAGAAAAATTTCAGCACCTAAAATTTTTGAGATATAAGTCCAGGAAATAATGACGTTTTTTTTTCAAAATCTTAAAAAAAAGAGTAGGATTTTGAAAATTTTAGGGTTTATTAAAAAAATACCAGGAACTTAAAAATATATATGCCAAGGACCTACTGTCAGAGTTAGTACGCGAAAAAAAAAATAAAAAGCTTAAAATGAAAGTGCAGAGTTTACTTAATTGCTCTTTTGTGGAAAATCTATCAAATCTGTATAAAAATTTTATAGGACTTAATTTGTAGATTATAAAATTTTCTACACAAATTTTTATACAAATATTTTTTTATTTTGCTTAGTTTGTTCGTAAAAAGTAAATAAATGAAAAAGAAATAAAATTAAAGCAGACAGTGTAAACTTTTTCCCGAGCCCAAAGAATATATTTTTTTATCAATTTAAAGGCCCAGAATCCGAATTTGACCTTAAAAAAAATCCAGCACATCTTATTTTTAAAATTTTAGTACAGGCAATTATGCCAATTTAAAAATAATTTATAAAACAAAATACTGTGTATTTTTTTTGTTTTTTAATGGTTCCACATCATAAAAATGTTACTTTATTACATAAGAACCATATGCCGAAAAATTTTTTAGTTCATTTTTGACCCCTAGTGATGATTTTTGACGATTTTTAGCATGAGTTGGGTATTTTTTAACTAATATTGAGTCGCCGAATTTAAATTTGTCCTCGGAATATTTGTATCTCCCATGATTTTAAAACAAAAGAGGGCTGAAATAATGATTTTTTACCACTTTTATCTCATTTTTCTCAGAAAGCTTAGGTAATGTTTATGTTTATGTTTATGTTTGTTTTTAACCTCGTACTATTCTACTTAATTAAGCATCCCCTAAGTCCAGGACTTGTGTGGGCTAGTAGTAGAGGGAACCACCGGCTTTAATTGACTTTCGAACCAATATATCTAGGGAGTAATAAAAATATTCTGAGGCCAGATGCGGCCTCAGCGACCCAAAATTAGTTAAAAAACATATGACTCCAATCAGGGCAAGAAACCGTGTTGCCTAGTGTTATAAACAAAAAACGCTAAAAATAGGAGTTTTACCCTATTTTTACCCCCAATCGCAAGTCGATATCTCATGTAGAAATGAAGTTAGAGAGTTTACACCCAGACAGACAGACAGACAGACAGACAGACGGACGCAAAAAATTTTTTTACTGCTTTCGACTCAGAACGTCGAGAAATGTGAAAAAAACGTGGTCAGAGATTTTGACTTTTCGGCGAAGATTTCAATACATCGGCACTCTTAGTAGCACTAAGTGCCGACGTAATAAAATAAACAAATAAATGATAAAAATAAATAAGGTTAACTTTTTAAACATAAATAAACTGTATCTTAAGAAGTAAATAGAACATTGACTTAAAATGTCAAATTCTGGTCCAAAGCCTACTTATTGTTCTTGAACTATGCAAATTGCTGTTAAAATAGCTGACATAACGGACTTAAAATTAATATTGCGCCGCTTCCAGAAGGTCCTTCAAAAAAAATTGAAATCGAAATGAAGCTAGATAAATACAGAGTGTTTTTTTCATAGTTACATCGAAAAATTCCATCTTTTGATATTTTGGCAACGAAAAAACTTTTTCTTTTTATTATAAAAAACAAATGACAATCGATATTTAAAAAAAAAATTAAGATATTAGAAAGGCACACAAATTTTTAACAAGTGTACCAAATTTGAAAAAAAAAAATTTTATAAATGTAAAATCCCCCGACATTTAAAAAAATGCCTTTTTTTATTATAAAACGCCCTGTATATCAAAACTGTGACGTGATAGAAAAATTCTGAAAACGGATATGAAATCAGGGGAAAAAACACTTCTAGTCCCAATATATTTCATAAATAGTATATTTCAAAAGTTTTAAATTGTCGGGTAGTGTAATTTACTATCGCCCATCATTATTTGGGTTTTTATAGAAAATTTTTGTTTTTATTAATTACATTAAAGGTATTTTGAATTAGTCCATTTCGAGTGTTTCCAAAAGAAGTATATCCGTTCTAGTGACATTTTTATAAAACTATATGAATATTTATTATTATGGATAGTACAGAATCAGGTACGATTAATTAGCCTAATTTTATTGCAATTTTTTTCTTAATGAAATGGTCATTTTTTAAACAAATTGAAGTTTAAAAATCTCCCCCTTTGTTCCTATTCGAATTATTTTTTTTTAATTATCTATAAAGTTCATTTAAAATATTGTTTAGTTTTTAGCTGCTGGTTTTTGCTGTTTTTTGAGATACTAATTATTTTCAGCAATCACAAATGGAAAAAGCGTTAAAAATCGGAAAAAAGAAAAGATATATAAATATTTAATAAAAAAAAATTAAGAAATTCTTGATCCTTACTCATATTGGAGTTGATTTAAATAAACCATAGAAAAAATGTTATCTCTCCAAAATATAAATTTATTGTCTATTAAACAAACATTACAGCGACAATTGTTTCGACTTTTTTAACATAAAGTCATTTTCAAGCTACAAATAATGAAAAATTAGGTTGAAAATGGTACAATTCCTTTTAGAAAAACTTACTTTTTAAATTTATAAACAAAATAACTTGAGTACACATTATTAGAAATGTCATACTGACCTTAACTCTATTATTTTTATAAAATCTTAAAAATTTAAACAAAAAGAAAACTACAATAAGTTAAAATAAAATAAATTAATGAAATCTAAAATTTTAAATTGAATAAAAATCTGGGACATCTATCATAAAATAATCCAAACTATACTTCAAACAGACTAAAGGAATTATCTTTAAATTGCAAAAAAGGTAGATAAATATAAAAAAAGGAAAAAGATTAATTTATATTTAACTTGGTAATTGGAATAAAATTGAAGAGGTGGCAGCAAATTCACATCAAAAACTCAAAAAAAAAACAAAAAGGGAACAAAATTTTTGGAAAAGTTTTTAAACAAAAATATTTACTCCAAAGATTAATGCTCTGTAAGGGGACAGGCAACAATCTCCGGTCTAACGTTTAAAACATTATTGTAAACATAAATGGTCAAAAAATCTATTTGTTCATTAACTAACCTATCCCTATGGAACCTTTTGTTGTACAAAATGGCAAATTGTTCTAGCAGATCTGTAACTCTATCTAGATCTGCTAGAACAATTTGCCATTTTGTACAACAAAAGGTTCCATAGGGATAGGTTAGTTAATGAACAAATAGATTTTTTGAACATTTATGTTTACAATAATGTTTTAAACGTTAGACCGGAGATTGTTACCTGTCCCCTTACAGAGCATTAATCTTTGGAGTAAATATTTTTGTTTAAAAACTTTTCCAAAAATTTTGTTCCCTTTTTGGTTTGTTTTTGAGTTTTTGATGTGAATTTGCTGCCACCTCTTCAATTTTATTCCAATTACCAAGTTAAATATAAATTAATCTTTTTCCTTTTTTTATATTTATCTACCTTTTTTGCAATTTAAAGATAATTCCTTTAGTCTGTTTGAAGTATAGTTTGGATTATTTTATGATAGATGTCCCAGATTTTTATTCAATTTAAAATTTTAGATTTCATTAATTTATTTTATTTTAACTTATTGTAATTTTCTTTTTGTTTAAATTTTTAAGATTTTATAAAAATAATAGAGTTAAGGTCAGTATGACATTTCTAATAATGTGTACTCAAGTTATTTTGTTTATAAATTTAAAAAGTAAGTTTTTCTAAAAGGAATTGTACCATTTTCAACCTAATTTTTCATTATTTGTAGCTTGAAAATGACTTTATGTTAAAAAAGTCGAAACAATTGTCGCTGTAATGTTTGTTTAATAGACAATAAATTTATATTTTGGAGAGATAACATTTTTTCTATGGTTTATTAGTAAAAAAAGTTTGATTTTATCAGAAAGAAGAGTCCATTAACACGTTTGCTGCCGACGCCAATGGTATAGAATATATATAGCGGTCGCGTTCAAAAAGTTATTTTCCTTAACACGTTCGCTGCCGGTGATAATTTGTATAGTGTCCCCTAAGCCAACAAATGACACCACATGCGTCACGGGAGGCGAACGTGTTAAACAACTAAAATAATTTATTGGTAGGCTAAGTGCTAAAATTAAAATAAATGGAAACAAGTCAGGCGTATAGAAACACTTGAAATAGACTAATTCAAAATAACTTTAATATAATTATTAAAAACGAAAATTTTCTATAAAAACCTAAATAATGACGACCGGAGGTAAATTATTTTTTTATTTTTTGCCACTATTTTTTTTTCGTACTTGTTAAAAAAATTATATAAGATTATTTAACAAAAAATACTGTGCTTGATCAGTTAGATAAAAAATACTATGGTCTGTTTTTCAAGCAAGATGTAAATTAAAAATTGTACAGTGAATTCAAAACATATTCGAATATTGGATGTGCGAATATACTGCGTAGTTTATTTTATAAAACATAATATACTCTATATAATAATAATAATAATAAACTTCTTTATTCCAGAGACATAATTTTTACAATATATACTACATCTATAATATTCTTATAAAAATATGAAATGGAATGACGTCATAATAAATACTTAAAATCTACTTAAATTTAAATTACTTAAATTACAGTTCATGTATTCATCGATTGTGTACGGTTCAATTTCTACTAATAAATTTTTTATAGCTCTTTTGTATAATTTTAAGACTTTCATAGATCTAATTTTATTGGGTAATTTATTATACAGCCTAATGCACATGTAGTATGGGCTTTTCTCTGTTTTAGTCAAAGAATGTTTGGGGTAGGGTATATCTAAATTTTTTGTTGTATAACTATTTATGTCATTTGATGTAAAACTTTCCCGATTTTTAAATATATACATAAGACATTTATAAATATAAAGTGCATACACCGTGAGTATTTTTTCATTTCTAAAATCCCCCCTGCATGTTTCCCTGAATTTTTTATTTAATATTATTCTTAAAACTGTTTTTTTGTGTAACAAATATTTTTTCAATATCCGAATTGCTTCCCCAGAATATAATCCCATATCTAGCCCTTGATTCAAAGTTAGAAAAGTATATAATTTTTAAGCTTTTTAGGTTTAAGTATCTGCTTACAACTCGAACAGCATAACATGTTCTATGTAATTTTTTGCACAGATTGTTAATGTGTTCATCCCAGCATAAAAATTCATCTATGTGAACACCAAGAAACTTTGTATTGCTTACAAAACTTGTTTCCTTGTTATTTACTAAAATAGTTTCTGGTATTTCTTTTCTAGACTGTTTAGTTCTAAAGACTACAATGTTGGTTTTATTGGTATTTAAAATAAATTTATTTTGGTTATACCATTTTTGTACTTCTGAAAACAACCTGGTAAATTCCGCAAATAATTCTGGGAAGAGTTTTGCACCAACCAGCAGGTTGTTATCATCAGCAAAATTTGTCATACTTTCATTGTTTTTTTTTGCAATGTGGCACAGATCAATAACAAAAATTATGAATAGAATCGGTCCTAGGATACTGCCCTGGGGTATACCCAGGAGAATATCCAGTAGTTCAGATATAAGATTAATACCATTCATGGTAATTTTGACACCCTGCTTTCTATTTAACAAATATGATCGAATCCACTCCAAGGCCAGGCCTCTGACACCGTATCTTTCCAGCTTTATCAATAACAATGTTATGTCTAGACAGTCATAGCTTTGAAAAACTGGGCAAAAGGCTTATAGGCCTATAGTTTTCTTCTTTTTCTGGACCTTCTTTTTTGTAAATGGGTCTAACAATTGCTATTTTTAGTAAATCTGGAAAGATACCGTGTTTAAATGAATTGTTCATTATGTAGCACAGTACATCCCTAATTTCTTCAATACAGTATTTTATTAGACTACTAGGGATTTCATCCAGACCGCTACTATGTTTGTTTTTCATCTTTTTGGCAAGTTTTGATATTTCATCGGGGGTAACTGGCTTTAGATACATCGATCGATCATTTTTTTCGATGTTACATTCAAATACAAAAACATATACTATTCAAACCTGTTTCGAAAATATTCACTGTGCCATTTTTAATTTACTATCTTGCTTGAAGAAACAGACCATATGTATATTTATAGTAACCCTCATGTATAACAATATGCATAAGTTTTTATTAATTTTATTATTAACCCTATTTTAATAATTTAGTTAGCTAGATTCCTCATATTTCGCACTGTGACCGGGTGAGTTTTACTTATGTCAACCCTATAAAATTAAGATTAATTTTCATTTGATAAAAACGAAACTTTGGCGATTTATATAATTTTACATTGGTTATAAAATGGGGGATTTTTTTTAACTTCCGGTTTCGCCGGAAATGACCTTAACTTTTGATTTTAAATGGAATATCCTAAATATTTTTACATATTTTGATTTAAAACTAAATTTTAACTACAACCATCTATAATTTGTAACTTTTTGACATTTCATTTTTTTAATAAACTTTGATAGTTATTTTTTATCAAATAAAAAACAAAATAAAAATAAATATGCGATTTAATGGTATTACGGGGCCAATAAAAAAGTAGGTTTATTGAAAAAAATAATTTGGCTAGTTTTAAAGAGCTCCAAATTGGTTAATAATTAAATATTAAATTGTTTCATATATTTTTTTAGAAAATTACTAAGCCAAGAATAATTCTGCATAGTTTAAAGCTTACTAGATTTAAAATTAAAATCAAAATAAAAAAATTACATTTTTTGTCAAAAATTGAAAAATAATATACTTTGACGCACGGATCTGTGGCTACGGAAAATATATTTGGAATGTCTGTGCAAGTGGAGGCCCAATGCAGGGACGCACGTCTTATAACGCTTTTGACGGAAAGAAGAGAGCGCGAATGATTCCTCCCCCTTTAGTAGGGGACTTTCTTTTATGAGGAGAACTATACATGGGTGTACTCACTATTTAATTCTGGATTAAAATATGTAAAAATATATAGGGTATTCCATTTAAAAATTAAAAGTTGAGGTTATTTCCGGAGAAACCAGAAGTAAAACAAAAAGAATACATCCAACAAAAAGTCCAAACCAATGTAAAATTATATAAATCACCAGTTTTATTTTTAACGAATGAAAATTAATCTCAATTTTAGGGGTGGTACCCCCCGAAATCCCAAAATCCTATAAAAATCTAAAAATTTTATACTCTCTTAGAACGATAAGGGCGCCAAAATAAGCAAATATGCAGGCCCTTTTTTGTGAACCATGGTCTATAGACTTTCAAATTCGTAACAATTTTTAGCCTGAGGCGCTAGCGCTTTCTTTTTTTAAATTTAAGCTTCCTCGGGGCCTGGGTTTGATGGTCCCCCAGAAAGATAAGGGCGCCAAAACCAGAAAATATGCAGGCTCTTTTCCAAGTGAACCATTTAAACTAAAGATTTTCAAATTCGTAATTAGAAAATATACTATGAAATTTGAAAAAAAAAATCTCTTGCGGCGCTAGAACTTTCTTGTATTTGTATGAAATTTAAAATTATACCACTGTCTAAAAATTTTAGACCATCACAATTGTAAAAAAGTTGCCTGCGGCTCTTTCTTAAGTTTTATTTTAAATTTATGTTTTTAAAACGTGAGTTTAACAACTTAAAAAAAAGTCAGAAATTAACAGAATTCGTAAAAATTTTACTTTTTTGAGCTTTTTATATTGTTTGTATTATAAATATAATATTTGTTTATGTTCTATACAATTATTCTTTTATACAGGGCTATTCAGAAATAAGTTCGAGAAATTTAACAAGTGATTCTACGTTAAAAAATATGAAAAAAAGTGAGTCCTAAGGGAGCTACGGCTCTTTCAAATTGCAATAAAAATAATTTTTTTAATTAAGCTAGAGTGACGAGCTTTTGCATGTTTACTAGTATTAATAAGGGCAATAAGTTTATGTTAATTTATTTTTTTTTAATTTACCTAGAAACGTTCCTAGACCGACAAAATATGTGAGGCTTAACACATTTTTGCCCGAAACTTTTTTATGTATATATTTTTTGGATTTTTGGTAAAAAATATAGATTCCTTAAGTAAAAATACATAAAAAATGTCATATAGTGTATCACTATAGGAGCAACCGTTTTAAAAAAATGCAATTAAGGGGAAGTAACATTTTGTGTCACTAAAACTGTTACTTTTTAAAAGGCTATTAGGGGCAGTCCATAAAAGACGTCCGCAGTTGGGGGGCCGTGGGGGTTACCAAAATCGGACAAAAGTGGACAAGGTGGGGGGAGGGGTCAAGCCAATTTCGGACATCCACTTTTCCAAATTCAATAATGATAAAAAAGTGAAATTCGGAAAAAAAGGGGGGGGGGGTACCCTACTGCGTTTTGGACCTCCTTTAGAGGGGGGGGTCTGGAAATTGGACAAACTCGGACAAGCAGGGGGGGTCTGAAAATCCTGAATTATCGAGGACGTCTTTTATGGACGGCCCCTTACTCCTTTAATATTAAATTTAGGTGTTTTGGTGAAGAATACTTTTTTAGTTTTAAATGAAGAATCGCCCGCAGCATTAAAATTTTATTGGTGCTTTTTTTGTTCCCCATTTAATATGTCCATCTTTGAAGGGCCGCATCTCCCTTAGGGCTCATTTCCGGACCAACCTCTTAAATTTCTCGAGTATTTTTATGCAGGGTTTGGAATTTTAATATATTATATTTTCTTTTACGGCGCAATATAAAAAGTTAATTTAAGAAAATTTCTGTATAATTTCGGCTAATTGGCCCTTTAAATTACTTTAAAAAAATATTCCAAAATTTTCGCCTGCGGCGCCATTTTAATTGTATTCCAGATATGGGGAAAAAAGTGTTGAACTACTCCGAAAAAAAATCCTGGATACGCCCTTGGTAAGACCGGGCGCTTCCCAGCCCTAAGGGCCCAGTGGCAGTACTTACAGATCAAACAGGAAAAATTATCCTGAATCAAGTTTTTTGATTAAAAAATTGCCTTTGTTATGACATGGATTTAAGAAATTATGATGATGAGAACATCAGCAAGACCGCGCGTTTAGTCTGATTTGTGACTTGAGCGCGGTCGGTCGCACACGGATTTCAAGCATCCCACGTGAAATATTCTCGCGAGAATAGGATATTTATAAAATTTTCCGAGAAAGCCTGCCTCTCGAATTTTCGTACTAAGTAATTGTGTCTAAAATAGTTCGGCAAAGTTTTGTGATAAATTAGTGTGGTAGTGAAATTTATATATTTTTTTAAGTTTAAGTGAATATAATTTTGGATCTTAAATTAGGTAATTACTGGTATTTAGAAAATATATGACAATTTCTTCTATTTGAAAATTGCGTTTCCTTGAAGCTAAAGATTTTTTAGTTAAAATCGTTCTCAGCCTAGGCAGCACATAATAACTAGTAGATATCCTGAATATACTTTCTGGATATCCAGTATATTCAGTGGATATCCTGGATTGACAGTAGATATCCCATGGATATCCAAATGTCCAGGATATCCACTGGATATCCACATAGATATCCTAAAATATAGATATCCTAAGGTATAGATATCCATAGATATTCTAAAGAATGTCCACTGGATATCCATTAGAGATCCATCATGGACTGGACGTTCAGTGGATATAAAGCTGTCTAATGGATATCTAATGGCTATTATGTGCTGTCTGGGAGATTATTGCGTTGACAAAACTTACCGATATCAGCTGGTTACCGAGCGCCGGTACCTACCACAGTCAAACGGGCCCACCAAAACAGTAATAGATTGCAAAAATTGATTGTTGTATTAGCATTAAAAAAAAAATCGATACTGTGAACGGATTCAGATTCTACGGAAAAAATTTAACTAGAATTCTTAAACCTCACAGATTTTTTTTAGTAATTATTACTTATGACTATTAATTTTGCAGTAATTAAGTGTTATTACTTAAGTAATAAGTACTAGTGAGCAGTAATTTATTATAGACGTCAGTAATTTAATTTTATTACACTAATAATTACTCATGGCGTATAGTTTTGCAGTAATATTGTGTTATTACTTAAGTAATAATTACTAGTGAGCAGTAATTTATTATAGACGTCAGTAATTTAATTTTATTACACTAATAATTACTCATGGCTTATAATTTTGCAGTAATATTGTTACAGACCAGTAATTTAAAATTATTACTCTAATAATTATTTAAATTCTTGGGAAATAATTTATTACTTAAACTTAGTGTCATAATATTCACCTAAAGTAATCATTACACTAGTATTAAATTGGCTAATAACTAATTAATGCCCATAATAAATTACTAGTAGTAATAATTTAAACTAGTGATAAATTGACAAGTAATAAATTACTGCCAATAATAAATATCTAGAATTATATTAATTATATCTTATCAGTACAAGCGCAGCCAGATAGAAATACAAGTACAATAAATATAAAATTCTTTATTTGTGTATGAAATAGAAATGAATTTGTATTTATTTATTTAATAATGACTGCCACATTGAGTCTTAACTAAGCTAGAAAATAAAAAACATCCGATCATAAAATCCTTATTGGCCTGTTTTATGTAATTATAAATGCAATAGAACATAATATTTAAAAAGCCTTTTAGTATATCGACGGCTTCGTCCGCAAAGGTTGTAACTCCGATTGCGACAAAAATTGGATTTGATTTTATTAAAATAAATTTAATAATTCGGGGAACTACTGAATTTACCAAGATATTAATTAATTATTTAAATAATTATTAATTTTTAGATAATATTATTTGAAAAATTAATGAATGAAAATAATTTATTTAAAATATATTATTTTGTTATCAATATCAAAATTTACAACTATAATATATAAATATTGCCAAAAATAGAATGCACCTACTACTTTACAATAAACAAGTAATAGGTTTGTTTTGTTTTCCAAAAATACCAGTTCTGTGCAACCAGTTCAGAACTGGTATTTTCGGGAAACAAAACAAACCTATAATATAAAATACGTTATAAAAGTTTATATTAAAGACATATCCACAGTCTCGCATAAGAACGTAACACATAAGAATGCGATGCCGTGATTGGCTTGATGTGCCGCCATGTATCTTGTAAGCCAATCACAGAATCGAATTCTTATGTTTTATGTTCTTATGCAAGCTTCTAAATATGCCTTAACTCATTATAGTACAGTCATATAAGGTGAAAAAATGGGTAAACCTCTGAATGAAAGATAATAAGCTATAAACGTGTATAAATCTTCGTTTTGACATTCCGCGAGTCAAGATATTCAAGGTCCAAGGTCGCAAAAACCATTTTTTTTTTCTAAATATCATGTTTCCTTTGCTTTAAATGACATTTGAAGTTTTTAGAAAAGTTGTAGAGCATAAAATTCTCTACAAATTTGGTCTTAAGTGATATTTTATACAATTAACCGTTTTCGAGATAGAGCGCGAAGAGGAATATTAAGCTGCATGCTTGCTATTAATAACACCGTAGTGAATATACAAGACGTCCCAAGTAAATTGAAATGCTGGCAACCGATCATAACCCAAAACATACAAAAAAGTGTGTTGCCTGTATTTAGTTTAAATCGTTTAATAAAATGGATCTTAAACAGTCACCGCCATACAGGGATCGCGTTCATTTTTATTGTGTTGAATGTTGAAACACCTCCATTGATACCTATGCCAACTGATATGTCATTGTCCATATTTTTTAAATAAATTTCTAAATTCAAAATTTTCTGTAAATACTGCTAAAAATTTGGAAAGGAGATTGTAGGAATGGTATTTAAGGAACGATGATCCTGTAAAAATGGAGGAAAGGCGAAGATGGAAGATTGAAATTATTTGTTACGTTTGTCAAATTTGTAAACATTTGGACTTTTTTTCTCAAAATTAGTGGAGAGCCCCTAGCACAAGTTTTGTAACTTATTTGGGGCTCTCCATGATTCTGTGTATCTATTCAAATAAATAAATTAAAAATAAATAAATATGCCTGAATCGGTTTAACATTGCATTGATTGTTTTGTAGGTATATTCGGTCTACGATATACTTATTCGGTGTACAATACCACTTGTTTACAGGTATTTTTTCCCTTTACCCCTTAATACAATAGATCTTGAACTTAATTTTATTAATGCCTCTGTCTTTTTGTACTAATAATAATAATAATAATACTAATAATGACAATGATAATGATAATGATAATTATAATGATGATAATGATAACGATGACGATGACGATGACGATGACGATGACGATGACGATGACGATGACGATGACGATGACGATGACGATGACGATGACGATGACGATGACGATGACGATGACGATGACGATGACGATGACGATGAAGATGACGATGACGATGACGATGACGATGACGATGACGATGACGATGACGATGACGATGACGATGGCGATGGCGATGACGATGACGATGACGATGACGATGACGATGACGATGACGATGACGATGACGATGACGATGACGATGACGATGACGATGACGATGACGATGACGATGACGATGACGATGACGATGACGATGACGATGACGATGACGATGACGATGACGATGACGATGACGATGACGATGACGATGACGATGACGATGACGATGACGATGACGATGACGATGACGATGACGATGACGATAACGATAACGATAACGATAATGATAATGATAATGATAATGATAATGATAAATTGAAACAGGTTAACTAAATGAAACGAATTAATATTGATAATTTGCTGCTAATAGAAATAATTAAAACTAATTCAAACGAGTTAAAAAAAATATTTTATTTTTAATCCGTTTGAATCTGAAATTTTTGATATGGAGCCAGGGACATGCAAAATTTTGACATTTTCTCAATACAATATTAATCTTTAAATAAAAATACATAAAAAGGTACCCATTATGTAACACCGTAGCCCTGGCAAGAACCGCCGCTGCTGAAGATAGGCCCTAGCCGCAGGCCAAGCCGAGTATTTAAGGCTAGCCTTTTCCCAGGCTTGATCCAGACTTGGCTTTACCTTAGGAAACTGATGTCTGGCCAAGACTGGCATTCGATGCTCGGCTCCGCTCCATTGTATCCACGTATGGATATTTGTAAATATACCAGAATATCCACAGTTGGATATTTGTTTACGGGATTTTCCATATACATTTTAATCTGGTGTGGGGACCTGTTCCTTGAAAAACCGGCTGGAGCGGAAGGGGTTGAAAGCGACTTGTGGATATTTGTGTACAGAAACTATGAAAAAATTCATAGTTTTTGATTTAGAATCGCTCTGTAGTACTGCCGATTTTTTTTTAAAAAGCATTAATAGGTTTTATCAAGGGAGGCGTTGAAATCGTAAATTTTACATCATATCATTTTGACAAGAGATTTTAATAGTTGGGTTAGGCTTTTGACAAAAATCGTTTAGGGTATAATACAGTAAGTACTGGATTTTTTGTTAGTTTTTTGTATTGTACCAGTTAAATTATCCTTATAATGCTTTATAATTAGAAAAAGTTATGTAAATTAGGTTGTTTTATTTTTCCGATAAATTTTATTCTACTAATTTTATTTATTATTGAATTTGACTAATAAATAACCCTACTTTAAAAATTAATTCTTACCTGTCAAACTAAATCCAACAATAAAATGTTGTAAAATGCACGATTTCAATGCCCACCTTAATAAAATCTATTAATGCTTTTTAAAAAATTTCGACAGAGTACTAAAATTTTAACTGGCGCATTTTTTAGTTCCTATGTTGGATACACAGAACGAGAAATTTTCTCTCTAACTTCAATTTTCTCTAGAATGGTGGGCCCTAGGGTATTATATAAAGAGAACCTTTTCTATGTATTTTTAATTAAGGATTAATATTTTATAGAAAAAAATGTCAAAAAAATTACAGATAAAGTCTGGTGCAAAAAATTGGCGACGCCCCCCCCATTTTACACGTTCCTTATTAAAATTATCAAATAATAAATACATAAATACATAAAATGATAACCTTTGTCAGTGTGAAGACATGTGCAAAAATCACATATTTATACACTTTATATATTTTCAATATTTTCGCAGGTGAAATAACTAGGAAGATAACAAAAGACAGAAGATGTAAATCAAAATGGCGTAATCCACGTTGTCAGTTTACAATTATACTTTAAAAATAATAAAATGAAATTAATCTCTTTCTAATGGCCAAATTCGTTACTGGGGTTCCAGAGATAATAGATAAAACCTACTTTTTATGTACAAAAAGCGGAAATTGACACTTTCCAATTTATGACATGTTTAATATTTTTTCATTATGTAAAAGAGCGTTCGGG
>OY294050.1:37542857-37584612 GCA_958510825.1 Brachypterus glaber
AATAATAATAATAATAATAATAATAATAATAATAATAATAATAATTTTAGATTTTAAGCTTTCACGGCCATTAAGATATAAAGAACTTTCTCTTTCGGGTTTAGACCGTGTTAATGGATTTTCACTTTCCGACGTTTCGTCTCTTACTACTAGAGACATCTTCAGGGATTAATCTGAAACTAAGTTTCGAATCAACTTGTGTCACTATTTATGACGAGTTGTGGTTATTCACCCGTGACGAGGTTTTTCCTATCAAAGACTTCCATATTGCAGGTAAGTGGTAACCAGTGTCCCGATTGATATTGTTAGGATGCTTAATGATTTCTTTCGATTCCCGTATCTTCCTTGGCATTTTTCTGTTTTCTGTTAATATTTGTTTTGTTTCAGACAAATTGATTTTATGACCTGTTTCATGTACATGTTCGTATTATATGGTTTACCTAAAATTCACAAGGACGGTGCCCCTCTTAGACCAATTGTCAGCACAATAGGTTCCCCTACGTATAAACTTGCCAAACACCTTGCCCAAATCTTAAATCAGTTAGTTGGAAAAACGACGTCTTATGTAAAAAATTCCACACACTTTGTACAAACCTTATCGACAGTGACCCTGGACCCCTCGGACATAATGGTTAGTTTCGACGTAGAATCTCTATTTACTAACGTTCCCGTTCCCGATACAATAAATATTATACGAGACCTACTTACTGTACCGTAATTAATACGTTCACTGCCAACGGCTAGTTTTGACAGCGGAGCAATGGGTATGGGCAAGGGAAAAATAGAAAGAATTGATTAATGTTGTTAGGGGCGCCAGTTACTTTAGCTTTTACTCCTTTAGGTAAGTAACAACCTAGTGTAAATACTTAAGCTTTTCAGTTTGAGAAAATATAACCCTTAAATAAAATAAGATAATTCATTTGAGAAATTTATTATAAATAAACTTAATGAAAGCACATCAAGTAATGTATTAATATATATAAAAAATATGTGTAATTATATTAAGATATAATTAAAGAAATCTTAATAAAAATTACTAAATTCAGAAATCATTCGACTTAAATATATAAAAAAAACATGAAGTTCAGCAAGCACCAAGAAATGTATGTAAACAGCAATCATTTCTTGCAGTGTATAAAAGTCATGCTTAAATTAGAAATCATTTAATCAAAAGTATGATATTTAATAATTAATAAATGAGATTAAATGTTTTAAAAAAATAAGTACCTAAAAATGAACAAAAGCCAGAAGGGCATATAGTATTAAACAATACTATATCAGATCTGATAAAGTTTACAGTTATAAGAATATTGAAATAAAAGAATTTAAAAATATGAAATATTGCTTTCAAAAGTTTTCAGAATGAGTACTTAGCTGGTTTCTGCAAAATCCATGAGGTATGAATTCCATCGTCTCCATCTGTACAAGTCTCCCCTATGCTGATGAATTCATTTCTCAAATGAAAGAAAAAAAAATATAGGCTGTCCCATCTACTTTGGAAAAATTATCTTCCAGGATAAAATGTACGATTGAAAATGTTGTCCGGGATAAAATATGCTTTTGAAAATTATGTCCAATGTAAAATTGTCTGCTAGACGGTCATATAGAATTTATCTATGCCGAAAATTACAGAACCATGTTCCAACAGAACATCACTCCATGCGGAGAACTTCTATATCAAATATACCAAAATAAACTTCAACTTAAATTAATGTAATTCCATATTAATGGTATAGAAATAGTAATTAATGGTCTAGTAATATAGTAATAATGGTGCTAAAACAATAATTATATCTCAGAAATATTCTAAGAAACAGAAAAACTTAACTTACGTGTCATACTAAGTCTTCGATGTCCATCGAAACGTTATAAATGCGTAATTGTAGAAAATAACAGTTACAATATCTTCCGCATTGTTTAAATATTCATTTTCACTAACTTTAAATAAAAATACATGAAGGATTACTTCGATGATTACAGAAAATAAACACTCGTCAAAATGACACCACCATTGTATTCGAGTTGCTTCAAGAAGGAGGAAAATCGACCTTATTCACTAGTATGAACCCTTCAGGTAAATAAAATCCTATTTCTGAACTATTAGCGACATCTATGTAAGTCATTATCAACTACAGTTTTACCGTATAGGATTCCTAATAAAGGTAACGAAAACTACACCAAAAATTATAACTAAAAAGAATATTTCCTAATAAATCCGTATTAGTGATATCTAACCTCAAAATATTACTCTAAGAAACAAATATAAACAATACTTATTGTTTATCAGCAAAACTAATAAAAATACGAACAGAATAATAAGTGTCCTGTGAACTAAGTATAAACAAAATACTGAATCTAAGTGAGCAGTTCCAGCAAACTATTTTCAACAAATTCTGGATTATCCCGAAGGAATAAGCATACGAAACTTTCCAGGAGAGACAAGCTACAGGTGAAAGCCAGTGAAATCCAACCCTCAATAGACTCTGAAACATATAAAAACCAGGTAAGTCCATAGACAAATATATTATAGAGAAATAAGTCATATGATTCTTTATTATTAAAAATCATATTCTAATTATGTTTTCTTTATGTTATTTTCAGGTAGAACTATGGAATAGAGACTTATATGGTTAGAATTCAGTTCCTGCTACAAAATAGTCCCAGATACAAAATAGTTCTGTACGTACGTAACTATTTATATACAAAATAAACATAAATTATAACGTAAGTAAACGAATAGTTTAATTAACCTTTGCTATATTACAAAGTGACGATTTATATCGTTACACATGCCCCCTCCAAAAATAATAAAAATATTTAATATACAAAAAATATTTTTATACCAAACTCTAAAACTATTTAACTTAAATAGCTAAAATATATACTATATTTTATTTAATAAATCAACAAAAAATACAATACTTTATGTAAATCATTTGAAATACTACTTGATAATTAACAATAGCTAAGCTTGATAACTACGTGTATCATCCGCCTACTCTTATGTAGAACATAATTTTGGGACTTTATCGGTGTGTGTCATAAACAGGTAATTGTCATAATCAGGTAATTGTCATAATTAATTTTGTTTTTCTTTTTAGCTAAGTTTTATCAAGATTAAAAAAAAATAGAAATAAGACTTGACTACGCGCATCAGAATCCTCTTCTACAAAAAATATATTTATATATTTTTTTTTTACTATATACAAAAGTTTTGGGTACCCTTTAAATATTTTCAATACATTGATATTTTTTTAAATATCATTCCGAATGATACTAAGAATATATTCTTATTTAATCAAATCTAGCCAACTGAAATGTCACTATTCGATCCAAAATATTTCTTTAGATCTTTAACATGCCAGTCGCCTCTATGACCATCTGCATTTTCCAAAATATACACTAACTTTGACTTTTTCGCAACAACTTTGCAAAGTATGTACTTTGGAGCAAGTTTTGCAGCAAAACTTTTACTAGCATCTGAGAGTACTTTGTTTCGTCTCCAAACTTTTTCACCTATATCAAAATTTACTTCACGCTTGCGCAAATCATAAGTACGCTTATTACGTTCATAAGCTTCATGTAAATATTTCTTTACATCAACAAAAATCTCTTTAAGATTTCCCAAGTCTTGACTATACGAGTCTCTGTCACAAGGTTCTAATTTAACACCATCAGTTGATGTCATTTTGCCATAATAAGTTCCTGTGATAGGTACATTCCTCCCAAAATTAAGAAATGCCGGCGTATACCCCGTAACTTCATTTACAGACGTTCGTAAAGCTAGACCTATTTTTGCTAAATTTTTACACCATTCTTTTTGATTATCTTTTATATATGATCTTATAGCAGTAGAAATTGACAGACTCCGTAAACTAAAAAAAATTCATTCTCAATGAATTTACATATTGCATTTGCAGTAGCTTCCCTTAAAGGATGTAATAATGTATACTTTGTAAACCAGTCTGACACAACTAAAAGATAACAAAAACCTTTAGAACTTCTGGGAAATGGTCCCTGTAAATCACATGAAATAACTTGCCACGGATAATTTACTTCTTTTTCAGGACCCATCAATCCAAAACGTGCAGAATTACTAACTTTTTGTGATTGACAAATATTACAACATCTTACATACTTTAAAATATCTTTACGCATTTTTGGCCAAAAATATGTTTCTGAAATTCTATGAAAAGTTTTAAAAAATCCCATATGAGAAGCTAATACATCGTCATGACATTCTTTTAGTACTTGTTTACGACATTTTTGAGGCACTAACAATTTCCACTCTATAATATTACTTTTTACTTTTGTCTTGGTCGGTATGAACTTATAAATATTATCATCAATAACTTTAAATTGCGGATATGAATCTGGACTCTTAACAATTTTTTCCCTCAACTGAATATAATATTTATCACTATTATAATCATTTACATTAAAATTAATTAAATTTACATCTGGAAAAATTGATTTTTCTGGTTCTATTCTATCAAAAGCTCTGGATAACCCATCAGCTACTACATTTAATTTACCTCTACGATACACAATATCCATATCATATTGCTGTAATTTTAATGACCATCTAGCCAAGCGACCAGAGGGATCTTTCATATTACTCAAATATTTTAATGAAGAATGATCTGTAATTACTGTGAATTTAACACCTTCAATATATGGTCTAAACCTATCTATAGCAAACAAAACAGCTAAACATTCCTTTTCACCTACAGAATATTTTATTTCACTACGTGTTAAAGCTCTACTAGCATAAGCTATTACTTTTTCTTGACCATCTTGCGTTTGTGTTAATATGGAACCGAGGCCAACTAAAGAAGCATCACATTGTATAACAAATGGTAAAGAAAAATTGGGACTTGCTAAAGCTGGAGCATTTATTAAAGATTCCTTCAACAATAAAAAAGCTTTTTCTGCATCAGTATTCCAACTAATGGCTTGTTTTTTTCCTTTGCCCTTTAAAAGTGAATTTAATGGACTAACAATTGTTGAAAAATTCCTAACAAATCTACGATACCACGAAGCTACACCTAAAAATCGTTTTATTTCTGTACTATTTGTTGGTCTAGGATAGTTTATTATTGCTTCTACTTTTTGCGGATCGGTTCTTAAACCAAAATTATCAATTACAAAACCTAAATACTTAAGTGATTTTCTAAAAAAATTACTTTTTTCAAAATTTATTGTAAGATTAGCAGATTTTAATTTTTCATGTACTATTTGAAGTAATTTAATATGTTCCTCAAAAGTTTTTGATACTATTATAATGTCGTCAATATAAACAAATATATTTGGATAAAAGGAGAAAGGAAAAAGTTTATCCATTAATCTTTGCTGACTTTGTGTTCCATTTTTGAGTCCATAACACATTACATTAAATTCAAATAGTCCCCTACCAGGTACGGAAAATGCAGTTTTTTCTTTAGCAGTTTTTGTAAGTGGAATCTGCCAAAAAGCATTTTTTAAATCTATACTTGATATATATTTTGCGTCGCCTAATAAACTTAAAATGGAGTCTATCCTTGGTAAAGGATGTGAATCACCTTTTGTAATAGAATTTAATTTACGTCCATCAAAACAAAAACGGTATGTACCATTAGCTTTTTTTACTAATAAAACTGGTGAATTAAAATCAGAATAAGATGGTGAAACTATATCATCTTTTAACATTTTATCTAACTCTTTATGTAAAATTTCTATTAAATAAGGTGACAAAGGATATTGACGCATTTTAAAAGGTTTATTATTTCCTGTATCTATATCATGTTCTATTAAATTTGTTCTACCTATTTTTTCGCTATATAATTCTTTAAATAAACTAACAAATTTATCTGCTATCTTTTTCTGTTCGTCTGTCAAGTCACATAAGCCTACTGAATTATCTTTATTTATATCCTGACTATCACTGTTATTACTGATCACATTCAAATTATTAATTTTATTATTCCAAGATTCATCAGAAAAATCCAGAGTCATAGAAAACAATTGTAAAAAATTCACACCAAAAATAAAATTTGTTTCCAAAGAAGGAACAACCAAGACTTGTAAAATCTTAACTTCATTATCTACTTTAATAGGTAAATAAACAACACCAGTTACCAACTGTTTAGATTTATCAGCTGTAGTAACATGCGGTATAAGACATTTATCAATTTTTAAATTAAACTTCTCTAAAATTTTAATCGCGTGACCACCAGCCACTGAACAATTTGCACCTGTATCAATCAAAGCTGTTATATTTTTATCAAAAATATTTACTTTAATATATGGACGGTTATCTCTAGGTAATTTAATAAAAGAACTTTTATTAATTACAGACAAACTATACGGTTTATAAAAATTTTTAACTTTATCCAACCAATCTTTCCATTCATTCAAATAAAAGCGTTTATTTGTTTCTGTTACACTTGATTTTTGTTAAGATATGATATTATTTTTATTATAATACATGTCTTTACAAAAAGTAGTTTTGTTATCCTTTTTTACCTGACTGTCATTATTATTTTTAGCCTTTTTATTAAGTGAATGCCGACTAAAATCATCCACTTTCCTATTTAGTTTTTTTGTACAGGAAGGGCAATTTTTAAAAACTACATCTTTATATCCACATTTATAACAAAACTTTGTTCTTTTAGCTAAACATTTGCTAAAAATATGATTTGGTTAGTTACAGTTATAACAAATTATTTGTCTAATTTTATTATTACTACTATTACTACTATTCTGTGTATTATTAAAGCTTTGATTGGTACTTTGACTAATTTGAGAAACTTGACTACTATTACATACTGAACTTTGACGAGTAGAGGAAGATGGGGTAAGTTTGGACACTGTGGTATTATGACTACAATTACATTTACTACTAAAATTTTGACTTATATCCGAACTTAGGACATTTACTTTATTAACTGATTTATTTTTTGCCACACTTTTACCTGCTATGCTCTTTTGTTTTAATTGATAAGCTTCATCTATTCTTTTACAACTGTCCTTTAAATCTTCTAAATCATTTATTTCTATAAGTGATAATGGTGTAAAATAATGTGGTTATATTCTTTCTCTAATCGTCTTAAGTCTAGTATATAAACTTGCAGCATGAATTAAACGTTTAAACAAGGTTTCCATAGCACCTATAAAAATTGCGATAGATTCATCGGGATTTTGATATCTAGAACGGATATCATCCCATGTTCTATCATCTATGTTAGCTGGAAGAAAATCTTTTTTTAATGCTTGAATTATTTGAGACCACGAATTTAAATTATCTTTAATTGAGAGAAACCATGACAATGCTGGTTCTTTGAATAAGTCATATGCAGATTTAAATAACATTTCGTCTGTAACATTTCTACTTATTTTCATATATTCAACTTGCTCAATAAAATTTAAAACATTAGACTTTCCATCAAAATTAATATTCCATTTATAAACTGGTACTGATTTTAAATAATCATTATCTTTTTTACTAGAAACATTAGGTCTAAACTGTGTACTATTATGTAATGAAATATTATTATTTACTTGAGTAAGATCTGAATTTTTACCAGATTTTTCATAAAGATCTAAAATATCTGCTTCTATTTCTAAACAAGTTGCTTTTGTTATTTCTAAAAATTGAATACGTCTAACTTTATTTTCTTCTACTTCAGGAAAACGTTGCAGACGATTTGTTACATGTACTAAATAAGTTTTTAATTTTCTTAAATCAGCTAAACTATAATCACCATGATATTCTACAATTTCTGAAGATATACTATCTAAAATTCTATTAATATTTTCCACTTCACTGTTAAAATTAAAAGTCGGATCTACATATTTTACTTTAGGATCTTCCCTAGCTATGGCTCTACCTAAAACTTTAATTCTAGATGCTCTATTATTTTTTGCTGTTAAATGTCTTATACGAAGTTCATAATTTACCATTTCTGCAGTCAAAAATCTAATTTCCATTTTATCTAAATCTTCCATTTTGAATATTTATTTTCAAAATTTAAATTCAACTTACTCAAAATATTTATTTTATAATAAAATATTTATACTGTACCACAAATTATTTTTTTTTTTGTGTACACTGTTCAACAAAGTTTTTGCATACTTTGGAAAATTTCCCAAATATGTCAAAAAAAATACTAAATTATTATTTATCTCAATTGGACAAATTAATAATTATAAATAGTCTCCAAAACTACAAAATTAGCTAATATTTATTTATATCCTTCGCATAAATAAATACCCTATTATCCATTTATTTCTATTGAATAAACGATAATTTCTAGAAAAACTGAACCCACGCCAAAATTTCTCTATTCCATGTTATTCCATAAAATTCAGAATAAACATAAAAAACACATATCTGATATATCTTATCAGATCAACTCTAATTTGACTTAATTTTCAACAAAAAATATTTTATTCAACAGTTATATGTAGTTTTTCTCAAAATGAACATTAAGTTACACTGAAAAAAAAAAAAATTTAGATTTTTATAAAAAATACACTGAGAAAAATGGAGTAAAATTAAAAAAAAACAAGTGTTCTATCTATCCAAATACCACGTTCTTGGGCGCCAATATTAGTGTACCGTAATTAATACGTTCACTGCCAACGGCTAGTTTTGACAGCGGAGCAATGGGTATGGGCAAGGGAAAAATAGAAAGAATTGATTAATGTTGTTAGGGGCGCCAGTTAGTTTAGCTTTTACTCCTTTAGGTAAGTAACAACCTAGTGTAAATACTTAAGCTTTTCAGTTTGAGAAAATATAACCCTTAAATAAAATAAGATAATTCATTTGAGAAATTTATTATAAATAAACTTAATGAAAGCACATCAAGTAATGTATTAATATATATAAAAAATATGTGTAATTATATTAAGATATAATTAAAGAAATCTTAATAAAAATTACTAAATTCAGAAATCATTCGACTTAAATATATAAAAAAAAACATGAAGTTCAGCAAGCACCAAGAAATGTATGTAAACAGCAATCATTTCTTGCAGTGTATAAAAGTCATGCTTAAATTAGAAATCATTTAATCAAAAGTATGATATTTAATAATTAATAAATGAGATTAAATGTTTTAAAAAAATAAGTACCTAAAAATGAACAAAAGCCAGAAGGGCATATAGTATTAAACAATACTATATCAGATCTGATAAAGTTTACAGTTATAAGAATATTGAAATAAAAGAATTTAAAAATATGAAATATTGCTTTCAAAAGTTTTCAGAATGAGTACTTAGCTGGTTTCTGCAAAATCCATGAGGTATGAATTCCATCGTCTCCATCTGTACAAGTCTCCCCTATGCTGATGAATTCATTTCTCAAATGAAAGAAAAAAAAATATAGGCTGTCCCATCTACTTTGGAAAAATTATCTTCCAGGATAAAATGTACGATTGAAAATGTTGTCCGGGATAAAATATGCTTTTGAAAATTATGTCCAATGTAAAATTGTCTGCTAGACGGTCATATAGAATTTATCTATGCCGAAAATTACAGAACCATGTTCCAACAGAACATCACTCCATGCGGAGAACTTCTATATCAAATATACCAAAATAAACTTCAACTTAAATTAATGTAATTCCATATTAATGGTATAGAAATAGTAATTAATGGTCTAGTAATATAGTAATAATGGTGCTAAAACAATAATTATATCTCAGAAATATTCTAAGAAACAGAAAAACTTAACTTACGTGTCATACTAAGTCTTCGATGTCCATCGAAACGTTATAAATGCGTAATTGTAGAAAATAACAGTTACAATATCTTCCGCATTGTTTAAATATTCATTTTCACTAACTTTAAATAAAAATACATGAAGGATTACTTCGATGATTACAGAAAATAAACACTCGTCAAAATGACACCACCATTGTATTCGAGTTGCTTCAAGAAGGAGGAAAATCGACCTTATTCACTAGTATGAACCCTTCAGGTAAATAAAATCCTATTTCTGAACTATTAGCGACATCTATGTAAGTCATTATCAACTACAGTTTTACCGTATAGGATTCCTAATAAAGGTAACGAAAACTACACCAAAAATTATAACTAAAAAGAATATTTCCTAATAAATCCGTATTAGTGATATCTAACCTCAAAATATTACTCTAAGAAACAAATATAAACAATACTTATTGTTTATCAGCAAAACTAATAAAAATACGAACAGAATAATAAGTGTCCTGTGAACTAAGTATAAACAAAATACTGAATCTAAGTGAGCAGTTCCAGCAAACTATTTTCAACAAATTCTGGATTATCCCGAAGGAATAAGCATACGAAACTTTCCAGGAGAGACAAGCTACAGGTGAAAGCCAGTGAAATCCAACCCTCAATAGACTCTGAAACATATAAAAACCAGGTAAGTCCATAGACAAATATATTATAGAGAAATAAGTCATATGATTCTTTATTATTAAAAATCATATTCTAATTATGTTTTCTTTATGTTATTTTCAGGTAGAACTATGGAATAGAGACTTATATGGTTAGAATTCAGTTCCTGCTACAAAATAGTCCCAGATACAAAATAGTTCTGTACGTACGTAACTATTTATATACAAAATAAACATAAATTATAACGTAAGTAAACGAATAGTTTAATTAACCCTTGCTATATTACAAAGTGACGATTTATATCGTTACATTACAACTGGAAATCTTGACCCTAAGTTATGTAAATTATTTGAAGCTTGTCTGACATCCACATATTTTCTGATACAGGGAGAGTTCTATGAACAAGTGTCAGGCGCCGCGATGGGATCCCCATTATCACCCCCTGCGGCCAATGCTTTCATGGAATACTTCGAGAAAAAAGCTATTGAGTCATTTCCATTAAAACCTAAAATTTGGCGTAGATACGTAGACGATGTCTATGCTATTTGGCCCCATGGCATGGAAAGCCTTCAAGGTTTTCTAAATCACCTCAATTCCCAACATAAATCTATACGGTTTACGATGGAAATTGAGAACAACGGATCACTTCCCTTTTTGGACGTTTTGGTTTACAAAACGGAAAATGGCTCAATAGGACATTCGGTATACAGGAAGAAAACCCACACTGACAGATACCTAAACGCATTTTCACATCACCATCCCTCTCAAAAACGCTCGGTAGTTAATTCACTTGTTCACAGGGCTTTCATGATTTCAGACAAGAATTCCCTAGACACAGAACTCCTTAAACTAACCAAAGCCTTGACCATGAACGGTTATACCAAAAAAGACATTAATAAGACCATATACAAATACAGAAATCCCAGACCCAAACAACAGGACAATAGTGACAATGACAGACAGACACAAGTTATACTTCCCTATGTAAGCGGTATCACGGATAAAATAGGTAAACTTTTGAAGAAGTCAAATATTAAGCCTATATTTCGGTCCAACCAAAAATTAGGTCAGTGTTTGACTTCAACAAAAGACAAAATACCCCTGAGATCAGAAGGCGTATATAAAATACCCTGCTCCTGTGGTACGGTTTACATAGGTGAAACTAAGAGAAAAATTTCTACAAGACTTCAAGAGCATGAGCGCAATATAAGAAAGAAACAAATTTCCTTATCGGCAGTAGCCGAACATGTACATGAAACAGGTCATAAAATCAATTTGTCTGAAACAAAACAAATATTAACAGAAAACAGAAAAATGCCAAGGAAGATAGAAATCATTAAGCATCCTAACAATATCAATCGGGACACTGGTTACCACTTACCTGCAATATGGAAGTCTTTGATAGGAAAAACCTCGTCACGGGTGAATAACCACAACTCGTCATAAATAGTGACACAAGTTGATTCGAAACTTAGTTTCAGATTAATCCCTGAAGATGTCTCTAGTAGTAAGAGACGAAACGTCGGAAAGTGAAAATCCATTAACACGGTCTAAACCCGAAAGTGAAAGTTCTTTATATCTTAATGGCCGTGAAAGCTTAAAATCTAAAATTATTATTATTGTTATTGTTATTGTTATTTTTATTGTTATTGTTATTGTTATTGTTATTGTTATTGTTATTGTTATTGTTATTGTTATTGTTATTGTTATTGTTATTGTTATTGTTATTGTTATTGTTATTGTTATTGTTATTGTTATTGTTATTGTTATTGTTATTGTTATTGTTATTGTTATTGTTATTGTTATTGTTATTGTTATTGTTATTGTTATTGTTATTGTTATTGTTATTGTTATTGTTATTGTTATTGTTATTGTTATTGTTATTGTTATTGTTATTGTTATTGTTATTGTTATTGTTATTGTTATTGTTATGTTATTGTTATTGTTATTGTTATTGTTATTGTTATTGTTATTGTTATTGTTATTGTTATTGTTATTGTTATTGTTATTGTTATTGTTATTGTTATTGTTATTGTTATTGTTATTGTTATTGTTATTGTTATTGTTATTGTTATTGTTATTGTTATTGTTATTGTTATTGTTATTGTTATTGTTATTGTTATTGTTATTGTTATTGTTATTGTTATTGTTATTGTTATTGTTATTGTTATTGTTATTGTTATTGTTATTGTTATTGTTATTGTTATTGTTATTGTTATTGTTATTGTTATTGTTATTGTTATTGTTATTGTTATTGTTATTGTTATTGTTATTGTTATTGTTATTGTTATTGTTATTGTTATTGTTATTGTTATTGTTATTGTTATTGTTATTGTTATTGTTATTGTTATTGTTATTGTTATTGTTATTGTTATTGTTATTGTTATTGTTATTGTTATTGTTATTGTTATTGTTATTGTTATTGTTATTGTTATTGTTATTGTTATTGTTATTGTTATTGTTATTGTTATTGTTATTGTTATTGTTATTGTTATTGTTATTGTTATTGTTATTGTTATTGTTATTGTTATTGTTATTGTTATTGTTATTGTTATTGTTATTGTTATTGTTATTGTTATTGTTATTGTTATTGTTATTGTTATTGTTATTGTTATTGTTATTGTTATTGTTATTGTTATTGTTATTGTTATTGTTATTGTTATTGTTATTGTTATTGTTATTGTTATTGTTATTGTTATTGTTATTGTTATTGTTATTGTTATTGTTATTGTTATTGTTATTGTTATTGTTATTGTTATTGTTATTGTTATTGTTATTGTTATTGTTATTGTTATTGTTATTGTTATTGTTATTGTTATTGTTATTGTTATTGTTATTGTTATTGTTATTGTTATTGTTATTGTTATTGTTATTGTTATTGTTATTGTTATTGTTATTGTTATTGTTATTGTTATTGTTATTGTTATTGTTATTGTTATTGTTATTGTTATTGTTATTGTTATTGTTATTGTTATTGTTATTGTTATTGTTATTGTTATTGTTATTGTTATTGTTATTGTTATTGTTATTGTTATTGTTATTGTTATTGTTATTGTTATTATTATTATTATTATTATTATTATTATTATTATTATTATTATTATTATTATTATTTTTATTATTATTATTATTATTATTATTATTATTATTATTATTATTATTATTATTATTATTATTATTATTATTATTATTATTATTATTATTATTATTATTATTATTATTATTATTATTATTATTATTATTATTATTTTAAATAAAACCAGTCAGGCCACCTCGCGTTCCGACACCTACGAGGCGACGAGCTGGGAAAGACCAATAGCTGCTCTCCACGTCCATGGAGTAAGCCGCTATTGGGAACGATTTCCATGTGCTCTGAGCAGATTTAGGGACCCAAGGATAACTGCTTTCTACATGCGACCGGCTAAAAATTCAGCCGAATCGCGACATGCCGGTATGGTCTTCAAGGCAGAGAGCAAGCTACCGTTTGTACCACCGAGGGATCCAGTAATTAACACCACCAGTTTTATAGAGTGGCCTGGATACAGTCTGTTGAGCTGAAATAATAGATCCTGATATTTTGTCCGTTTGTTCTCCTCCTTCAAAACAATGTTTTTCTCGGCTGGAGCCGAAAATTCGATAACGAACATTGATTTGGATTTATGATCGAGGAGAACAAGATCTGGCTTATTGGCACGTATTTGCCTTAGGGTGGGGAATGGATAGTTCCAATAAATGCGACAACTATCATTCTCCACCACGGACTTAATATCGGCTGGAGCATAGGGCGGCATTGGCGTTTCGTCTAACCCATACGAGTGCCTGAGAAAGAAATACAGCACTCGTAAGGCCGCGTTATGTCTACGGATATATGCCGAGACCGCATATGTTGAACATGCAGACAACAAATGCATGATGGTCTCTGGCTCTTTCCGACAGGCCCTGCAGTTAATATCAGGTACCTGTATACCCATAACGCGGCTTCGGTAAACCAATGTATTAAAAATGCCATCTTGACAAGCAAGAATGAATCCCTCGGTCTCCGACTTCAGCCCACTTGACCTTAGGAATGCAAACGTCAATTTTTTGGATAAGCCAAGGTCTTCTATGGTTTTAAAGAAGATTCCATGCATTGGCTTATCCATATGCGTCTGCATGAGCATTGAATGCTCAGCAGATTTTATGTGGGCTTTTAATTGAACGGGACCCAACTCTGTGACAGAGTTTTGGGTTTCCCTTTCAATGTCGAAAATGAGACCAAGTTCATCGGCTGCTCTTGTTGCCGCCCTAAATATAAAGGCTCCAGCTCCTGCTCCTTCATGGTCATGGACCATTCGTAGCAGAGGATCTCTGCTCTTAATGACTTTACATGCTGTATTCAAAGCCACTCTATTGTGGAGATACTCCAAACATAAGAGTCCACGACCACCTCGATTTCGTGGGAGGTACAGTCGTGGAACGGACGATCTTGGATGCAAGCTTCTATAGAGGTGCATAAGCTTGCGAGTACTTACGTCAAGTTGGCGCAGCTCATTTACTGTCCACTTAATAACCCCGAAGGAGTAAAGTAGGATCGGAACAGCAAGCATATTTGTGGCAGACACCTTATTTATTCCAGACAGTTCAGATGACCAGATTTGTCTGAGCCGATGTCTGTACTTGCTGCGGAGAGCGTCTTTAACAGTTCTTACTTCCTGGGTTTGTCGTTGTTCGACACCCAGGTAGGTGTACGTCTCTCCGGCATCCAAATGATGTAGGATGCTTCCGTCCACAAGCTGCGCGTCCTCGCCGAAGTCTACTGATCGCCCTCTCTTAAGATGCACCAGTGCACATTTATCCATGCCAAATTCCATGCCGATAGCGCGCGTGTACTCCTGCACCACCCTTAGGAGTTGATTGAGATCTTTTTCTCCGGAAGCATAAAGTTTTAGGTCATCCATATAAAATAAATGGGTGACCTTATGCCTCCTATTACCGGGTGTGCCACAGCTGTAACCACGAGTATTCCTGAGAGCAACGGATAAGGGGAGTAGTGAGATGCAAAACAGAAGAGCACTGAGGGAGTCTCCTTGGAACACACCTCTTCTGAGTCTCACCAACCCTGTCTTGACTTTGCCATTACCGCTAGATATGGTAAAGCGTGTCTTCCAGAGTGGCAAGAGTTGTTCTATGCATCTCACTATAGGGTCTGGTACCCCAAGGCATCTGAGCAAGAAAATGATTAGCTCATGTGGTGTTGTGTCGAATGCCTTGCGGCCATTGAGAGATTCCGCTTATACTGTATGGAGTCCTGCGTGATACACTTGTCTATCAGCAGGTTCTCCTTACAGCCAGCGACACCTCTCTTAGACCCTCGTTGCTCATTTATGGACTGGAATACTGGGTCAGCCGCATGGAGTACTCGCATGTATAAAATGCGTGTAAGCAACTTATAACATGCGTTTAGGCACGTTATCGGCCTGTAATTTTTTGGCATGGACAAATCTCCTGTCTTTGGGATAAGCACTGTACGACCTTCAACAAACCAATCAGGAATAGGCTCCTCCCCATTTAGCCAAGAGTTGAAAATTCTTGCTAAATGCTGGTGGGTTGAAGGAAATTTTTTCCACCATAAGTTGTTAATTCCATCTGGCCCAGGAGCCGCAAAGTTCTTTGAACCCTCAAGAGCTCTCCGAACTTCTTCCGTCGTGATTTGTTGATATGGTGCATCCTGTTCTGCAACTGGCTCTTGAAACGGTCTGCAGTATGTTTCAAACTGCGCCAGCGCTGGAGTATCTCGGTTGAGCAGATAAACTTCTTCATAAATTTCCCTCCAGAAGTTTTCAACTTGATCAACGGGCGGTGGATTTTTGACAACTTGTTGAGGCTGCTGAAATATTATTATTATTATTATTATTATTATTATCATTATCATTATCATTATCATTATCATTATCATTATCATTATCATTATCATTATCATTATCATTATCATTATCATTATCATTATCATTATCATTATCATTATCATTATCATTATCATTATCATTATCATTATCATTATCATTATCATTATCATTATCATTATCATTATCATTATCATTATCATCATTATTATTATTATTATTATTATTATTATTATTATTATTACAATATATAAAAGGGCGGAGAAAATTAATTCTATAAAGCCCCTAAACAGTACTAAGTTAAATAAGAAAGAGATAATATAAAAAAAATAGACATTATAAAAAAAAAGAAACAAAAGCGTTATACAAAAATAATAAATAATAGAAATTAATTAGCTTTGAAATTGTCGTATAAGTTTTTAAACGTGTTTACATTGGTGGCGGATATGATGTTTTCTGGCAGACTGTTCCATTCATGGAAAACTCTGTTTCCTAAGACATTTTGGCGGGGCCTGGTTCTGAAGTTTTCTTTCTTGAGTTTTAAGCTGTGACCTTTTAGCCTTGGGTCCGGATTTAAAGCAAACAGATGCCGTATATCACAAGAAAAGTTCCCATGAAGAGCATGGTAAGTAAATATAAGGCCTCTGGTTTTACGGTCCATAAATGTTGGAATGTGAGCCATTTGGAGACGGTGCTCATACGAAGGGCGAATGCGTTCAAATAATACGCCTTCAGTTAAAGCCATTTCTAGTAAAAAAGCCTCCAAGAGTTGTGAGATAACAAGTGGACTTCAATACAAGAATGGGGCCTCCTTTTACCATTTTCCAGTTTTGTTTTGTTTATAGGTTATATTTATAAACCATCTGTTAATTCAGCGATTACTTACAATTTTTTTATGCCATGACTTTAATAATTTCACCAATAAGAAGTAATTTCCGGGAAAAAACACCCCACGCCTTTAAGTCAATGAAGACCGTTACATATGTTATGCTTTTCCTTTTTAACCGCGCTCATCGAACACAGGACTGACTTCGAGACCCTCGAAAGCACGCTTTGTCCAGGTAAATAATTTGTAATATTTTTATAAGACATGTGGTTTTATTTATAATTTTAATGTAAAAATGCTTAATTAAAATTAGATAATACCAATACCACAAGAGTTTTTCTAATATTGTGACAATAACTCGAAAACGCTTTTACTTAAATAACTAAAATTTGGAACATAGGTTTTTAACCAAAATTCATGTCTGATCGTTTTTAGTAATAATTTCCAGAAAAATAGCTTGCTGTCAAAAATTTAACCGTAATTTTTATTAATTTTGTATATTTTAATAATATGGGAGGATTGGTGTAGTGGTCTACCACGTCTGTACATGACAAGTCTACTACAACTAGCGTGAGTTCGATTCTCACTGGCGCCGATTTGCCTTTTTCAGTTAATTAATAATTGAAATTTAGCGAAGGCATAAGTGAAGCGGACACTCCCTATAAAAACTGGTTCGAAAGTCAGTATAAGCCGGTGGTTCCCTCTACTACTAGCCCACACAAGTCCTGGACTTTTGGGGATGCTTAATTAAGTAGAATAGTACGAGGTTAAACAAACAAACAAACATTTTTTAAATTAGGGTTATATTTATATGCCATCAACACAGTTTAAGAGTAATGACTTATACTGACTTTCGAACCAGTTTATAGGGAGTGTCCGTTTCACTTATCGCCTTCGCCAAATTTAAATTATTAATTAACTGAAAAAGGCAAATCGGCGCCAGTGAGAATCGAACTCACGCTAGTAGGTTTGCTATGTACACGCGCTAGCCACTATGCTGTGCCTCCAATGTAAATAATACACAGTTCGTCTGAAAGGCACAAAAATTTAAAAAATTGTTCACGAAAACGGCCTTTACAGTTCGATTCCTTATGGTTTTCTTATAACAAAAATGATAAATTCAAAATCTTTGAACACGGATTTTTTTTTAAATTACACAGGTCCACAAAAAGGCCACAAAAAATAACGTTAGTATTTTATAAAACATACTATATTTTTTCTACGTATTTTAGGGCGCTGAAAACAAATATGGCAATGAAAAAATTCTTGACCTCAAAATCTTGAGATATAGTGGACAATGTGTTTTTTGTATGCATTCGAGCCTCAAAAAAAAAAAATCCGCAATATTAAAAAAAAAATGATCAAAATATTGCTAAAAAAAATGATTCGTGCCAATACTTGCAGATTCTAAATATCTCCCCTAGTTTTTACAGGACCAAACCAAAAAGTCCAAAAATTGCACTTTTTTCGTGTTTTTTCGATATACACAGCGTCCCTCAATAAGACGAAAGTGGGACAAAAATCACGAAGAAATCGGGGTTTGGATTTGGATTCCTGCATGTCTTGGTGTTATAAATCTGCTGGAATCAAAATCCTAGCTGCTCAGTTTCAAAAGTTACGTCCATATTTATGTCTCATATGGTAGTTTGGGCAGTTTTTGTGATCTAAAAATTTCTGTCTAACTAGATTTTAATGTTTCGTGGCTTTTATGTTAATTGTCTAGGTAAACGTTACGTAACGGAATTTAATAAATTTAATGTTTATTTCCTAAGCTTGGTAGATGTATTTTTATTTGAACATAAATTACTATTTAGTGGCCCATAATTCCCTTTTTCACACAAAAATTGACGAAACTATGCATATTTAAATAATATTGTAATCAGTAAAAAAACTGTTGACATTGATATTAAAAAAAAATCTTACGGTCCTGTTCTTGCGTGATCTTGCCGATGAATCATCGGCGATGATACATTTTCGCGCGGAATGTGTACTCACAGAACACTAATGTGTGTACTATTTTGTGTACCTGTGCATAAAAAATATACGTGTTATATGTGACACTCAGTGTAAAAAGAGGTACCTAGTATTTTTTCCCTGTGTGATATTGATTATGAATATTTTTTTAAAGTTTGAGTGATTTTTTCGTGTAATTTTTTTTTAAGGTTATGTTATACTATATTTTAGGTTCATGTTTGTTTTGTCGAGAAAAACGAATCAATAGTGAGAATACAGTTAAATTTATTGCGAAACTAAATTTTTATATTGTTACGCGTTACACAGGGGGGGGGGTGTTGGTAAATGTGACAGTTTGTTACACAGGAGGGAAGGGGGGTCATTTTTTTGAAAAATTGCGTTACGTAATATATGGACAGCCCCTAATTCAAAATATTCCATAAAAATTAAATTTAAGTATTAAATTAAAAAAAAATAATAAATATTATTATTATATTTTTTAAGTAATTTAAATTATTTTACAAATTATTTTATTTAAGCAATATAAAGCAATATCACAGAAAGGAGAATTAGATTGCAAAAGCGATTTAGATTGTTTAGTAATGGCAAACGCAGATAAAATATTTTTCTTGCACACCCAGCGCAAACTCTTTCTACTTTCTTCGTGGTTTAATTTCTTTATTTTTAAAATACAACTACTTATATATGGGTTTTTTGAAACTGCCAGTTGTTTATTTTTCGATCCTTATGTCATAATATATTATTACCAAATAATAAAGCCTTAAAAAATAAATAATAGTCCTATCCTGATTACAGTTTGAAACTGTGGTGCAAACATGCAAAAACCGATAAATCCATGTTTCCAATTTCTAGATATTAACAGAAAACTTTTACAGCGTAATCCCAAAAGAAATGAAAAAATCCTAGAACTGGCGAAAACTGTTCATGGGTCATATAATTATCGGCTTTTGCTTGTATATGATGTACTATTTCAAGAAAGCGCTACAAAATTAGAATCAATACTTAGGTCAAAATATGCAAAAAGTGGATTTATTGGTTTTTGCATGTTTGCTTCACAATTAAACGGTATTAATACATAATGTATTATATTAACTATTGGTAGGTACATATTGTTTAAATTTCTGAAATATAAACGTTTTTATCAAAATTGGTTAACGAAAACAACTTGCATAAAGCTTAAAATGGATATTCTAATAAATATAAGAATGTATCTATTTAAAAAAGAATATTTTTTTACAAAATGTGTCACAATTAGACCCGTAAATATTTATATTTAACTCGATTTCGTAGTTCTAACAGATACATGAAAAAAAAATTTGATCGATCATTTTGAATTTCAGTCGAAGTAGGCGGACATAGTTTTAAAGTTTTTTGACTGAAATCTGTTGTACGAAGGCATTTTTACTTATTTTTTATTTAGTTTAATAAGGGAATCATAAAAAAAATCCATTTAAAAATGTTTTTCAGAACACCGAATTGTGCTAGGTAGCAGAAAGCACAAAATCAGACATAAATATGGATATAACTTTTGAAACCGAGCAGCCAGGATTTTGATTCCAACAGATTAATAACATCAAGACATGCAGAAATCCGAATCCGAATGCCGATTTCTTCATGATTTTTGTTCCACTTTCGCTCTATTGGGAGACGCTGTGTATATTTCATTAAAAATTTGATATAAATAATAAAGATAGAGCCAAAATTTATTTTTGTAATACATACTACATACATATGCTTTGTAAATAATTAACATATTTTTTATCTTCATTAGTGAAGAGTCTGGGGGGGGGGGGGGTTCACGTTGCACATGTTCCCTTAACCAGACTGTTTTTCTCTATTGTTTTTTTAGCGATTTAAATAAATTTGACGGATTTAGTTTGACTAAAAAAAAATGACGTTTCATGTTAAAAACCACATGAAACTTTTCTTCTATTGTAAATAAAAAAAATACGACCTAAACAAAAATGTAACCCCCCTTCCCCGCAATTGATTTAGCTCAAATACGAACTTGTCCAAGGTAATATAAAAATCTGCATACCAAAGTCGCTAGCTCAAAGCGTTCTTAAATTATCGTGGATACAGACAGACAGACAGACAATCATTTTTTTGTTGTTTACTTTGATTTTTCTCGACTTTTTTTTTTTCATCGCAATACTTTCTTTAATGATTTAAGTAAAAAAAGGTTCTATTAAGTTTTTCACAGTCGCAAAAACAGTTTAAGTAAGCAAAAAAGCAAGTCCTATGGACGCTGGATGGATGGTTCGAACGGACACCTTACAAGTCATGTGGACGCTGGATGGATGGTTCAAACGGACACCTTATGGATGTCCACAGTGGTGTCATCTGGACTCTGAACGGATGTCTACGGGACGTCCGTAGAGAAAAAATGGGCATCCTAAGAACATACAGCCGTCCATGAACATACGTCCATTGGACTCCATAGTATCACTTTGTGCTATCTGGGTAAGCACAAGGGCAATATATTCTCTTAAAACAAACTTCCTGTCTGTGTGCTCCGTCTGTTGAAAGTCCGTAATACAGTTTAAATTTCATAAATTATGTGTAATAATAGCATGATCAAATATACTCCCACAATATTTGTGTTAATTATAGGTTATTAAACCTAATTTAATACTGCATACATTTAATTATTTAATTCACTATACATACATACATCTTTCATAAAATGTGTACTCATGGCAGTAAAGACATTGGTTATTGATAACAATTTTGGAGATATAGAAGCAATTTGGGAATAGTATTTTTCCACGACTGCTTTATAATGTAATAAAATACACAATTTTCAAACACAGAATGATTCCATTCTAGCTCTAGATACTCTATATACGAATATTCCGTATCAAGTGTTAAAATGAGAACATGTGGCGCCATCTCTTGTTTATAAAAGTAAAGAAAACTGTAGCAAAATTAGCAAAAATATATATATATATATATATATATATATATATATATAAAAATATTCCGTATCAAGTGTTAAAATGAGAACATGTGGCGCCATCTCTTGTTTATAAAAGTAAAGAAAACTGTAGCAAAATTAGCAAAAATATATATATATATATATATATATATATATATATATATATATATATATATAAAAAAATATTCCGTATCAAGTGTTAAAATGAGAACATGTGGCGCCATCTCTTGTTTATAAAAGTAAAGAAAACTGTAGCAAAATTAGCAAAAAAAAAAAAATATATATATATATATATATATATATATATATAAATATACGTTAGCGTCCTAAGTTTTTTATTGATGTCCTATTCCCAATATTACCTGCCTATATATATATATATATATATATATATATATATATATATATATATATTACCATGAAATATTGAATAATTTAAAGTTTTGCGTTAAAATTACATAAAGTTTATCAGTTTTTCTTAATATTTGACCAGTTTTTTATCAAATTAGTTCAAAAAAAATTATAATTGCTCCATCTATTGTTTTATCATTTAAACCTGATATCTGCACAACAATCTGACATAACCTTTAATTTTTGCATTATAATTTGTAAATATGTGCTAAAATTAAATAAAAATCTTTTGTACTGATTTGATAAAATTATTAAATAACATTAATTGCTTTATTTAAAAATATGTGTTTTGTTGCATTTACAATTTCGTGTCACAAAAAACATTGTTTTTAACCTCGTCCGCAGTTTAAAGCCATACAGTGTTTCATATTTGCAGTCGAAGAAAAAGTATAGTCTACAACACGTATGGAATAATCATTCCGCGCTCGCGGGACCGTTATACTCGTCTACCTGCTCGTATGATAAACTTTCCATACTAGTTATAGAATATACTATACCAATGTATTTCTTGTGTTTAAAACATTTTAGTCCCAAATATCAAACTAAAACCTAATTAGGAGTTTATAAACGTCAAGTGCAATATTCTCAAAATTTATTTTTAATTTTAAATTTAAAAGTGTGGCAAAACTTATTATTAACTAATATGTAAACACGTTTCTATTGCCCCTTATTAAATGTGCAGGTCCTTTGCCAAACAACTTTACAGTAAGATATTTCAAGAACGCTTTAACATAGAGACTTGTAATTTGGAACAAAGGTTTTTTACCATGTAAAAAAACTTGGTTTCAAATATCTATGTGAAAGCGTTATTGAAATATCGTAGTGTAAAGTTCAGCCAAAGGACTTGCGCGAACTGTACAGAACAAGCAGGACCGGTGCGAAGCAGGGCTCTTGGAAATGGTTTCTGAAGGGTCCTGAGTTGGGTTTTCAAGGGTCCATTTAGTTTTTATAGGATTTAGCGATGACCTTTTTTTAGTCATCAACTTTTTGTTAGCTAACTCCAATCAAGCAAAATATTTGATTTAAGTACTTAACATGCTCGCCGATATGCAATTTTATTGACACTACTTAATATGAATATTACGTACTTGGTTTTAGTAATATTTTTTCTCTGTGTATAAACAGTTCTTTTCTAGCCCAAGTACACATATAAATACATCGTTTTCATACAATTTATCAACAATACAAATATAATTTTGTAACATTTATATTAAAACGTTGTAGGCGAATATTTTGTAAAATAAAATAAACAATTACTAGTTATTGTTATTAACTTAGTTCCTCATATGATTTACGAAACAGGAAATGGCATCATATAAATAGACCATCAAATGGTTAGCATTTTGATTAAACTGGCCTAATATTAGTAGGATTTCGCGATAATCGAAAAATCGAGATTTCTCTTCTTGTGTTGTCTGGATTAAAAAACAAGCCGTAAAGACATGTAATGCTACGCATTCCATTATATACTATTCGCAGTAAATTATATATTGCACTTTCCCAAATACTTAAAAAATAATAACAAAATAATTATTTTTTTTTTAAAAGATCTTTTTTAAAAAACGAAAAAGAACCTGGCACACATATAGGGGGGTTCCTGGGCCTCAGTCAAACTGCCTCAAATTTTGATATTTTGTAATTTCGGGGTAAACATTAAATTAGGAAAATTGCAGCCAAATTAAATGACCAGTTTCGGAGAAAAACGCTTTTAAAAATCTAATTTTATGACAGATTTTTTGACGTATATTACGGTTATTTTTTACTTACGTAAATATTAACTTAATTAGCAGTTTTAAGTTTATTATACTCTATTAATTAATGAACAGACAAGACAAATATTACATAAAAGGCTTTATTATCATTTACTTACATGTGGTTCTATAAAAATTTTAAAACTTTGTGAAACTTCCACATTTTCCACGTTTTTGCTAATTATCTGCATATTTTCTGTTAGATTTTTGCTTGATTATGTTGAAACATGGTTTGGTACATCGACAAATATTTTATAATTATATATTTTAGATTTTCTTGATATATTTTTTCAAAGCAATATCTGATGGTTGACAAATCTCTCATGATATTTTCATATGCAAAACATATTATTAAGATTGCCTAGCAACAACTTAATTCATTAGTGAACCTTTTATAGTAATATTTATTAAAAGTTGTTGCTAGGCAATCTCAATAATATATTTTACATATGAAAATATGATGACAGATTTGTCAAGCCTCAGACGTAAATAATCAAGAAAATCTAAAATATATAATGATAAAATATTTGTCGATGTACCAAACTATGTTTCAACATAATCAAGCAAAAATCTAACAGAAAATATTCAGATAATTAGCAAACACGTGGAAATGCCAGCATGTGGAAGTTTCACAAAGTTTTAAAATTCTTATAGAACCACATGTAAGTAAATGATAATAAAGCCTTTTATGTAATATTTATCTTGACTGTTCTTTAATTAATAAAGAATAATAAACTTAAAACGGCTAATTAAGTTAATATTTACGTAAGTAATAAATAACCTTAATATACGTCAAAAAATATGTCATAAAATTAGATTTTTAAAAGCGTTTTTCTCCGAAACTGGTCATTTAATTTGGCTGCAATTTTCCTAATTTAATTTTTACCCCCGAAATTACAAAATATCAAAATTTGAGGCAGTTTGACTGAGGCCCAGGAACCCCCCTATACATGTATGTGTGCCAGGTTCTTTTGAAAAACAAAATTTTTCAAACAAAAAAAAAATAATTAAATTTTTTTCAATTTTGTTTTAATTTTATTTTTGCGAAAAACTAAAAAAAAAATACATTTTTTTTGAAATGAGTTTTTTTTATTTTTTTAAACCCCCATAACTTTTTTGGTTTTGGGATTACTTTTAAAACTGGTTGAACTGATCCTTATAATAAAAGTAATTTTTCCTGAAAAAGTTACATTAATCAGAATTTTTTTTCAGCTTTTTTTTTATTTTTTTTGCCCCATAACTTTTTTATTTTTGGGGGGATTACTTTCAAAAACAATAGGGATCTTTCCCTCATAGAATTTGATTTTTCCTGAACATTTCGAGTGGACCGGAATATTCGTTCTTGAGTCTTCCTGTTTACGAAAAATGTGACACCGCACAGACGGACAGGTGGAGAAAAAAAAACAAGTTTCTTATTTTTTCATGAAACATACTCTATATACTGCACTCTATACTGCAGGGCCGGACTCAGGGGGAGGAGGAAGCTTCTCCGGGGCTCAGGATCAAGAGCGGATGTTATAGTAAAAACCTCCTATTAATAAAATTAAAAAGGGAAATAATGTTTTAGAAAAATAGAAGAGGAACCCAAGTTTCCCCAGGGTCCTGGCTGTCTCGGTCCGACCCTGGATTTAAAGAGTAAAAATAAAAGATAAACCGATGGAAAATTAATTTCATGTAGTTTTATGTAGTTTACTACAACAAGTAAACTGCAATTATAGCTGTTTTTCTAAACGCAGGAGATTTTTACCAAAATGGCTATAATGAAAAACGATTTTCGGATTACCGTAAAACCTATCAGCTTTACCCAGGTAAATGTGGTTTATTGCTAAGAACATTTTACACAAGTCTACTAGCCAACTAGCGTGAGTTTGATTTTCACTGGCGCCGATTTGCCTTTTTCAGTTAATTAAAAATTGAAATTTGGCGATGGCGTAAGTGAAGCGGGTACTCCCTATAAAACTGCTTCCAAAGTCAGTATAAGCCGGTGGACTTAGGGGATGCTTAATTAAGTAGAATCCCACGAGGTTAAACAAACATGTAAAACAAACATGTAATTAAAACAAATTTTTACTTTTTAAAATCGGTTCACTTATTTGGAATATATTGGACCAGAAAAAAAAATCTTTCAAAAATCTTATACATGGGTGTGTATTACGTAAATATAATAAATATGCATATTTTCAATAATATTGATCATGTAATGTCCGAATTACATGATATACCTACATGTATATTTTCGAAAAAAAGTAAAACGTTGTTTTAATTGTCATTAAATTTCGTTTAAAATCATATGCAATAAGACGTATCTCAGATTTTACCAATTGTTGTTTTTATCAAAAAATTAAATATATGAGCATAATTACAAATATATAAAGTTAAATATTTCGAGAAAATAAGCACCAATTTTTAAAAATTTAAGCATAAAAAGAGTTATACATGTCCTACATTACTTTTTTCTAAATGAAAATTTTTACAAAATTGCAAATTTAAAAAAAAACACTTATTTGTGTCCTATTATCTCGAGATTCAGTACACCATCCATTGCAAATCATCATTGTATTCGGCATGGAAAAAAATCTTTAAAATGACGTATGAGGGAAAGATATCTATTGTTTTTAAAAATCCCCCCAAAATCAAAAAAGTTATTGTGGATTAAACATTAAAAAAATGAAAACACTATTTCAATTTTTTTTTTATTTTTCGTTTTTTGAAAAAAGAAAATTAAAAAATATAAAAAATTTACCTGTTTTTTTTAAGAAAAGTTTTTCCAAAAATCTTTAAAATGACGTATGAGGGAAAGATATCTATTGTTTTTAAAAATCCCCCCAAAAACAAAAAAGTTATTGTGATTTGAACATTAAAAAAATGAAAAAACTATTTCAATTTTTTTTTATTTTTCGTTTTTTGAAAAAAGAAAATTAAAAAATATAAAAAATTTTCTTGTTTTTTTTTTTTGCAGAAAAGTTTATCCAAAAATTTTAAAAAGAAATTTATTTTAAAATGTTCAATTTTTTCCCATGCGTTGTTGCAAAGCAAACATCATATTTTTTTGTTTATCCGTTTTTTACGTATAAATATGCCTTCTTGTCAAAAAAAGGGTCACCAAATACAAATTAACTATAGATTCACAATATATAACTGGTGCAAAAATATGCTGTAATTTTTAAATGCATCTTCTTTAGTAAGGTTTTTTATATCAATTATTCAAGTCTTTTGGCCAAATACACATTGGATAAACAATTATAACTAAAGTTTATACTTATTTGACTTTAATGAACATAAAAATAACCGATATAATAATAATATATAGTTAACTTAACTTAAATACTCTTTAATTATGTAAAACAATATTTTTTTAAGAACTTTTTATATTTTAAACAGATTCCTCACTTTGTACATTAAAAAATTTATTTAGGCCACATGCAGCTAAGTTTATTTTTGGCAAAAAGCGACATATGCAAAATACCATATAACTGTTTTAATGTGGGAACATGTTCCAACCATCCTTTTACCCACTTTACATGCGCAGTAGTGTTCAGCTATAAAGTCAGCCATTTAATTCTGTATTACACAAAATATAAACATTATATTTACAAGTGTTGGAATGTCTTGAATTTATTTTTACTTTAATTAATGAGTTATTAATTAAGTTAAAACCATAGTTATTATAATTAATTTGCGTGGAATTTGCTCAAATAAATACTTTGAAGTGACGTTTAAAAATTTAATTTTTTTTTTTTTAATTTTTCGTATTATTTAGCTAATTATTTAATAAATAAAAAAGTTATTTAAAGCAATTTTCTTGAGTTTAAAAATTGCACAAAGAACTGAAACATCTAAAGTGACAGAAATCATTTTTTTTTAATTTATTATCTTGCTTGAAGAAACAGACCATAGAAAAGAAAAAATGATTATTGCTATAGGTGAAAAGAATTGATTTCACAGTCTGAAAACATGATAAATAATATAATAATGATAAATAATGGTATATTAATTTATTATTCCATCAATCTATTTTCTAATCATCGTACAGAGTGATATTGGTAGACTGACAGTTTCGGGCTGCTGGCCCTCTTCAGTACCAAGAGTCAACTCTGCACGCTGATTAAGAAAACGTTTTTAGACTTTACTCGCAAAAGGAATATAGCCATTAGATTGATGTAGACTTGTGCGCCATCTATTTCTAGATGTAGACAACTACTCATACCTCTCCTAATCTGGAGACTTTGAATGGTAGCAAGTTTTCTTAATCAGCGTGCAGAGTTGACTCTTGGTACTGAAGAGGGCCAGCAGCCCGAAACTGTCAGTCTACCAATATCACTCTGTACGATGATTAGAAAATAGATTGATGGAATAATAAATTAATATTTTTATAATTTTGTTTAAAATTAAAAATTTCTGTCCTTACTAATTTTACGTCTAACCACCCGTTAGTGGTACTATGTGCTTGAGACACACAAGTCTTCAACTTGCTACCATTCAAAGTCTCCAGATTAGGAGAGGTATGAGTAGTTGTCTACATCTAGAAATAGATGGCGCACAAGTCTACATCAATCTAATGGCTATATTCCTTTTGCGAGTAAAGTCTAAAAACGTTTTCTTAATCAGCGTGCAGAGTTGACTCTTGGTACTGAAGAGGGCCAGCAGCCCAAAACTGTCAGTCTACCAATATCACTCTGTACGATGATTAGAAAATAGATTGATGAAATAATAAATTAATATTTTTATAATTTTGTTTAAAATTAAAAATTTCTGTCCTTACTAAATAATGGTATGTTCTAAAGGTAGTGAAAAAAAAATTATTTGGCTTTTTGGCTAAGAAGCAAGGCGTATATAGGACTTTTAGGTACGTTTCTCTTATTTGTATAAATACAAATAAGTGTAAGAGAAATTACTGACTATAATGAATAATTATTAATTATAATTAAATTTTAATTATAATTATTTAATTTATCGGTTTTTAAATGGAAAACAATAGTTGAGGAGCATCATTTCAAAAGGCAACAATCCATTTACGTATAGTAGATTACAGGTCGACTCGGAAAATAGTACTTTTCCGAGTCCTTATTAATGGGCAAGGCACGAAGTGCCGAGACCATTTATAGGTCGAGGAAAAGTGCCATTTTCCGGAAGACCTGTATACTATTTTATTCGCAACTGCTTTTATTTAAAGATAAAGTACTAACTTTTTTGAAACCTAGATGTTTGAATTCAAATTAAGAAAATAATACTATAATACTTAGTTTTTTAGTTATTTTCATATTTACCACAAATCATTTTTAAAAAGTCCAAACTGAAGTTTCACATACGCGTAACCCAAAAAAACAACCACAAAAAGCATTTGTTGATAGCTCACAAGGCACCGTTTATAACATTTATTATCCCTTTCAGTCTCAAAAGTAAAAAGCATTGACTAAAACTACATTTAGGTTTTTTAAACAAAATGTATTAGATTATATTAGTGTTTATCAAAGTACTTTGGTGTTTATCATGACAACAGCAGTTTTGACATTTTAATCGGTGGCATCACCTAGCGGAAATTAATGATTTATAATGTAGACCAGTAATAATTAGTTTACTGGTCTCTATTTTTCATTACAGGTCAGGTCCAGGCGTGAAAACAGTGGGACAAGAAATCACGTCTTCCCAAACTTTACTAATAAATGTAATGTATGTATTCGATATACAGTTGCGAATAAAATTAATTTTAGTCGCTTTACGAAACAGACCGGATTTGTTTCATTTTGAATTACATGTCATTACAGTAAATGGTATTTGTACAGTATTTTTAAATAAAGTGTTTGTTTGAAGTGAAATATAGTTTTCAAAGGCTTATAAACCAGTAATTTGTCGACTCTTGACCAAGAATTTTTAATGTACGTTATAGCCCGAAGTACTTGAATCTATGCTTAACTCAAAAACGGTAGGAAAACGAATTGCCTTTTGAAATAATACCTCGCAGTTCAAGTTTTATATTAGATTTCTAATTAAATTCTTATAGATATTTTCAAACAATGCCATATGTGCGTAAAATTTCTAAAGGACCACGCACATTTCTTATGGGCAATGGCTTCCGGTTAAATTTGTTGAAATGTAAATATGAGTTCTTAACCGACTGAAAAGCCTTTACGGACATAAAGCTCTAAGTCTTATAGTTTTGTACTAGAGCTTAATAAAAACTGCATTAATCTATGTCTTGACATAACTCGAGAACGAATCAAGTTATTTAGATGAAACTTGAACTGAATTACTATGGTCTGTTTTTTCAAGGAAGATGGTAAATTAAAAATCGCACAGTAAATATATTTACAACAGGTTTAAATATTATATGTTTGTGTATAGAATATAGTTACGTTTTATAAAATAAACTACGCAGTATATTTGCACATCCAATATCCGAATCTGTTTTGAAAATATTAACTGTGCGATTTTTAATTTACTATCTTGAATAAACATGCCATAGGAATAACAATATATTAACTTTAAAAGTCAATGGCGTCAGAAAAAAGGGATTAATTTTTTATTTTTCCCTTTTCACTGAATTATAGGGACTCCAGTGACCTTTAGAGGGTTCAATATTTTTAATAATATTGTAACTTCTACTTTACATGATTTAACAGTATCGTCTGAACTTTATATTTTATTTAAAAAGTTGATCATTTTGTTTACGGCACTGTTCAAACTGTAATTACTTTTTAAGGCTTTTTTAAATATCCTGGGTATTTTATATCTGCAATTTATAGAAAAAAATATATAAATCGATCAAAAAATAGATAAACCTAATTAGTTTAGTTTTAGAATCGGTTAAATTGCCTAAAATTAAACTATCATTTAGATTAAAAGTCCCCATCACCATTAAATCTCACGGCCATTAAGTCCAGCTACAGCAAAGATCCTTGCGGAATACCCAATATTTAAAATTAAAGTTGCGTAGATCGTGTGCGAGTTATTTGTCATTTAAAAAAAATAGGGTTAGGCATGCTGTCATTTTGAAATAATGTATAAACCACTTTATTTCAATTTTATTAATATCAATATACAAATATAAGATAGACAAGGTCTAAATACACGCTATTCCTGAGGTCAGTTTATGTTTCAAAGAATGGCCAAAGGTGGTCTAAGATATTCATAATCGTTAACAGAAAAATCGCAGCAGATGATGGTTTTCGGAAGATACTGTTAAAGTTCCTTGGTGATGGCCATGTTTAACGAATACATGTTTGGCATATCGTGACGGAACTAAAATACTGCTCGACTTTTTTTCTAGAAACACTCTTAAAAGAATTCTTACTTAAAATTTAACAGGAATAAATTTAAAGAATTATTCTTTATTAATCTAAAATACTAGTCCTCGTTTCGTGGTTTGGATATATTAAGAAGGTAATGTCCCGTTTTGTTAATTTTATACAAGAACTTGAGTTCAAGCAAAATGTGAAAAATTATTTAGATATTACACCTTGTTCCTCTATTCTCCTTTTGCCGCGCGGCAAACCCTATTCGTTGAAATGTCTAATTCATTAGCTATCGCTATTATATTAAAAACATCATTTAGTCTTGCTGTTAGAATAGCTTTTTTTTTAATTCGCTTTTAAACAGACAATATTAAAAAAATATTCCAATTTAATTATTTGTGTCAATTTGATATTTCTTGTCAAAATTTAAAATTTAAGTTCAGTATTACAGATGTCTGTAAAATTTTAAAGTTGGTTTTAATATGAATCATTTTTGGGTGTAGCTGGATTTATTGGCCGCGATGGTACGCCTAGCCTGGACGATTTTCTTTACTGAAACATACCTGATGACATAAGAAATCAATTCCCATTTGAAAGAAAATCGTAAAAGATACACGTTTTTAGGCAGATAAAAAAACGTTTTTTGAGTAATAGGGTGGTCAAAAAATCTCGAATTTCGAAATCGAAAACGCTCTCTGGCTCAAAAGTTGCTCCTTAGTAAAAAACGGTGGCCACTCAAAAATAAGCCAAATCGATTAATGTTTAGAGGCAGATCAAAGCATTCAAACTTTGAAAAAATCGGTACCTGTTTTTCGAATAAAAAGTGATTGTAGGGGAAAGGGGGGCACATTTGAACAAGACAAATATTTTCGGTCAAATAGTATATACTATTATTTCTTTAGTTTGGCAACAATGCCTACTACCTATACTTCGCATTGAAACAAATTTGGAGCTCAGTCGTTAATTGCTTGCATGGGAGATGGGTTCTTATTTTTTACCGCAAAATATTATAACATTTCACGTTCATATTTGTTTAATTTACTACTAAAATACATGTAATATTTAACTGTTGCTAATTTATAGTGTGTTTCCGTGTTTAAAAGTATTGTTCAACTGATTTTGGACAGGGAGGTTTAACTGATTTTTATAATATTTTACTTTTTATTTTTTTTTCATACACAAATGAACAGTCTAGATGGGGCACATTTGAACATTGTTCAAAAGTACCCCACTTAGTGGTTTGGGCATTAACTAGTAGATATTGGTTATTTTTGTAGTTTCCACAATGGTGCGAAATTATCTGAAAAAACGAACTAAACCAGAATTTACTGAGGAAGATATGAAAAGAGCAATCGAGTGTGTAAAGAAAAAAGAAATATCACTAAGAAAAGCCGCCGCAGTTTTTGGTGTAACTCATACCGCACTTTTTTACCGATTGAAGAAGCTAAATGATTGTGATGCTCCATCAGATCATCTAGATCTTTTTTCATCAAAACATACATTTAGGCAGGTATTTAGTAATGAGCAAGAAAAACTTCTTGTCACATATATTTTGAAATGTTCTCGTATGAACTATGGATTGACATGTAAACTACTGCAAACATTGGCTTACGAATATGCAGTAAGATTGGATAGAAACTTTCCAGAAAAATGGAGAGAAAACAATTTAGCCGGAATTGAGTGGGTAAAAGGTTTCATGAAGAGACATCCGAATCTTTCGCTACGTAAACCAGAAAATACTAGCCTTTCAAGAGGCACTAGTTTTAATGAAACAAATGTCATGCAGTTTTACGAAAACTATAGTCGGGCCCTTCAGAAATATCGACTTACCCCACAAAGGATTTATAGTCTTAATGAAACCGGAGTAATGACAGTTGTTCAGGCTCCAAACGTAATTGCACAAAAAGGGGTAAAGCAGGTGGGACAAGCCGTTTCTGGAGAGCGCGGAAATCTTGTTACTATGGTAGGAATTATCAGTGCATCGGGAAATACTATACCTCCAGTTTTCATTTTTCCTCGAGCAAGATTCCATGAAACGTTTATGATTGGTGCACCACCAGGAAGTTTGGGTCTGGTAAACAGTCCCAGTAGTCGGTGGATGAATGCTTCACTTTTTCTGAAAACTCTGGAGCATTTAGTAAAGCATACAAGATGTTCTAAACAAGACCCAATTTTACTTCTTATGGACAACCATGAGAGCCACTGTTCATAGGAAGCCGTTATATATGCTAGGGAAAATGGAATTGTTATGGTTACCTTCCCCCCTCATTGCACCCATCGATTACAACCGTTAGACGTCTCAGTCATGGACCCCTTCAAGGCAAAATATAAAGTAGCTCAAAATGATTGGATGTTTTCACATCCAGGCAAGACAATTACAATTCATAATGTTGCTGAGCTAAGTGGAAATGCTTTTCAAAATTCTTTTACAATGAAAAATATAATTTCTGGTTTTATAAAACCAGGGATATATCCGTTGGATAGAAATGCATTTCGATGCTGCAAATGTAACAGATAGGGTTATTGTAGCTTCTCCGGAATCAGCGGTAGAATGTGAACCAGTTCCATCAACTAGTTTTTGTCACACAGAATCGCTTCAACCTACAAACAATGTCCCGCTCCCGTTAATTTCTGTTGAGTCCGTTAGACCATTTCCAAAGGCACCACCTAGAAGTGAGAAACCTCGTGGCAGAAAGAGGGGTAGATCTAAAATACTTACCGAAACACCCGAAAAGGATGCGTTGGAACAAGAAATATTCGAAAAACAGAAAAAGGTTAAAGTTACAAAAAAAGTTTTTGAACAGTTTAAAACAGTTGAAACTTCTAGCTTGGACGATTCATTCTCCATTCATGATAAATCCGACGGACCATTATCCGAAGAATCACTAGAAGAATCCGATATTGACGTAAGATATGATGATTTGTCAGTGGATAACTATATTATTGTCAAATTTTTTACAAAAAAGTCTGTAGTGCACTACGTTGGACAAATCAAGGACAAAGATGGTAACGAGTTGCAAGTTCAATTCTTGAGAAAAAAAGGACTAAAATTTTATTTTCCTGTTACTGAAGATATTTCTACTGTAGAAATTGAAGATGTGCTTCGCAAATTGCTTACACCTTCGAATATCAAGGGCACTGAGAGAACACAGGCTCTTATTTCATTTAATTTTAATCACTCTCCCTTTAATTTTCGATAGGTTTAGTATTATTAGTTTAGTTTTGTAATAAAACTTATTTTAATTAAAATGTAACTCTTCTTATATATAAACTTACTATACAATCCATTTTTATTTATGTTCAAATGTGCCCGTTTCAGGGGCACATTTGAACTTGCGCACCAAAACTTAAAAAAAATCAAAACTTTAAAATATATTGATAAATATGACAATTAATTATTAAATATGTTACACTAGACTTAAGAGAATGTCGCTGCATAAAAATGACTGAGTTGCTGCCCATAAATTTAAAATACCAAAACTTTAAATAAAGATGTGTTGAAAGGTGCCCCCCTATATAAAATTGAGGAAATTTTGGAGGTTTTCTTTGGTAATATTTAGAAACAATACTAATTGTAAGAAACTAAAAAAATTATATCCCCCTCCCCTTATGTTAGAACATAAAAAACGCCAATTATTTGAAGATTTCGCAAAAATTTTATTTTTTCAAGTGTTTAAGTGCATAAAAAATATTACTCAAAAAATCGTTTTTTTGTCTGTCTAAAAAAGTGTATATTTTAAAATTTTCTTTCGAATGGGAATATATGTCTTATGTCATCAGGTATGTTTTAGTCCAAAAAATGGGCTTTGTATCTTTGTGGTTAATAAATTTCTTTATTCTTTGCTCTTTATTGTATTGTATATAGGAATAAGTTTCCGCCCTTTTCAAAAAGGTGTTGTTAGTATTAATTTTGTGTTTGCTAAAGTATCTGTACTTGTGATTGGAAAGTGTATGTGTGAGCTCACAAACGCAAAAGTTGACAAATGTTCCAAGCGTGAACAATTTTTTTTCGCATCGAAAATGTCAAAATTTGTCCCAAAAAAGTAGCATTTGCGGGAAATTTTACTCATATTTCACATTTCAAAGAAAAGAGCTGCTGAAACGCATCGCATACTAGTTATATATACGGTGATCACACTCCGTCGAATAAAACGTTCGAAGAGTGGTTTCGGTGATTTCAAAATGGCGAGTGATAAAGAACTCGAAGGCACATCGAAAAATTCGAAGACGCACAATTGCAAGAATTACTTGATGAAGATTCCTTGGGAATCGTTACCGACTGCAGCTAATACATCTAAATAGGGCTTTAAAGGAAAAACGGCCAGAATGGAGTGATACGATAAGCTTATTCTGTTCGATGACAACGCTAGGCCACACATTGCTAAACCGGTCAAGAAATATTTGAAAGGATTGAATTGGGAACTCTTGCCCCACCCGCTGTATTCCCCAGACATTCCTCCTTCGGATTTCCATTTATTCCGGTGGATGCAATCGGTCCTTACTGGAGAGCGGTTTACTTCTTAATGAATGGATCGATTCGAAAGAACCGGATTTTTTTTTCGAGGGATCCGTTTACCGCCTGAAAAATGGGAAAACGTTTTCGCTTCCTATGGTGCATACTTCGAATAAAATCACTTTCTATTTCATTATTTAAATAAACGAAAAACTTTGTTTAAAAACGGTCGAAAACTTATTCCCATACCTAATAAAAAATATTAAACTCTTAGAAAAGTCATTGGCGTCCCTGTAATTAAGTAAAAATCGAAAAACAAAAAATAAACCCCTTTTTTGGGGCTCCATAAAATTAATATGTTGCTTAGTAATTCATTTTAAGTTCCATCTGAATATATTGATTCGTTGCCATTTTATATCAAAGATCAAATCTTTTCCAACGAACTTAGTTAAGCTCTAGCACAAAATATTCAAAACTTAGAGCTTTGGGTCTCTTTTAAAGCATTGCAGGTATATGGAATACGAGTACTATTGTTGATATATTTTGGTAGCAACGTCAGTCAGATACCCTGTATTTATTATTTATTTATAAATTATCACTTTAAAGTAATAGCAAATGTTTTCTTTAAACATTTTTACTACAATGTATTCTTAATAATTGCAAACACAGATAAAGTTGATATACTTACCAAGGTACCTACGTTTAAACTTTTAATCATTTTATTAAAATAAGTAAAATTTAGTTTAAATCTTATAAGATTAAGATTATTTATAACTATATCGGGTTATTCAGTAATAGGGTAATTAAAAAAAAAGGAACTTCTGAATGTTCCACAAACCGATTTAAAGAATTTAAAAAAAAATTTAAAAAAATCAAAAAATTTTATTTTAAAAAACTTCTTATCCGAGCTACTCGTGAAGTTGTGGTGTTACCTTGCTTTTCTATCTCGCTTTCCAGGTTTTCTATCTCGCTTAAAGCGAGTCGCAGTCCAGATTGCCGAATATATCACAGTTGAAAAACAATTTACTTTTTACTGATTTTCGAGCTCAATCATTGTTTTATTATTACACAACCCCACAAAAAAAAGGTCAAGACCCTTGAGACAGACCATGATATTCCTTTGTATTTTTCGACGCTGAATCTGAATCCGGGGTCAGAAAAGACCCTAGACGTCTGGAATTCACCCCCGGACCCAAAAACTACCCTTAAAAGGGGTGAAAAATTGAGTTCGAATTAAAGCCGTATTGGAGGTCAAAAAAATTCCTTCGCCCCTAGAGTTCACCCCCGGGCCCAAAAACTACCCCTGAGAAGCGATATATACATCTGCTCGGACAGTCAAGCCGCTCTAAAGGCATTGTGCAATCCCAGCACTAGGTCACTCCTAGTCAGGGAGTGTGCAGAAGCCTTGGAAGAGTTAGCAAGGACCAAAAACGTTCAACTGGTATGGGTCATAGTGGAATTCCCGGAAACGAGAAGGCAGATGAACTTGCAAGACTCGGATCAGGGATGGCCTGCACGGGGCCGGAACCTATATTGGGTATTACAAGGAAGCAGGTAAAGACCGCTCTCGATGAGTGGGCTTATACCAAGCTAAAGGAGCAATGGAGGGGGGTCGACGGTTGTCGGCAAGCTAGGGACTTCCTAGCTGGCCCAAGCAAATCAAAGACCGACTGGTTGCTGGAAAAAGGAAAAACTGCACTCAGACAACTTGTAGGGGTCCTCACGGGCCACTGCAGGCTAAGGAAGCACCTGGCAACAATGCGGATTCTAGAGAGTCCGCTATGCCCAGGGTGCAGAGAGGATGAAACATCCTCTCATTACTTAGCCGAGTGTGTCAGATACGACAGGATCAGGTTGCAAGTCTTTGAAACTCAAAGACTCAACTAAGAGGAACCAAGAGATCTCCCCTGGGCCAATATCCTGACCTTTATTGAAAGGACGGGCAGGTTCAAGGAAGACTCAAATTAGTAAATGGCTGGGATTGCCTGGGGTGACAAAAAGGGCCAAAAATGGCCTAGTTGTCCGGCTTTGGCCAACCCAAAAATTTACTACTACTACTACTACCCCTGAGAAGGGTTGGAAAATTGAGTTTCAGATGCCAGATGCTCGACCATGGTATACCTATGTATTTTTCGACGCTGAATTCGAATGAGTTCAATAAAACTTCTATACCCCTGAAATCCACTTCCGGGCTCAAAAACTACCCCCAAGAAAGGGTGGAAAATTGAGTTTCGGATACCAGATGCTCAACCATAGTATTACGATGAATTTTTCGTTTGGACTTTTTGTTTTGTTTTGTTTTTTTTTAAGCAAAAAACTATTTTTTTTTAATTTTTAAACAGCTATGTGTAGAGTAGGTCTAAAGTTTCCTAGGGAACTTATGACCTACTACTTAATTTTACAGTTATTGATAATTAATAACTCGTCGTGTGTAAAGATATGTACTTGTTTTTGTGTTTAATAAGTTGTTTTATGTATTCTTTAATAATTTTGCATATAATGTACATTTTTTGTTGCACTGTGATAAAATCCAAATATAATATTATTAGGGAATTTTCTTTTTGGGTTGGTATTGAAGACCTAAATTTATGTTGCCTAACGTATTGGACTGCTGTCCATTTAAAAAAGAATATAATAATATGGTATAGCAACTGTTAATTACGAAATATTTTTGAATTAAGACATTTTTGCAAACCATCAATAGCAGAATGAGTTTAATTTAATTTTTTTTAATACAAACAGACTGAGCGAAAAACTCCAGCAGAAAATCGCGTTTTTTTTTTGTTATTTTTTAAACAAAAAGATTGTCATTTGACACAATAAGAAAAACTCCTCCACAGACATTTTTGTTAAGTGGATTAAAATGAAAAATTAAGCTACCCTAAGAATAACCGTGACATTTTATGGCCATAGAAAATGCACTAAAACAATTTTCTTAAGCAAATTGTTTTTTTTATACATACAGTAAAAAAATTATGTATAATTCAACATGCACGAATGGTATTTTGAAAGACTATTTCACAAACAAACTAAGGGAGTATATCATTTTACCATGTTTAATGTTGTTTCATATTTAAATTAAAAAAATAAGAACTAAACAACATTACTTTAAAAATATAATAAAAAATTTTAATCTCACATTTGCCGCGCTTTTAAAACCACGATGTTCACTTGATCGCCAATTTTGCCAAGTTTAAACTTTGATTCAGGAATATTTTATGCTTGAGATTATTTCAATAAAATAATTGTTACCATATATTTTATCATTTAAATAAAGATCATTGCTGTTTTTGATTAAAAAGTTTAGTTTTTAACTAAAAAGAAATAAAATAATGGGTGTTTCCACCCGTAAAAAAACAATTTGCGATCGGTTTATAATAAAGTTTGGCAACGCTATACTGGTACAAGCGCAGTCATTTGATGTTTTGATTTCCGTGGTTTAAAAGAGGTAAATTATTTACTTTTTTACTGTAAATATATTTTTAATAAATCAGTGTTTAAATTAGTTTTAAGTGGCCTGTTTTTAATACCAAGATTCAATTAAATAAATTAAAATTTATGAATATCAGTGATTTAAAGCTTTTAAGATGGAAAGTGCATAAAATATAATATATTATCTAAAATTAATTAGGGTTTATACCTAGGATGTTTTGGTAATAAAATAAGCATTTATATTGCTTATCAATTAAAATAAATTAACTAAAGGTAAGCTTCACAAATTAAAAAGACATTTTGCAAAAATATAACATTTATTAAGATGCCAGTAACTGTCAGTTTCTTGTTTCCATAGTAACCAAGTGATAATTGCACTCAATTTATGAGAGGTCATGTCATTTTTTATTTAAATTTTTATTTTAAATCTAGAGTGCCTTAAATTAGCTTATTCGCTTAATTGTTGGTCTATCTATCTTCAGAAAAATACTATTTTGATTTTTTCCCAAAACTCTAAATGTGGTGGGCTCTTAAAGGTTCAAAAATCATACTTTGGTCAATAAGTCATTTTTTTTTAATGAAAATAGGGTAACGCATAAGGTTAAAATGAAGGAGAATTTTCTTGCCAACATTTGATACCACACCTGAATAGTTTATTTGGAAGAACTTTGCATTAAAACACAAAAGATTTCAATATAAGATTTAACTCAAAAATTACATAACCTGTCAAAATTTGACAAGTGACACATGCTTGTTCTCAGAATTGATTTATGAATCTTAATATGTAAAAATATACAGGGTGTTCCATTTAAAAATCGAAAGTTCGATCCATTTCCAGCGAAACCGGTGCCAAAAAAGTGTCAAAAAATCTTAAATTATACATGATATAGCTTCTGAAAATTTCAAAATCCTACCGAAAAAAGTAAAAAAGTTAAAGGGTGTGAACCACCTTCCTGAAACCCGGTATAGTTACCAAAAAAAATCAAACGAAGGTCTGAATAAAATCATTTAAAAGCATTTTTTTGTGAAAAGACTCGCAAATTAGTAAAGATAAATTATGAATTTATTTATGATATTAGATTAAGAATGGCCTGGGCTGAGTCAATTTGGTCACTAAAGTAAGGTGTTAACCCTCAGGGAAGGCGTTCGAACGTGTCGAGATGGAAAAATCATATTAAGGTTCTTAAGTTTTTTTTTTATTTTACGTATCTACAATTTAGAAACAATAAAAAGGCATGTTAAAAAAATTGGTGTGCATTTATAGTATATTTAACCCTCTGCCACAGACGGAGTAGATTTTCCGCCTGGATAGTATTTGTGATTTGTTCTCCTAACTCCGATAAACTACGGCTTTCCGCGTCTCAGTACCTTTCGGACATTCAGTTTAAGCCCCAAATCCGAGCGCTTAAGTTGGTATTTTGCACGTGTTCATTTAAAGTTTGGAGTCGTAAAAAATACGCTGTGTTTGAATCCATTCCAAAAATTTTTTCTTCATTTTGGGAAAGCCTTGTAATCGTGCAAATTTTTTTATTTTTTTTTGCGTATTTTTGCATTTTACGACGTTTTATATCGATATAAATAAATTTCGAGCAATAAAAATTGTCGGTCGGTTTAATGTTTTCTGAGAACAATGTTAAAATTAGACCGGTTTAGGCCCCCCGTGCAAACGCATCAAACATATCAACTATAGATTTGGACATTCTGAACACGATTATGGCCTTTAAAAAAGTGTTACCAGATTTAGCATAATTTTATATCCACTGTCGTTAATAAAAGCAAATATTAGTCAACAATTAAAACTTAAAAAATGGACTATAAATAAAAACAGTGCTTTTATTAACGCCCGTAGATAAAAACTATGCTAAATCTGCTAACACTGCTTTAAAATTACAGAAACGGTGTGGAAGACAGTGTTTTTTTTTCTCGTGAAAAGGTAAAATTAGGTCGATTTTGAGATAACGATGCCAGGTGTAATAAAATATATTTTTTATAGATTTGGGCACGCTGAACAAGATTCCGTTCTCAAAAGTGACAAAAACGGTGTGGTTAAAATTATATATTATAATATCGTCGGTTTACAAGTAAAAAGCACTAAGTCCAAAAACATGGTTTTGAGATATTTCCAAATTTAACTTTCATTGTTGTTTTTTAATTTTTGTAAATTTAATAACATTTTTTTTTTGGAAAAAAAACTACCGCAAATCACAATGACATGTTTGGACATAATAATATCCCATTTGCAGTTAAATAAAGAAAAATTGAAGTAGACATGGACTTAGTGCCTTTTACTTGTAGGCCTACGACGTCGACTTACAAGTCTATAAAATAATATGAAAAATAAGTATATAAGGTTAAACACTTCTATTAATTAAACGTAATGTATAACTATAAAGTAGAAAACAAGATGTTTACATAAATTTTTAAAAACTGGATTTTTAAAAGAAGGGTTTGGACTTTTTTCGATTGTTTAAGGGGTCTACCCTCTTTAGAC
>OY294050.1:37584812-37634662 GCA_958510825.1 Brachypterus glaber
AATGCGTTTGTCAGTACAATAAATAACGCGATATTGTATCATATAAATGATTCAAGCAATCATATTTTTATAAATTAACTCTTTTTTATAAATAATAACATAACCTTAAATAAACAATAATTATTTTTCCTCTTACATGAGTTTTTCTCTGGTTGCCCTTCATTGTTTTTTAACAAAGCAAATAGTTTGGACTACACATTTTAACTTAATTTTAGCTTGTAAAATAGAAAAAGAAAACGAAAAACAACACTACAAAAATGCACGTTTCGGCAAACAAAAAACACTAAGTCGCTTAGTACAGAAACATTTGAAATAATCTACAAGTAAAACGCACTAAGTGCACTAAGTGACTTAGTGCCTATTGCCAGATAACATTTGAATCAAAATCAAATTGGTGCGTTTTGTATAGTGGGTAACTCCCTTGGCAGTCCACCTAGTAGTTAGTTCGGTTTACCTGTACATAGATCATCAAAAATTAATTACAGTGCCATTTAAATCCCATTTTTGCAAAAAAGTGACTTAGTGCCTTTTACTTGTAAGCCGACGATAATATAATATACTATTTTTACTTGCATCATTAGCATAGAATTGACCTATTTTAACATTTTTACGAAGAAAAAATGTCTTCCACGCCGTTTTTGTTACTTTTGAAAATGGAATCGTGTTCAGCGTGCCCAAATCAATAAAAATATTTTTACACCTGGCATCGTTAGCTCAAAATCGACCTAATTTTAGCTTTTTACGAAAAAAAAAACAGTCTTCCACACTGTTTCTGTAATTTTATCGTATTCAGCATATCGAAATCTATAGGAATTTTTGTGAACACGATAACTCAAGAACGAATAATCCGATCGGCTTTTTCAGGAAAAATCAAGTTCTACGAGGCGAAGATCCCTATCGTTTTTGAAAGTAATCCCCCAAAAAAAAACTTATAGGTGGTTAAACTTTTAAAAAAATCAAAAAAAAAAGCTGAAAGAAAATTCCGATTAACGTAATTTTTTCAGGAAAATTACTTTTATTATTATTAAGGATCAATTCCAAAACAAAATAATAAAAAAATTGAAAAATTTGAGTTTTTTTAATTTTTTTTTAATTTAAATGAACGTTCATTTGAAAAAAAAAGTTGTCTATTTTTTTGAAACAAATTTATATCCAAGAATTTTTTGTATAGGACGATTTTTGAAAATTATTGAAAATTATTGAAAATTCGATACTACCGTATAATATTATTTTAGAGCAGCCGCTGTGAATAATATAATAACATTATAGTACAAATTATACATATTATATAAATAACTCATTTCAATATTATATTCATTGCATTTATAATTAATTAAATAATTAAAGCTATGAAGACCAAGTTTAACGATAAGTAAGTCAAAACTTTAAAAATTTTGTTCTACTGTTAAATTGTTTAAAGAAAGGCGTAATTTTTAAGCCGTGTATCTGTAGTAACGTTCCATAAATAAGGTATCTGTGGCAGAGGGTTAAGTCGATTAAAAATTACACAGTATTAAACATTAAAATATTGTATGCACACTTGGAAAGACTGGTGGAAAGACCACACACCATTCGCCTGAGAAACAAATTAGATTATCTATATCTAAAAAAAGAATAAACAAACATTAATTTACATAGTGAAATGTGATAAAAATATGACATGTATGCATACACATATATGTGTAATAATTTATTATTTTAAATTTTAATATAGTAAATTAATATAGTTTAATTTAAAATATTGCATATTTTAAATGAAGCAAAAATTATATGCTTTTAGATGTTTGCGTAGCTCCCTCCCGGGAGGGATACCCCGATTTAATTCAACCAAATCGAACTAAAACGACTCTTCCATAAGACCAGTACACCGCGTTTTTCAAGATTTTCAAAGTGTTGTAGCACCTAAACTATTGGGTTTTGGGAGTTGTGCCCCTATATATTTTTGAACAGAATATCCAAAACTATAACATATTCAAAATTCAGCAAAATCTGACTGAAAATAGTTTTACATAAAAAGGGATTAAGGTACTTTGATGTTTCCGAGCTTTTTTCTTATTTGTTTTTAGAGGCCAAAAATACGCAAGAAAAATAGTTTGGTTAATAGTAACTAAACACTAAACGGTGTAATTATTACGATATTATCATTATCATTATCATTATCATCAATATTTAACACTGCTCTTTTTTACATTGTGTTTAAACAGCTGTGTTAAAGCTTCTCTAGAGAACCTTCTAGAGGCTACATTTAAAATACCTAGACCCTACTTAAGTTTAACCTAATTATTTAACTTACATTAAGTATTTCATTATGTAATATTATTGACTATTTCACAAACAATGTATAGGCCAATCAAAACCTTACATTTTTAGTTTCTTGACCAATCAGATCAAAACGAATCTGATAATTTTTGCACAAGTGCAATTATCACTTGGTTACTATGGAAACAAGAAACTGACAGTTACTGGCATCTTAATAAATGTTATATTTTTGCAAAATGTGTTTTTAATTTGTGAAGCTTACCTTTAGTTGATTTATTTTTATTGATAAGCAATATAAATGCTTATTTTATTACCAAAACATCCTAGGTATAAACCCTAATTAATTTTAGATAATATATTATATTTTATGCACTTTCCATCTTAAAAGCTTTAAATCACTGATATTCATAAATTTTAATTTATTTAATTGAATCTTGGTATTAAAAACAGACCACTTAAAACTAATTTAAACACTGATTTATTAAAAATATATTAACAGTAAAAAAGTAAATAATTTACTTCTTTTAAATGACGGAAATCAAAACATCAAATGACTGCGCTGGTACCAGTATAGCGTTGCCAAACTTTATTATAAACCGATCGAAAATTGTTTTTTTACGGGTGGAAACACCCGTTATTTTATTTCTTTTCAGTTAAAAACTAAACTTTTTAAACAAAAACAGCAATGATCTTTATTTAAATGATAAAATATATGGTAACAATTATTTTATTGAAATAATCTCAAGCATAAAATATTCCTGAATCAAAGTTTAAACTTGGCAAAATTGGCGATCAAGTGAACATCGTGGTTTTAAAAGCGCGACAAATCTGAAATTTAAATTTTTAATTATATTTTTAAAGTAATATTGTTGTTTAGTTCTTAATTTTTTAATTTAAATATGAAACAACATTAAACATGGTAAAATGATAAACTCCCTTAGTTTGTTTGTAAAATAGTCTTTCAAAATACCATTCGATTTTTAAATGGAACGCCCTGTATATTTTTACATATTTATAAATCAATTCTGAGAACAAGCATGTGTCACTTGTCAAATTTTGACAGGTTATGTAATTTTTTAGTTAATACTTCTATAGAAATCTTTTGTGTTTTAATGCTAAGTTCTTCCAAATAAACTATTCATGTGTGGTATCAAAATGTTGGCAATAAAATTCTCCTTCATTTTAACCTAATGCGTCACCCTATTTTCATTAAAAAAAACCCAAACCAAAGTATGATTTTCGAACCTTTAAGAGCCCACCACATTTAGAGTTTTGGGAAAAAATCAAAATAGTATTTTCCTGAAGATAGATAGACCAACAATTAAGCGAATAAGCTAATTTAAGGCACTCTAGATTTAAAATAAAAATTTAAATAAAAAATGACATGACCTCTCATAAATTGGCAAGTAAGTGGCACATGATTGTTCTCAAAATTGATTTTTAAATCGAAATATGCAAAAATATACAGGGTGTTAAATTTAAAAATCAAAAGTTCGATTCATTTCCGGTAAAACCTAAATTATACATAATTTCATGATCCTACATAAAAAAGTAAAAAAGTTAACGGGGATGAACCACCTTCCTGAAACACCCGGTATATTTAAGCGAGGAGCGTCAATTGTCGCCTAAATTTTCCTGAGAGTGCAGTTGATAGTTTGATAAATTGTTTGTCCTCAACTTTTCGAGGCTTGAGAGGGCGTCAACACGGCAATAAGGGCGCTAAATTTGGTCCTTGCAACCTTGTTTCAAAACCACCGTCTAACCGTGAACAATGAACAAAATGAATCGGACTTTATCTGAGATAAGTAACTTTTGATACACTAAAACTAAATATTACTAAAACCAAAGCTATGGTTCTATCAACTAAATATAAACTTAAAAATATTAACTTAAACTTATTAAAGATTAATATCGATAATGAACCCATTGAATTTGTCACGGAATTTAAATATTTAGGTATCAAGATTGACAACACTTTAAGTTTTAATAATCATCAAAAGTACATTCAAAGCAAAGTTTCACAAAAACTTTACGTGTTTGGACTTTTTATTTGCAAGTATGTTTCACTGGATAAAAAAATTACCCTATATATGACCCTAATTAAGCCACATTTTGAATATTGTTCCACGGTGCTATATACCTTAGATATTAACTCGAAGCAAATACTACAAAAGCTACAAAATCGAGTTATGCGCATAATCTTAGAATGTAGAAGATCTTATGCTTAACACCCTTAATTGACTTGACATAAATAAACAACTTTTAAGTATAAAGTATATGAAAAAAGTATATGACCTAGTTGCTTTTCACCCGTGAAACGAGGAACATGTACTTTTGGCAATAATTATGTAATCCGTTAATCGCGTTTAATTTTTAGCATCAAGTGTTTTAATATTAGTTATTTATTTATTTATTTATTTGCTATCTTAGATATGCCCCGGATTCAATTTTATATATTTTATAGTGATTGTATGGATGATGTGTAGTAAAATGACGAACGTGATTATATTGGGGTAAGAAGGGAATTTTATGTTTTTTAATAATTTATAATGCTGATAAATTTTGATTTGGAAGCAACTAACACGTGAAGTAGTTTTTATAAGTACAGAATTTTTTATATACTAGCGCATGCGCAAATATAATTACAAATTAGAAAAAAACTGCCCAGTCAACAGCTAACACAACCAACAGCAAATACGAAAAGGGAAGAAGGAAAAGAAAAAGAAAAGGTCTTACAGAAGACTGGAAATTTTCTATAATCAAAACAGGAGTGGGCATTGTGCCAAGCCAGACAAAAACCACTCTTCTTGGTGAATTGAGTAACTAAGAGGGATCTGGCTAATTATCTCACTGAGAAAAGGCCAAAAAAAAGGAAGAAGAAGAAGTATATGACCATGGTTTTTATTTAAAATATAGAAAAGGGGTTAATTCCAACCGATGCCAACCTACCTGCTAAATTTTGTAACATACAATGTAGATTTTCACGAATACAATACCAGAAACAGAAACGATATCCACATGCCCCGTGTTAACTGTATACCCGATCAATGAGAATATCATTTTATAAAGTCAAATGAATTTAATACACTACCTGATGACATTAAGCGTAGTGTGTCTGTAAATGTTTTTAAACGTAAACTTAGTGCGATTATAAAGTGCCGAACAGTTTGAAAAGAAAATACTCTTCGTTTGAAGCTACGGCTCTGTTAGAGTTATGCGCTACAAGCCCATGTGATTGCTACGTATAACTGCTCGGTGGCCAATAAAACGCACACAGCTTTCTTGCATTTTACTCATCGCTAATGCCAGTTTTGCATTAAAAAGTGTTGGTCACTTTATAATCGCACGGTATATGTGATTACTTAGCGCTATTTGTATTTTAACTCTCGTATTTATTTATTTGTTTATTTATTTTTTACTTACATATCCTCATATCTTAATTTATTTTTAGTTAGTTTTAGATTTAAGTTATTGTAATCACCATTCTTTGTATTATTTTTTTATAATAATAATGTTAGGCTTGCCTATTTAAAAAAAATAAAATTATTATTATTATAATAATAACATTCTGTATATTGTGTAGTGTTCTTTCCAGTAGATGTGTCATAGTTTAACAGTAAGTAGTAAACGCAATCATAAATAATTACATAATATTCAGTTTATAATTAATTTATCTTTAAATATTTTATTTTTATACATACCTACGATAATACTAAGAGATAATAACACTTAAGTAGGTGGCTTGGGAAATAATAATCTTCACCGGCCACGACAGGACAATTTATAATAAAAATACAGCTGCCAACAAAATAAAGCTTTCCCATATAGGCCAAGGTTCATTAAAATCAAAAGCGAAAAAAAAATCAAAAAAAAAAAGAATAATCATTTTTTACTCCAATCCGCTTTTTACCAAAAACAATCCCAAAGCGTTCTTGAGTTAGGGAACGTTCAAGTATTACGTAATGCAAATTTTGATCATTTTGGACCCCCACCCCCCCCCTGTAACGCTATTTTACTATACCATTAACATGGGCGTAACACTCCAAAATGACAAAGCTTTTTTCCTTGAAGGTAATTTTTGGGGCGCCTTTTTTTGCAGGGGCGCCAAGTTTGGTAGTTTGGTCAGGGGCAAAGCTTTTTTAGTAAAGGTAATTTTTGAGTCACCAATTTTTTCGCAGGGGCGCTCCCTGGCGCTTTTGCTGCTGAACCCCCCTGGTAATTTTTTGGAGCGTCAATTTTTTTATTTTGTAGAAACACCTTCAGGGACAAAGCTTATTTTCCCTTATTTTTGACCCTGGGAGCTGAGCCCCCCTAGATTTTTTTCTGGTTACGGCCCTGGATATAATGGGCCTGAGGCTATAATAATCTTCTATACCGTGGTATAAATAATAATATTAAATATATTTAGATTAACAGGGTGTATGGTACAATGTACCGTTGGTACATGGATAGAAAGTTTTGAAAGGGTGATAGAATAGCTCATTTTGAGTCTATTAGACTAAATATACCCTTATAAAAAGTCCCAACGTTTTTGAGATATCGGCCTTTTTAGATATTTTTGCGAAATATTTGATTTTTTTTCTGTACATATTATTTTTTATGATACTAAATACTTTTAGTTTTCCTAAATATTTTTTATATATTCTTAATATGCACTTTCTAGAAACAATAAAAAAAAAGCCGACTTATTAGTATAAAAAATATGTAGGACAATTTATGGGTTAAAATACTGTGGTTCGAATATATTTTTCTATTCAGAAACATTTTCTTAAAAACGGTACTAGTTCAAGAGATCCAAATAGTTGTGAAAACTTCTCTGTTGCATACCCTTTCGGAAAGTATACCATGACAAAAAATTTCAGAATTTCTTTTTGTAATGTACTAAGCCCCTTTGTAAGTGACTAAAAAATTCGGTTTTTATTTAATAACTCAGGAGCCCTTTGAGATATAGCAACGATGTTTTGCATGCGAACTAATATTATTAAGGCTTCATATGTTATTTTCATGTACTTATTTTAACCATGGGTGTGCGAAACGGGGAGGCCTTATCAGTTTTTTGTCCCAAACTTTTTTGTGTGTAGTTGTTTGTAAATGTATTATTGGAAAATGGTTTCTCAGGTCAAACTACATAAAACGCTACCCTTATAATACTGTAGAATTAACCGTTTTCGAGAAAAGATAATTTTTAGGTGAAATTTCACTTTTCGGAAAGGGTATGCAACAAAGAAGTTTTTACAACTATTTGATTCCCTTGAACTAGTGCCGTTTTTGAGAAAATTTTGCTTAGAATAGAAAAATAAACTCGAACCACTGCACTGATAAATAGTTATTTTTGGTACTAGTGGGTAAAGTAAGATAAGAGAGAGATAAGAGAGGGCAATATCGGTTTACCCATGAGTGCCATACAAGGTTTTATCCAATAAATAGCTTAGGAATTCATATTTTTATTAAAAATTTTAATGACATTTACAAGAAAATAATTTGACAAGTGACAGTTGACTGGGTAAAATAAATAATTATCCACTTAATAAAGTAAAAGCCACGCGGGGGTTATTATTGAGTTTATCTATTTAAAATAAAGCTGGTAATTGTCTTATTATCTGTATGTATTGGATAAAATAGTTTATTTGTGTCAACAAAATATTTGGTTGGATATGGCCAATTAAATTATTTGGTTGTGACAAATAAATTTTATTTCTGTCAAATAAACTATTTTTGTTCCCATTAATAAATCATTTTGAAATTAAAATAATTGTTTATATACATGAACTAAATATTATTCAAATCAAAAATTTTTTACAACCAAATAATTTAATTGGCCATATCCAAATAAATCCTTTTTATCAGTGTGTATTTTAACTCATACCATGCCTACATATTTTTTATACTAATAATTCGGCATTTCTTTTTGTGTTGTTTCAAGAAAATGCATATTAAGAATATTTAAAAAAATATTTGGGAAAAGAAAAAGTAATTAATACCGTAATCTGGGGTGAAGCGGATTAAAAACATCGGTTTTCTTTAAATATATTTAAATGTATCTACTGAACAAAAATTTTTAAAAAATAAATTTAATAAGCTTACTATTTAACTATACGTTGAATATTTTGAGAAAAATTTATCTCATCATTTCTTTCAGTGCTTCTTTATTAAAGCTTGTACCGCTTCACCCCCATTCATGTATCAAGTAATTGATCCGCTTCACCCCATGAATGGGGGTGAAGCGAATCAATTACTTGTTTAGCCAAAAAAATCATTCTTACAGACTAATGGAAAACTAATCAAAAAACAATTAAACCAAATAATAGGCCTGCCTGTAGCGCTAAAGGTCTTGTTAAAATCAACATTAGAAAAACTAAAATAATAGAATTTTTATTTAAACAACAATTAAATTGTCTATAAAAAAAATAAACAAACATAGTTCCAGTCTATAAATAAAAAAACATATTCTCAAACCTTTAAACTATAAACAAAAATATATTCAATGCCTATAAATAAAAAAATCACATTCTTTGTACTTTGGTAACAAAATAATGAATAGAGTAGGTAAGAATTATTTTTTAGCTTAGCCAATTATTCTAGAGTATAGTAGAAATACTTCTAAAAATATATTTTCCTCTTCTGTATAATTTTCTTCAATTTTTCGAACAATTTTATCCTTCTTGACCACAGAAATATCCGTGACATCTGGATATATGAAAAACATTTCTTTTGATGTAGGTTTTTTTCGTAGAACGTTCACTGTACATTTAATATCGAGCTCATATGACCTGTTATGTTCTATACCTATTTTAAAACATGCAGTGATCCGCTTCACTCCACGAAATTTACTTTTGTCATAAAAATTGAAAATCAAATCACAGCTAATGTAAAGCAATTCTGGAAATTTGTTGATAATAATAAAAAATCTTCAGATATTCCTAGTACAGTACATCTTGAAGACGAGCAAGCCGATACTGGTGAAAATATTGCAAACTTGTTCGCTAATCATTTTAGTTCTGTTAATACTCACTCTGAAACTCCTAGTGACAATGATAATTTTGATTTTAGTAACTGTGGATCTAAAGATAGTAAAGTTGATTTTTCTGTGGTTTAAATAACACATGAAAATTTGTTCTCCGCCTTGTGTAATTTAAACGTACACAAAGGTCCCGGTCCTGATGGTATCCCTAACGTACTATTAAAAAATGTTACCTATTCTATATGTAACCTACTTGCAAGTAGGTTCCGATAGGCTATCGGATTTAAATGTACCCTATCTATCGTTTTATATAATGGAATGCCCATTTCAATTACACATATTGAATCCATTCGAATCCGATAGTTTATTGGTCAATCGTTTTTTACTGGTCTCTACTTGGTTTTTTTAACGGGTGGTTTTAATGCTTTAGCTGCTAATTATGGGCCTATAATAAAGTTAAAATAAATATTTGGATTTGTAATTTTTGTGAAAATTTAAATACGCTTCATTATCCTAATAACTTCTAACCTATTTTTCTTAGACTTTTTTTTTAATAGTGGTAAGATGACAAATTATACATTTTTTTATTATTTTTTTAAAAGGAAATAAATCATTAAAATAAACCAAAATGTATAAATTAGGTAAACTATTAATTAAATTATCACTTTCTAAATAAAAATAATCATTTTCTTAACACCTTTTATTTTTAAATAAAAATCTATAATTTTGTGAAAAATTATGTCAAAAATATTAAGATTAAGTTTTCTTAATACTAAAATAATAGGTAGCCATGGCCTAAGTATGCATATTAAAAATAAACAATTGCTAGTTTTACATTTCTTACAAACGTCAAAATGGACGCGGTGATGACAGAATTTTTAATAAAAACAGTATTTTATTCAAAAACTAAAGAATAATTTGGCGTTTTCTTTCATTTTTATGGTTTAGTTAACGTGCTTTTATTTATAGAATAGTTGTAATACTTAATTAATAGGGTATGTAACTAATTTTGAGTGAGATCAAAAGCTGTACGTAAAAGAGTGGGTGAAAAATTTTTTAGTCACTAGTGGAAAAAAACTCACTTTTGACATTTAAAATAGTGCTCAAAACGAGTGTTTCTGTGAAGGTGTTGGATAAAATAGATTTATCCAACACCTTCACAGAAACACTTATATAATCTTGATAATGCAATATTATAACAAAATATCAACTAAAATGCAAAAATTAAGGCAATTTTTATGTCTTATTAGCTTATTTTTATTCAATATTATTAAAATTTAACGAATTTAGATCTTTTTTATTCCAAAAATTATAAATGTCAAACATGAGTTTATTATGTCAAAATTAATTAACATCAAATTAATTATTATTAATTAATTATTTAAATTACTTTTGAAGATTTAAATTGTTAAAAGTTATTTAAAAAAATAGTCCTGCAAATATACCTCTCTGTCGGTGTATTACATATGAAAACCCTATTTTATACAAACCATCAAAGCTTATGTTAGTTAACTTAGGGCCCCTTTCCATGTACATGCCGGCTAACATCAATGCTTCTCAGAAAAATTAATTAAAGCTGTAAATTATTTCACGGTTAGATTTTCACCTTATTTGAGACGCACAGCGCCGAAGTTTACCTCTCCTAACTTTACCGTCAAAACATGTCAAAATAACGTTTTTCGAACGAGAGGTAGTAGAAACTTATAATTCTGTATAACAAACAAAAATCAACAAAACCAAAAAACAAAATGGCGGACCTATTAAAGTGACATATTTTGTCCGACAGTACAACGTCAAACGAAAAAAAAAAAGATAACAAGATGGCCGACGTGGTAAAGTGAACAAGACGAACAAAAATCAACAAAACCAAAAAACTAAATGGAGGATCTGTCAAAGTGATATTTTTTAAATAGAAACTTAAAATTCGTTATGTAGGGGTACAATGATAAACGAAAATGTACTATTACTCGCTAAATCCTCATTAATATAATTAACTATAGTTATAGTACATTATTACTCGCTAAATAAGGTCAGGGCCGTAGCGAAAAATATTTAGTAGGGAGGGGGAGAAGGTCGAAAATCACAATTGTGATTAACTTTTTTTAGTCTAAAATTACAATTATTTATCCCCTCGAGAAAAAAGTTGAAGACTTGAAAGGAAAACGTTTTCACTACTGCTAAACCCAGACAGCACATAATAACTAATAGATATCCAGGGGTTATACTTTCTGGATATCCAGTGGATATCCTGGATTGGCAGTATATATCCCATGGATATCCAAATATGTGCCTATATCCAGGATATCCACTGGATATCCACAAAAATCAACAAAACCAAAAAACAAAATGGCGGACCTATTAAAGTGACATATTTTGTCCGACAGTACAACGTCAAACGAAAAAAAAAAAAGATAACAAGATGGCCGACGTGGTAAAGTGAACAAGACGAACAAAAATCAACAAAACCAAAAAACTAAATGGAGGATCTGTCAAAGTGACATTTTTTAAATAGAAACTTAAAATTCGTTATGTAGGGGTACAATGATAAACGAAAATGTACTATTACTCGCTAAATCCTCATTAATATAATTAACTATAGTTATAGTACATTATTACTCGCTAAATAAGGTCAGGGCCGCAGCGAAAAATATTTAGTAGGGAGGGGGAGAAGGTCGAAAATCACAATTGTGATTAACTTTTTTTAGTCTAAAATTACAATTATTTATCCCCTCGAGAAAAAAGTTGAAGACTTGAAAGGAAAACGTTTTCACTACTGCTAAACCCAGACAGCACATAATAACTAATAGATATCCAGGGGTTATACTTTCTGGATATCCAGTGGATATCCTGGATTGACAGTATATATCCCATGGATATCCAAATGTGTGCCTATATCCAGGATATCCACTGGATATCCACATGGATATCCAGTCGACGTTTATTTTTTAACCTCCCTAAAGTATATCCACTGGATATCCATTAGAGATCCATCATTAGCTGGACGTTCAGTGGATACAGGGCTGTCTTATGGATAATGGATAATATATGGTTATTATGTGCTGTCTGGGAACACATCTCCACAGAATAAAACTTAAGATTAAAAAGATTTCCAAGGAGAACTGTTGGTTGATCTTGAGAGATGAAGGTGGGCACTTTACAGAAAAGTAAGCAGTAAAATCCCAGCTGTTCCGGTTCTCAAGATAAAGGTAAAAGCTCTTCAGGAGAGTCCTTCATCATTAGCAATACGTCATTATGCCGTATTAAAAAAATCAAGACAAGACGAACAAAAATCAACAAAACCAAAAAACTAAATGGAGGATCTGTCAAAGTGACATTTTTTAAATAGAAACTTAAAATTCGTTATGTAGGGGTACAATGATAAACGAAAATGTACTATTACTCGCTAAATCCTCATTAATATAATTAACTATAGTTATAGTACATTATTACTCGCTAAATAAGGTCAGGGCCGCAGCGAAAAATATTTAGTAGGGAGGGGGAGAAGGTCGAAAATCACAATTGTGATTAACTTTTTTTAGTCTAAAATTACAATTATTTATCCCCTCGAGAAAAAAGTTGAAGACTTGAAAGGAAAACGTTTTCACTACTGCTAAACCCAGACAGCACATAATAACTAATAGATATCCAGGGGTTATACTTTCTGGATATCCAGTGGATATCCTGGATTGACAGTATATATCCCATGGATATCCAAATGTGTGCCTATATCCAGGATATCCACTGGATATCCACATGGATATCCAGTCGACGTTTATTTTTTAACCTCCCTAAAGTATATCCACTGGATATCCATTAGAGATCCATCATTAGCTGGACGTTCAGTGGATACAGGGCTGTCTTATGGATAATGGATAATATATGGTTATTATGTGCTGTCTGGGAACACATCTCCACAGAATAAAACTTAAGATTAAAAAGATTTCCAAGGAGAACTGTTGGTTGATCTTGAGAGATGAAGGTGGGCACTTTACAGAAAAGTAAGCAGTAAAATCCCAGCTGTTCCGGTTCTCAAGATAAAGGTAAAAGCTCTTCAGGAGAGTCCTTCATCATTAGCAATACGTCATTATGCCGTATTAAAAAAATCTATGTATACCAGAAGTGGGTAAGAAATCGATAGCAAGATTTGAGCTATCCTCAAAAAAAAAACAAAAAAATAGCACACAAGTAAACTAAAAAAGGTGTAGGAATCTGACTTTAAATATATTTACTCACGTAATCGTTGCTTTCTTCATCTTCATATTCGACATCAAAAGGCCATTCTGTCGTTGTTGTTATGTTTTTGCGGCCCTAAAAATATTTTTAAAATAAGTAACATTTCAATTTTATTAATAAATTTTAAAATTTTACTAATGATTTACGAATAACGTTAAAACATATTTTAAAATTTAATACTGAAGTGCGCGCCTAGGCACGCATCCCCTGGAGGTTCGGGAAATGGTTTAAAAATTAAAGCAAGTTTGGCAAATTTGCATACAGTTATTTTAGGACTACCTTAGTATATAACCACTTTTAGCAAAATCAATACCTTGTCCGTCTCTTAGATAATGGTAAAAGTTCCTCAGCAGACTCTGTAGGCAACAGTTAAATGGTGGGTCTCAAGCCAAAGTGAACTAAGAGCCACTTTTAAAAAAAAATGGTTTTTAATGCAGACCGTAGGATATCAAAATCTGCACCATGGACTACCATTAGTAAAAAAAATTGGCGTTCACTTTGGCTTTAGACCGACCAAATTAAAAGTAGAATTTGACTAATCTTATAGTATTTTTTCCTCTGATTTCAAATCTGTTTAAAAATTATCTATAGCTTTTGTCGTTTTCAAAAAATATGGTTTTAATATTTTTTAATTTTCCTAAAATAGTCATATTCGGAGACCCATAGGTATATAATGAAAGTATCTAAATGCAATTACAAAAAACCATAGAAAAAATGTTATCTCTCCAAAATATAAATTTATTGCCTATTAAACAAACATTACAGCGACAATTGAACATTGCAACAACCATAATTATGAAAATGAAGTAAGGGTTTTGCATATTTCTAGGAACGATAGAGTTACAGATCTGCTAGAACAATTCGCCATTTTGTACAACAAAAAGTTTCATAGGGATAGGTTAGTTAATAAAAAAATAAATTTTTTGAACATTTGTGTTTACAGTAATCTTTGGAATAAATATTTTGGAATAAATATTTTTGTTTAATAACTTTTCCAAAATTTTGTTCTTTTGCGGTTTGTTTTTGAGTTTTGGATATGAATTTGCTGCCACCTCTTCAATTTTATTCCAATTTTATTAAATATAAATTAATCTTTTTCCTTTTTTATGTTTAACTACTTTTTTGCAGTTTAAAGATAATTCCTTTAGACTGTTTGAAATATAGTTTGGATTACTATGATAGATGTCCCAGATTTTTATTCAATTTAAAATTTTAGATTTCATTAATTTATTTTATTATAACTTATTGCAGTTTTCTTTTTGTTTAAATTTTTAAGATTTTATAAAAATAATATAGTTAATTATTTGTTTATTTGTTTATTATTTGTTTATTTGTTTAACCTCGTACTACTTAATTAAGCATCCCCTAAGTCCAGGACTTGTGTGGGCTAGTAGTAGAGGGAACCACCGGCTTATACTGACTTTCGAACCAGTTTCTAGGGATTGTCCGTCTCACTTATCGCCTTCGCCAAATTTCAATTATTAATTAACTGAAAAAGGCAAATCGGCGCCAATGAGAATCGAACTCACGATAGTAGACTTGCTATACATACGCGCTAGCCACTACGCTATGCCTCCCTAAGGTTAGTATGACATTTCTAACAATGTGTACTCAAGTTAATTTGTTTATAAATTTAAAAAGTAGGATTTTCTAAAAGGAATTGTACAATTTTCAACCTAATTTTTCATTACTTGTAGCTTGAAAATTACTTTATGTTAAAAAAGTCGAAACAATTGTCGCTGTAATGTTTGTTTAATACACAATAAATATATATTTTGGAGAGATAACATTTTTTCTATGGTTTATTTAAATCAACTCCAATATGAGTAAGGATCCAAGGTGGGCTTTAAGCTTACGGAGATGAAAAAATCGAACACCCCATAACTGACAACGGGATATTGTTTCTAATGCTTTCAGAATTACATGTTCGTTGAGAACAAAATCGTAGGTCTAGCCGTTTTTTATTCCATCAAAAATTAGTATATTAGTATATATGTGACCCAAAAAAATTTCAAGTTAAAAAGTTTGGAGGTCTCACCCCTTAAATTTGTTTATTGGGGTAAGAGTATCATCCCTAATTGTTTTCAAAACTTTTGAAAAAATATGTTTGCTTAGCTTTTTTATTTTTTTTTAAGGCCCAAGGATTTTTTTATTTAAATCTTTTTAACACGAAACGGTATAAAGGGATAGTAAATTGCTAACCTCAAAAAAAAATCTGAATTTTTATTTCAAAATGGCGGAGCTGTGCCCTTTAGTTTGAAAATTAATTACATTGTTTGATTCTAGGTATAATTACAGACACAAAAAAATGTTTTTCATTGTCTTCAAACATTGTGCGTGTAGCCCAATATGTTCTCACATAAAAACAACTATATATTTTAATCGGATATACAGGGTATCCAGAAAAAATAATATATACATTTTTTAACACTTTTGAGAGATAAAGTCCCTCGAATGTTGCGAGAGTAGGGATGTATAAAGTTAAACAGGTCAGTATGAAGCGTACAATGCATTGCAATGGACCGTTATATAGGTTACCTTATTTTGAGTCCCACCCTGTCACTAAAAACCGAATTTATCTCTCAAAAATGTATATATTATTTTTTCTGGATACCCTGTACATCCGATAAAAAAAATATAGTTGTTTTTATGTGACGACATATTGGGCTACACGTACAATGTTTGAAGACAATGAAAAATATTTTTTGTGCCTGTAATTAGACTTAAAATCAAGCAATGTAGTGAATTTTCAAACTTTAAAGGGCACAGCTCCGCCATTTTGAAAGAAAAATTCAGATTTTTTTTTGAGGTTAGCAATTTACTATCTCTTTTTACCGTTTCGTGTTAAAAAGATTTAAATAAAAAATCCTTGGGCCTTAAAAAAAATAAAAAAAGCTAAGCAAACATATTTTTTGAAAAATGGCTGTGAGCGACCTCTAGATTTTTCAAAAATTTTGAAAAAAAATAAGGGTGAAACTCTTACCCCAATAAACAAATTTAAGCGATGAGACCTCCAAACTTTTTAATTTGAAATTTTTTTTGGGTCACATACAGGGTGGTCCAGTTTATATCATCAAGATTTTACCAGTCGAAAGTTTATCGAAAAATAAAGGTAGTTTGTCTAATAAAACATGGTCGAATTTTGCTTCCTTTTTGATGCACCGGGTGTTAAAGAAAATAAATTATTTTAAATAATTTGGTTTATTTTTTTTGTATTCCCTATTAAATAGCGTTGTAATTATTTTATTTAGAACCCAGTGGCGTGCATACGGATTTCCCCAAAAGTACTTTATTTAATAAAACGTACGCCACTGATTTTTTTTAGAACACCAAATGCAGATAGGATTTGTCATTCAATTTAGCAACTTTTTTGTCTCTTACAAATTGTTAAAAAAAATGTTTTTTTTTATCAGTTATCCTAATAAAATTAGCATTATTAAAATATGGATTAATTGAGTGGCCCCCTTTGCGAAGGCCTTCATATTTAAACATTTTGTCAATATTTAGGACTAATTTTACAAAAATTTACCAAAAAAATGCAAAATTCTGCGTCTCTGCGACAATATGAGGCTGGCAGCTTCTCCCCTTGCACTCCTAGGAGATGATGTATTTAGACTTTAAAATATTAGATTGATAATAGTTATAATCTTTGTTTTTCAGGATATCTTTAGAAAAGTATAAAGAAGTGAAATTCACATTATTTTTGTAGGATATTGTACATGGATCGATGTTATGTTCCATTGATAGATAGAAGCTCATTTTGAAAAAAGAAGCCCATTTTAAAAGAAGAAGATCTTATCTATATATTTGATGTATTTTTACACAGTGACATGTCCCCGTCCCTGTAACTTTTGAACAGCTTAAGATATGAACTTGAAATTTGGAATATATAAATATATATTTTTTTGTTTTATATATTGATATGTTATAATCTTTGTTTTTTAGGACATGTTTAGAAAAATATGAAGAAATGAAATTCACACAACTTTTGGAGGAAATAATTCATAGCTAGTTAAATAATTGTGATATTATTTCTGTAATGGGGTTTTCCCATCTAGACTAATAAAATAAAAATAAAAAATGTAGGTATACATGGATCAATCGATAGAAACTCAGCATATGAAGATATGAACTTTTAAATTTGGAATGTAAATAACATATCTCAAATCATTTTTTATTTTATATTTGATATGTTTAGGGGTGGAGGTAGGGGGTCAAGGAGGATTTTTTTTTTAATGGAAAGGGGGTCATGTGATACATCATTTTAACCTCTTCAGGGACATAGGCACACAGTGGAAAAAAATAAATTATGCAAAATGAAATTCACCAAATTCATAGCTGCTGCCATTTGATTTGTTTCCAATCACAAGCTACATCCAATGGCCAAGATTAACACATCAGTTGTTTACTTGTTTTACAATAACAAGCATTTATAACTTATGCTACTATATTAAACAAAAAAAAATCGCCCCTGAAGAGGTTAAATCTTATTAAATTCTGTTTTTGACAATATAATTTTTAATTTTTTTGTTAAAAACAGCGATTTTTTTTGTTTTTTTTTTTTCTTTTTTAATGTTTATATCATTAAAAATTGGTTTAAAAGTATAATTTACGTCTATTTATTATAAAATTAATCATTTAAAAAAAAATTGTTTGATTTTTTTTAAATTTTGACCAAAATCCCATTTTTAACATTAAAAAATTTTTGAAAAAAAAATAAAAAGGAGAGAATTTTATTAGCTTTAAAATAATGTGTCACACGACCCCCCTTTCCATTTAAAAAAATTCCACCCTTGGCAGGGGAAGCCTCTATTGTGCCCCTATACCAAAAATTTATTTGGGTTATGTTATTTATGTTTTTTTTCAAGTTTATTTATTTTTTTATTTATTTAATGGTTTAGAGTCATTCTGTGACCTCATTTTAAGGTGTTTTATAACATATTAGACTGTATATTTTCAAATAATTTTGGTGCTTCCTATCTGTTCCCATCCATTCCATTTTTTCTCCATCGATATCTTAAGCCGTTCAAAAGTTAAAGGGGCGGGGGTGGACTTTTTTCACGCACGATATTTAGGTATGTGTATTTAGACTAAATTTGTAGCTACCTTAATAAAAATATTTTTTTGCCAAATTTCTTTTTTTACTTTACAGACAAAATGTGACTTTTTGTCTTATGGTAAATGTAGGTCTGTATATTGTATATGCACCAAAAGTTATGCATTTTTGTCTAAAAATGTCTATTTTAATAAATAATAAAATATTTGCAATATGAAGTATTTTTTTATTTATTAAAATTCCATAACTTTTAGCGCATCGACAATATAGAGATGCTTCATTTACTTACAAGCCAATAAATCACATTTTGCTTAAAAAGTACCAAGAAAATGATCCGAGGGTCCCCAGGGGGGTAAAAAGCGAGTTTCTCAGATAAACAGCCTATAGACAGCTCTGGGAGGCTTTAGTTTCACTTGTCACGCATATACTGCCCTACTACGCTAGAAAGCATTTGTCACATAGCAACGTTTTCACGTCAACTCTGATTGTAATATTTTGAAAACGCTGCTATGCGACAAATAGTTACTGCTTTCTAGCGTAGTAGGGCAGTATAAGCCGGACATTTCCCACAAGCTTTGATCAAGGCGCTTTGCGGGAGATACCCGCATATTTTTGAATTGGAATGTTGCAGAGAAGTTAATAAGACGCTATTTGCTCACTGGGAAGTATTGATTTTGCTAAAAGTAGTTATATACTAAGTGAACACTAAAATAACTGTATGTGAATTTCTTAACTTGCTTTAATTTTTAAACCCATTTAGGGAACGTTCAAGTAACGCAAATTTTGATCATTTTGGACCCCACCCCCCCCTGTAACGCTATTTTCCTATACCATTAACATGGGCGTAACACTCCAAAAGGACTACCCCACTCCTCCCCCTAGAAGCGTTACGTAATACTTGAACGTTCCCTTAGCCCTCAGCAGAAATATCCGAAAACATTGGATTACAATGAAATTATAAGTTTAATTGAAAAAAAAGATTAAAAACCAGTTTGATAAAAAAAATAAAAGACAGACAATAGGGAATTCAGAAGAAAGGGAAGTAAATATTGTTTAGATTTTTTTTCACGTTCATCAACTTTATGTATAATTCTAGAGAAAAGTAATTTTGTATGTCAGGCTTTCCAGGAAAATTTGTGAGCATGAAACTTAAGTACGCTTTTGGCTAAAGACTTCTTTAGAGCATATGTTTTGTTTCCAAAGTTTTTGGCCGGTGGCTAAAGGAGGTAAAATTTGGTCCTCAAAAAAAAACTATATGGAAAAGTATTCTCTACTTTGCAGTATTTTACTCACCATTACTTCACTATTATCGTCGTAGTCACCATAGTTGTCAAATGGCCAAGGAGTGGTAGTTGTGGTAGTAGTTCTTGAACTGCCTCCATTATGGCGAAGCCATGGCGCATTATCAGTCACTTTTTTATAATTTTTATTATTGTAATTACTATAACTGTTTCTATTAAAATTATTATTTTTAATTTCAAAATGTGAATGCCTTAATCGAACAATATCGTTTTGGTTATATTTGTTAATGCCTAAATTTGGTGGGTTTTTATCATTATGACTAAATTTGTTATTTTTACTGTTTATATCATAGTTGGGGTAACTTTGTCCTACAGTTGTAAAAAAGTATAAACCAAACACTAATTTTGACAGTGTGATGCGCATTTTTATAAGTGGATCACTAAGTTTTTTTTTTTCAATTAAATCAGACTTTTCATTAGGTTTTTATAAGTATAGACATTGCATGCCACTTATTTTAACAAAGTATTTTTACATTTTTATTATTATCCTTGACCACTCCTGATTTTCAGTACGCTGACTTCTTGATCTGAAAAATAAACATTATTAAATTTTCGGCCCTTAATGTACTACAAAAATCTAAATAATTATGATTTTTTATGATTCAATGCTTTAAAATTTATAATTTTTTTGCATTAAATATCATGAAAATCGATTATGGGCCAGATATTTTTTTCCGCGGTCAAAATTCTAAATCTTTGTAAAAATTGGTATGTAGGGGTTTTCGAAATCGCTAAAACCGAATCCAATATTAAAAATTAAAAAGTCAAAATGGCGGATTCAATATGGTGGAAGAAAATTGTACATTTTAACAGGTTTTGATATAAATTGGTACTTAGGGTTTTTTGGCGTCACTCAATTCGAATCTAGCATTAAAAATTGAAAACTCAAAATGGCGGATCTAATACTGGGGAATTTCTTTTAATTTTAATGCGGTTTTGATAAAAATTGGTATCTAGGGGTTTTTGGGGTTGCTGAATTCGAATCCAACATTAAAAATTAAAAAATCAAAATGGCGGATCCAATAAGGCGGATTTTTTTTTAAATTTTAACGGGTTTTGATAAAAATTAAGGGTATTTGGGGTCGCTGGATTCGAATCCAACATTAAAAATTAAAAAATTGAAATAGCGGATCCAATATGGCGGAAAAATTTACCTCGAAAACACTAGTATTCCAATTACCATAAAAACGTAAAAACTACCGTAAATATTAAAATAGTATTGCCTCCTATCCCGCGGGGGTGAAGTAAGACCATTTTTATTATCAGATTCACTTTAAGCAATCTCGAAAACCCTAATATACAAATTTTTACGAGAATCACCACCCGCCCTTAGGGGGTTGAGTTAGAATTTTTGTAATTGTAAGATTTAGTTTTAGCAACTTTAAAAAGTCCAAACCAAATTTTCACGAAAATACGGTAAACATTTAAAATAACCACCCCCCACCCCCAGGGGTGGAGGAACAAATTTTTGGTTATTTATTTATTTATTTATTGTTTATAGTCATTTTTGGGGCCATTATATAGTATTTTAACCAATAGACTGTTTATAATACATTTAATTTAAAAATATTGCATATTCCATTCCAAAAATAGATCTGCCTACATCTATCTGCCACAAGGCGAAAACCCCTATACACGGTGTATTTGAAATAGGTTCCGAAATTTTAATGGGTGATTCTACATCGTAAAATATGACAAAAAGTTCCTATAAACATGTCTAAAAATGCATCCTAAGGGAGCTAAGCCCCTTTGAAAGACGCTAAAAAATTTGGTTTTTATTAATAACTCAGGAACCCAACAAGATTTTGAACGTAAACTAATCTTAATAAGGCCCATCTTTGTATGTTATTTTCATTTAATTATTTTAAACAGGGGTGTGCGAAAAGAGGGCCCTTATCAGTTTTTGTCTCAATTTTTTTTCTGTGTAACTTTTTTGTAATTTTATTTTGGGAATATGATTCCTCATGTCAAAATACATAAAAAAAGGTACTGTTGTAATAATATTGCAGGGTTTTCGAGAAAAAATCATTTGAAGGTGAAATTTCACGTTTTAAGGACGAAAAATTAAATACTAAATAGTGAGGGTTAGACCCATTTTGCATTACTGTTATTTTGTCTGATTATAATATTTTGATGATGATAATTATCAGTTTGACTAAAAAAAATGAAATATGTTTTTAATTTTCCTAAATTTCATCATTCTATTAAGGCTACTTTCGTTTCTAATTGATATTAATAGTTTAGTGATATATTGAGTATATTTATATAAAAATAATACATTTTCGTCTTTCCAAGTCTAAAAAACGACTGGATAGAACTAAAAAATCGTCTTTTAAAACATTTTTCGCATATTCTCCTCAATAAAAAAAATAACCGATAGATATTTTTATATTTGATTTTAAATTATTATATTATATTATATTGTATTGTATTGTATTGTATTGTATTGTATTGTATTGTATTGTATTGTATTGTATTGTATTGTATTGTATTGTATTGTATTGTATTGTATTGTATTGTATTGTATTGTATTGTATTGTATTGTATTGCATGGCCTTGCGCTGCGCTGCGTTGCGTTGCGTTGCATTGCATTGCATTGCATTGCATTGCATTGCATTGCATTGCATTGAATTGCATTGCACTGCACTGCACTGCACTGCACTGCACTGCACTGCACTGCACTGCACTGCACTGCACTGCACTGCACTGCACTGCATTGCATTGCATTGCATTGCAATGTATTGCATTGCATTGCATTGCATGCAAATCATGTTTAGTACCGCAGGCAAAAAAATTGGAAATGTTTAAGGTCACACATTTTACAAACACCCCAGAGTTAAAAAAAAACATAATATATAAGTACATAATATTATTATAATCTACAGCGCCGCTGGGAAAAAAATAGTAATCTGAAGGTTAAAATAACTTTAAAATGCGTTTTAATTTTATTTTTACTTGCTTAAATGTCTAACCTTTAATTTTTTTTATTATATAAGGTTAAAATTGTATAGGTAGGTGGCTTAAAAACTTAAAAAATGCCAGGGTGGGCTCAACGAAAACGCCAGGGGGGCTCAAACCCCCCTAGTTACGGCCCTGATATTATATAACATAACAATAATATATTATACATTTATGACATTATATTATATAACATATAATATAATATAATATAATATAATATAATATAATATAATATAATATAATATAATATAATATAATATAATATAATATAATACAATGCATTGCATTGCATTGCATTGCATTGCATTGCATTGCATTGCATTGCATTGCATTGCATTGCATTGCATTGCATTGCATTGCATTGCATTGCATTGCATTGCATTGCATTGCATTGCATTGCATTGCATTGCATTGCATTGCATTGCATTGCATTGCATTGCATTGCATTGCATTGCATTGCATTGCATTGCATTGCATTGCATTGCATTGCATTGCATTGCATTGCATTGCATTGCATTGCATTGCATTGCATTGCATTGCATTGCATTGCATTGCATTGCATTGCATTGCATTGTATTATATTATATTATATTATATTATATTATATTATATTATATTATATGTTATATAATAAAATGTCATAAATGTATAATATATTATCGTTATGTTATACAATATCAGGGCCGTAACTAGGGCGGTTTGAGCCCCCCCTGGCGTTTTCGTTGAGCCCACCCTGGCATTTTTTAAGTTTTTACCTATACAATTTTAACCTTATATAATAAAAAAAATTAAAGGTTAGACATTTAAGCAAGTAAAAATAAAATTAAAACGCATTTTAAAGTTATTTTAACCTTCAGATTACTATTTTTTTGCCAGCGGCGCTGTAGATTATAATAATATTATGTACTTATATATTATGTTTTTTTTTAACTCTGGGGTGTTTGTAAAATGTGTGAACTTAAACATTTCCAATTTTTTTGCCTGCGGTACTAAACATGATTACCAATAATGTTTAACAATATCAATTAATAGATTTTACAAAATAAATTGTAAATGCAAATTCTTAGATATTATCTGAAAAATTCAAACCAAACAAGTTTTTTAAAAGTTTCGCTTGCGGCGCTAAAAAATAATATATACCTTAATAAAAACATTTGGAAAAAATTAAACTAAGAAAACGAAAACTGGTTAAAATTTAAAAAAAAAATAAAATATAGCAAATTTAAAAAAATGGCGAAAGCGCTTATTCCGTACCACCCTGGGGGCTGAGCACCCCCCTAGATTTTTTTCTGGTTACGGCCCTGCAACATTATATCGTTAATAAATAGAATATGTTAACAAACGTCGTGAACTCTTCTTTTGACTTTTTCCAACCAGGAGCAACCGTGGTATAGCATGTAGGTACATGGTGTATCAAGGTTACTACACGGTTTACTTTTGGCTTGGTTTGGTTTTATCACATCAAAAGTAATAAAAGCAATACTATTTGATAGTTTCTTTGGCCGGTGAGATTTGTACATAATTAGTAGCTAGTAGCTACCTTTAGGACAGACGTACAGTATATAGGTACTCAGGACATACGGCTCGGAAGTAGCTCGGGTTCCCGTTTAGTAACAAAGTATATCCTGAGGATGTCCTACGGATACCTATGGACGAAACCGAATATCCTGGGGATGTCGGAAATACCAAAACGGATATTCTGGGCATATCCATTGTATAAACCTGTGCTATCTGTATATGTATAAAAAACTGATTTTTTTTAACTTTTTTTTCGTTTTCGTTTTTATTGTATAAAAACGAGATTTACATTATTTACCTTGTTTTTACTTATTTAAGCTTAAAAAATATATAAAACCAATATTAAAAAAAAATTGATCACTCCTATTTTTTAATCTCCATGTAAACTTTATTTGTATTAAGTAAGTAAAAAGAAGGTAAACTTTGTGTATCTCGTTTTTATTCAATAAAAACGAAAACGAAAAAAAAAGTCAAAAAAAAAACAATAAATTTTGGGCTGAATTCAAAAATGTAAAAAATTACTTATTTATGCCACTTCCGGCGAAACCGGAAGTGAAACAAAAAATTAAATCCGCCATTTTATAGCCAAAGCATTGCAATGTAAAATTATATAAATCACCAAAGATTTTTTTTTATTGAATGAAGATTAATCTTAATTTTAAGGGACATAAATAAAACTCACCCGGTATCCTAGGTACCTTGAACCAAAGGGCCATTAATTTTAAGTAAGAATTCTTCAAAAATTATGCTAAATTGACCCCTAAAATAGTTTTTTTTTTGGCAAATACTAGTATTCCAAGAACGACTTTATCCATTTAAAAAGTTTTGTTAGTGGTAGGAAATAAAATGTGGCGCCACCTATAGCATAACGCTGTCAAGTCCACTGAAATGAAAAATTATACAAGCCTGTACTAAATAACATCTATAAAAAGTCACATAATAACGTTAGAAATGTAACTTTATACAAAAGTTTATATGACTTCTATAATAAGTTAAAAAATAACCTCAGAATTAACTTTGCATGAAAGTTATATAAACATCTATAAAAAGTCACATAATAACGTCGAAAATGTAACTTTATTTAGATGTTTATATAACTTCCATGCAAAAGTTAATCTTTAACGTTTTTATGAAACTGTCTATGGGAGTTTATGTGACTTTCATAGCAAGTTAGACCATAACGTAACTTAATATGGAAGTTAATAAAGTAACTTAATATGGAAGTTAAAAAAACTTCCACATAAAGTTATTGTCAAACGTTAAGTATTAATCTTTTATCAAAGTTGATAGGAAGCCCATTTAACGTTCGTGCTCAGCGAGCAGCTTCTATGGGAGCCTAGGGAGGAACATAATATGCCCCTTCTCATATTATGTATCGGGATCTCTCTGGATTTGGTTGTTCCTCATAAACCATAGGGCGTTGAGGAATATTTTGAGTACTTTATTTTGGAAGTTCTAAAGTTTAGACAAAATACTTTTTTAAGGTTGATCAGTGATCACTGATCACCAAGCTGGGGCTGCGTAAAGAAGTACAGAATTTTGGATTGCAGAGTTAGTTTTTTATGCATACTTAGAGGACTTTATCGACCTAGTGAGTGATATAGTTTGAAGAGACGGCCGTTGGAGGGTGTTTTTGACGATATCAAATTTTGGCGAGAAGTTCTGGATCCAGAAGCCCAAACCGATCGAGAACCAAACAAAAAAAAAACAAAGAATCGATTTACGTTTAGCTTATAAACCATTTGGTTAAAGCAAACTTTTCCATGCAGCTTTAAGAGAAAGCAAAGTATTTATTTAAAACGTTTATTTAGAAAGGATCTTCTAATATACAATATAGTAAAATAATAGTTTAACTATAATATAAATATAGTATAGTAATAGATAATATCTAAAATTAAATTTTGTAGGTCGTTCAAGTTAAAATAGATCTTTTGGGTACATAATTTTATATAAATATTTAGATGTGTTAATTAAAATATCAGAGTTGTCTCTTTTAAAAATAAAAATATATACTTAATTAATTTTTATTTAAACCACTTCCATTTTTATAAAATCCAAAAAATATTATACCTGTATAAAAAAGTATTTGATAAAAGAATTCTCAGGAATCAAACTCAGGACGGTTGATTCAAGAAAAGAAGAGTATGGTTTAAGGAAGAAATTTTACTGATCAATACCCAATTAACCTTTATTAACTCTCATAGTATTCGAATGATCATAATACACTACTCAAAACAATTATCGCATATCGCGTGTTGTGTGTGAGCCATTTAAAGTCATAAAACTATATTGTGTTTCATTAGTCTTCTTTTTGCAAGAAATCTGGGACATTTTTCGAAAGTTCTTTAAAAATATCAAAAATTATTTAAAAACGTACCTAGTTCAATAAAGTCTATTTTTACTGTTGTTCAAAATAAATATATTTGAAAAAATTATCAATAATAACACACACGGTGTTCTAGAAGAACTTTTAAATGACATGACAACTTCCATTTTTTTTCTTTTTGGAATTTGTTATATGAGCTCTAATTAAAAAAATAAGACAAAAATTTTAAAAATCGTTAGAGCCGTTTTTGAAAAAAATGTGTTTTTTAGAAAATATCTCTGATATTTCACGCTAACATACTCGGTTTGCCCTCGATGTCTCGGATTTTGACCAAACTTGTCATAGTGGGACCACTATGGTACCTAAGCACTCCATCCAAAAATTTTTCAAAACGGTCCATCCGTTCACGATACCGGATGTCCCACCAACCAGGTTCTTGACAAGTTATATCTCCGTTATTAAAAAAGGTAATTTTTTTGTAAAAAATAGCGTTAAATGGGAGCCAAAGAATATTTTATTGACTTATTCAACCCCCCCCCCATTACTTACTCACTCCCTTGTAACCACCCCACCCTCTGATTTTCAAATAACACCTCCCACTCCCATTTTTATCTAAGAATATGAAATTACATTTCATTTTGAATTAAACCATGTATTATAAATAGTATCTTATTCTTTTAAGGGGCTTCCAATAACAATTATTATTTATTAATAATAATGTCCCACCAGGTTTTAGACGGGCTATATCTCCTGTATTTAAAAAGATAAAAAAAGTTAAAAAAATAAATAAAATTAAATTGGAGTCAAAGTAAAATTTACTGACATATGCAAAACTACCCCTTATTAACCCACCCTATTGGAACCACCTACAACTAGTTTTTTAAATAGCACTTCCCTATTTTACTGAAGAATATCAAAGCACATTTCATTTTAAATTTAACCAGAAAATTTTCCAAAAACTTACGTTAAATTGTACCCAAAAGAAAATTGATTAATATATCCAAAACCAACTCATAATAACTCTCTCCACTCTCCCGGAACTACCCGTAACTTGATGACGTATTAGAATTTTAAACCGTCAATTTTGAATTTTAGTGACTATTGCACAAACAATATATAGGCCAATCAAAACCTTGCATTTTTAGTTTCTTGACCAATCAGATCAAAATGAATCTGATAATTTTTGCACAATACAATTATCACTTGGTTACTATGGAAACAAGAAACTGACAGTTACTGACATCTTAATAAATGTTATATTTTTGCAAAATGTGTTTTTAATTTGTGAAGCTTACCTTTAGTTGATTTATTTTTATTGAGCAATTTAAATGCTTATTTTATTACCAAAACATCCTAGGTATAAACCCTAATTAATTTGAGATAATATATTTTATGCACTTTCCATCTTGCAAGCTTTAAATCACTGATATTCATAAATTTTAATTCATTTAATTGAATCTTGGTATTAAAAACAGGCCACTTAAAACTAATTTAAACACTTATTTATTAAAAATATATTTGCAGTAAAGAATTACGGAAATCAAAACATCAAATGACGGCGCTGGTACAGTTGGATCCGAAAAAAAAAACAAGATAGAAAATCTAGTTGTGTAAATTGAATAATTGTTTACAAACAATGCAGTTGTCAATGTTGACAATATTTGTCAAAATTATTTATAGTTATTATAAAGTACATACTCAATAAAGGATTTAATTTAATTAAGTAAGGTAAAACACCCAATAGTTGACACTACCCCAATAGTTGACAGTTTTAAATAAAACAACCTAAAATAAGATTACATTACATTTATTGAGGCGAAATAAATAATAAATGGGCACCTAGTACCATCTAGTCTTAGAATTTGCAACTGAAGATCACGTGATGAGTTGCGTTTTAATATGGCAGGCAATTTTTTAGTGGAGTGTTTTTGTTCGCATTTTTTTTACAGTTTCTTAAGACAAGTGCTAAGAAATTGGGTGTTTTTAATTTTCATTTTTCATGTATTTAGTGAATAATACGTATTTATGCATGCTAATCTTAATTACAGGCTTTTATGGGTTCAAATCAAACTTTTTCTAATTATTTACAACTCAATAAGACAGTTTTAGCTTTTTACATAGGGGGTGTCAACCAAATTTCAATAGTTGACAGCTAATTTTACGGCTCGTGGGGATCGTTTAAAATACTGTATTATACACCTCAGGGTGACCACAGGTTTTTTCAAATTAAGATTCCCTCATTTTTTCCTGATTCTTCCCTGATTTTTTCATGATGCTTTCCTGATTCTTCTCTGAACTCCCTGATAAAAATTAAAATTTTTAGTACAGATCATTAACGTAGAGATACAAAAAAAGTTTTTGAAGCCAATATTACACGTTTTCAACAAAAACGCATTTTCCAAATTAATTTCTCTACACCTTTTTTATTGTTACAGGTGTCTTTGTTTCAATTACCTCGACATATTTTGACATTTGTCATATTTTGATTGATAAAGCCAAATATTGCACAAATTCTTTCAAAACTAATAATTTTCTTTGAAAACGGGATCAGATTAGATCCCGAAACGTTAGAAGTTAACTTTTATTCAGTTTTTCGTTCTTTTTTAATTATTTTAACGATTTATCAAGAATTTTATTGAAAATTATCTATTTAGGCAAAATTTTTAAACTTTGGTAAGGTATTGACTAATAATATTTTTTAGGTAAAGAAGATATAACAGATAAGTATTATTTTAAACGCAATACCTTACCAGCGCATCTAGAAATAGGTGCGCCTGATAAGAACATTTTAATTTTATTTTCTGTTTTAGATTTTTACGATATAAATAGTCATTGAGGCGAAATGGCTCAAATTAATAATACTATATAGATATGTTATATGTCAACTATTGGTAAATTAATTTATTACCCCTGCCAACTTAACAATTTTTACAGGGTCTACAAAAAAATTAAAAATATTTGTTTGTATTATCACATTCAAACATTTTGGTACTAATATAAAAAGAAAACATCTAACTAAACACATGTATTCAATAAAATATAAAAAATAATTATTAGATAAAATTTTAATTAAAAAACATTATAGAATTTTTCTTAGACTGTCAACTATTGGGTGTTTTACCTTACATAATTAGAAATGCATCAAATCAGTGATTAAAAAAGCTCAAGTTATTGGGTTATTGGAAGCAGGATGTAAGCAAGTAGACTTGGCAAAGTTTAATGATTAGGAGAGTTTTGTTAAGATTGAAGAAAAAATGGATACAGAAGGAAACGGTTAAAAGTGCATGCTCGGGAAGAAGGAAGTGAAAATTTACTTAATTGTTTAAGAGAACCCCCTTTACGGGACGCGGTGCAGGCTATAAACGATAAAATTTTAGCTGGGTCAAAAACCACCGCCCGCCGCCGCATCGATAATTCCGAGATTGGATATTTTCATGCAGAAAAAAAACTTTTTTTAAACGAAAATCATAATTTTCATAAATTATATATTTCATTACTAAGGAGTTCAAAGTTTTATTTCCCATAAGATTTACTAAATATTGTGTTTAAATGTTTTATATGATTAAATTTTCTAAATGTTTTTTCAGTTTATTATTTATTAGGTATATCTGGACCCCGGAGGTAAACGACACCATGTCACAAAATCGTAATTTTTCAGGAGAACAAGTTTTAGTTTCTTTTTTAACATTAAATGCATGTTCTAGGGGCTCTCCATTCATTTTGTAAAAAAGAAGGAATATTAACATAAAAATAACCATCTTGAGAAGACTTCTTGCTTCTGCAGATCTGGAACCTCTATATTTGCTAGTTTTCTATTTCTTCCAGCTTTATATAACAGGAGTTACTGTTATTTAACATTATTCGCATTCACGCATTATCTGTAATAACTTATTAGAGACTACTAATAAACTTAAAGAAAAACTGACAATATGTCAAATTATTGTAACCTCTTTCTTAAAATCTTACTTAAACTATAAAATAATTAATAAAATTGACATTTTGGCATATTTAAAACTTGCATTTTTTGTGGGCCCAACTGTACCAGTACAGCGTTGCCAAAGTTTATTAGAAACAGATAGGAAATCGTTTTTTTACGGGTGGAAACACCCGTTGTAATTACCCCCCCCCCCCCCCCCATAGGCTTGGGCGCCAATTTTGTTTGCAGGGCGCCAAGTTTGGTAGGTAGAAACCCTCAAGGACACAGTTTTTTTTCTTGTGGGTATTTTTTTGGGCGCCCAGTTTGGTAGAAACCGTCAGGGACAAAGCTTTTGTCTTAGAGTATTTTTTTGGGAGCCGTCATTTTTTTTGTAAGGTCGCCACGTTTGGTACAGGGTGACCCAAAAAAACCGGACACTTTTTAAACCGTTATAACTTTTTTGCCTTTTGACCGATTTATATCAAATTTAAAACGAATATACTAAAAACATGTAAGATTTGGAATATAATTTTATTTATTTAAAGTATTATTATATTGTTCAGTAATTAAGCTTTTTCCAAAGGGGTTGTTTTAAAGCGTTGGGGATTACAGCAAAATGTATAATATGAAACTTTCTGACCTAACTATGTTCAGTGATCTTTTTTCAATAGATGAGTATGTTTAAATTTTAATTTAAAATTCTAGTTTATTTTTAAATTATATTTTTCCGAAAGGTTACATATTGCAGTAAATTGATTTTTAAACATAAAAAAACGGATTCAGTAGGCGTGTTATTTATCTGATATCTCTCAAAAAATAATCTCTTAATTTAAAAAGTATTTAAAATGAGAAAAAAACTGAAAAAATGTCGAATTACTTTAAAAATCAAGGGGAAAAATGAGAAAGCTGAATTCTAGATGTATATTTTAAGAAAAATGGGTATTAAATAACCGGTGATCGGACTTTGGATTTTTTAACAGGTCCGCATTAAGGAAAACAGAATAATTTCATAAAACGCAAGATCATTTAAATTGTATTTAAAGTAACAAAAATACATTATTATGTAATTCTTGGTTTGTTTAATTTTAGTTTCATTTAATTTTTCTCTTTTGTCTAATGTATTATTTTAAATATTCCTGTGAAATCAAACTTATTTAAATACCTACAGTCAAATAAATAAATAAAATAAAAAGTAAAACAAAAAACAGTGTGCACATAAATATGTTTTTTCCTTTTTTTAAGATAAGCGAACAGATTTTAATATTCGGTGTGGTTCCTAGGTTGTGAAATATAAAATAAAAATTCAGGGAACGTTCAAGTATTACGTAACGCAAATTTTGATCATTTTGGACCCACCCCTGTAACGCTATTTTCCTATACCATTAACATGGGCGTAACACTCGAAATGACGTTTACTAATTTTCTGACTGAAGTTATGTAAAATCAGCTGATTGTCACTTTCCAACCGTTATCATAGGCAACGAGTGGAAAATAGGCACTAACTACTAACTAGGTCCTAGGAAAATACGTTTTTCTTTGCACCACTTACATCGGTTGACGTTACATTACATTACATTACATTTTGTTTAACCTCGTACTATTCTACTTAATTAAGCATCCCCTAAGTCCAGGACTTGTGTGGGCTAGTAGTAGAGGGAACCACCGGCTTTAATTGACGTTGGAACCAATTTATAGGGAGTGTCCGCTTCACTTACGCCTTTGCCAAATTTCAATTATTAATTAACTGAAAAAGGCAAATCGGCGCCGGTGAGAATCGAACTCACGCTATTTGTGTAGTAAACTCGCCAGGTACGACGCGGTAGTCCACTAGAACAATCCTCCCATGGAAAGGTCATTTTGTTTACATAAATGGGTTTTAATACAAAAAGAAATGCATTACTTCAAAAAAATTTAAAAAAGATTTTAATAATTTACTTTGAAAATAAAATACTTAAATAATTTCTTACATAAAGCTTTTATTTACTATAGTAATACCAAAAACAATATCTGTATACAATACAAGTAATATTGTTATTAAATACTATAAATCACGTTTTCCTTAATCACTGTAAATAACACAAAAATTATAAATGGCGTAAGGAAATTCGAAAATTTTACTACATTAACATGAGAAATAACTAGAGATCGGATTTTACCGAGTCGTGACGTCAAAATCCATAGCCGGGTACAAAAAATTAATAATAATTTTATAAAAATGTCTTATAAGCTATCAAACTACTACATTTGCAAAGAAAAGTATATAAATATTATGAAAATCCCCTAGCCTTGAAAATTAAAAAAAATAAACATAACTGATCCGAAAATTATGATTTAGTTGGACTTTTAAATAATCCAAATTTTATTTAATAGTATTGTAACATGGTGGCTGGGTATAACTATTATCAAGTTAAAAAAAATCTGCCTGGCCAATCCTTTTCTATTTGCAATAACCACTCACGTGACTCGTCACGTGACGTTTATAACTTGTGAAAAATATTTTTTAAAATCTCTTCGAAATTATGATTTTTACTCAAATCTTTTTTTTTTCATATTATAATTATAATTATAAATAAAATATAAATAAAATACAAAATTACACAACTAAAACATAGTGTTTCTAGAAAAAGCAAACTACCGACGAAATCTTTTTGTGTTTTATTTAATTTGTGAAGAGGTGACTGGAAGGTGAAATCTATTTGAACTCGTTATAAACCTGTACTTTGCAGAGATCTAAAAGCTCTAAACTTGTTTCCGTATGCGTGGGACGAAATAGGTGAGATGTAAGATCAAGCGTGTACCCTGTACGTTATTTTATTGGTTAGAATCACGCGCATGCGGAAACAAGGTATTTATTGGAAGTAAGGGCATATCCACAGGATCGCATAACAACATAGTACATAACAATGCGATGCCGTGATTGGCTTGATGTGCCGCCATGTATCTTGTAAATTAATCACGGCATCGCATTCTTATGTTTTATGTTCTTATGCCAGCTTCTGGATAGGCCTTAAATTGAGTCATTTTGTTTGACTTATCTTAGCAATGCGAATTAATTTCTTTTTTTGCTCTTTTTTAATATACATACCTATTGGGCCTAATCTAATATTCTCTTGTCGCCGTTCATTTAATTAGTTAAATCCCTTAATAAAATGTTCGTAAAACCATTACTTAGTACGGTTAAATCGTGGATTGAATATTATCTAGAACTAGAGTTCGACAGCAATTTTTTACACTGCATATTTTGTAAAAATACTTAACTTGGGAAAGAAAAACTAATATTTTAAGACCTGTGAATACAAAAACCCATTAAGGAGATGAGGAGCAAGGACAATTTAATATTTAAAGTAAGTAAAAAAATACAAAATTAATTTTAATCAAAAGTTATAAATGTCACGTGACCTTTTATTGCGAATAAAAAACGATTGGCCAGGCAGATTTTTTTTTAACTTGGTAAAAATAACACCCAGCCACCATGCCACAATACTATAAAATTAAATTTGGATTATTAAAGAGCCCAACTAAATCGTAATTTACAGAATTGTTATTTTTTATTTTCTTTTACTTAAATAAAACGTTAGGGGATTTTCATAATATTTATATAATTTTCTTTGGCAACGTAGTAGTTTGGCAACATATTAAACATTTTTATTAAATTAATATGAATTTGTTAACTTACTGTACCCGGCTATGCATTCTGACGTCACGACTCCCTAAAATCCGATGTCTAGAAATAACAAATCGCTAAAATAAAACAAAATTTAAGTATTTGCTAAACGAAGAAAGAATTTAAAGAAGAAATATATTTTTATTACAAATAAATTAAATTATATTAAACACTGTCTTATTTATAAACAATAAAATAAAAGCACATTATGGTACAGGATCTTGGTTGGTTATTTGTAGTAATAATTCCATATTGGTTTACAAAAATTCCCATCATCCTTTATTTTAAGTTAAGCACTTTTTTTTCATTTTGACAAAAACTAGACTTATTTCTTATTTTTCTACACAATTTTGTTTTTATATATATATATTCATTCCTTATTGTTCATCTTCTTTAAAATATATATCCACCACAATGCAGTTTTAATACGTTTTTCTTAGTTTTTTGATCGGTGATTTTCAATATTTTTAATTTGACATACTATTTTTTAAGACATGTCAAAATTACTTTTACATAACCTACTTAATTATTTTTTTCAGGCTAAAAAATCCATTTAACGCTATCTGTAGCCTTTCGGAAAAATAATTATAAAAAATAAATTACAATTTTAAAATAAAATTTAATTTGTGAAGAGGTGACTGGAAGGTGAAATCTATTTGAACTCGTTATAAACCTGTACTTTGCAGAGATCTAAAAGCTCTAAACTTGTTTCCGTATGCGTGGGACGAAATAGGTGAGATGTAAGATCAAGCGTGTACCCTGTACGTTATTTTATTGGTTAGAATCACGCGCATGCGGAAACAAGGTATTTATTGGAAGTAAGGGCATATCCACAGGATCGCATAACAACATAGTACATAACAATGCGATGCCGTGATTGGCTTGATGTGCCGCCATGTATCTTGTAAATTAATCACGGCATCGCATTCTTATGTTTTATGTTCTTATGCCAGCTTCTGGATAGGCCTTAAATTGAGTCATTTTGTTTGACTTATCTTAGCAATGCGAATTAATTTCTTTTTTTGCTCTTTTTTAATATACATACCTATTGGGCCTAATCTAATATTCTCTTGTCGCCGTTCATTTAATTAGTTAAATCCCTTAATAAAATGTTCGTAAAACCATTACTTAGTACGGTTAAATCGTGGATTGAATATTATCTAGAACTAGAGTTCGACAGCAATTTTTTACACTGCATATTTTGTAAAAATACTTAACTTGGGAAAGAAAAACTAATATTTTAAGACATGTGAATACAAAAACCCATTAAGGAGATGAGGAGCAAGGACAATTTAATATTTAAAGTAAGTAAAAAAATACAAAATTAATTTTAATCAAAAGTTATAAATGTCACGTGACCTTTTATTGCGAATAAAAAACGATTGGCCAGGCAGATTTTTTTTTAACTTGGTAAAAATAACACCCAGCCACCATGCCACAATACTATAAAATTAAATTTGGATTATTAAAGAGCCCAACTAAATCGTAATTTACAGAATTGTTATTTTTTATTTTCTTTTACTTAAATAAAACGTTAGGGGATTTTCATAATATTTATATAATTTTCTTTGGCAACGTAGTAGTTTGGCAACATATTAAACATTTTTATTAAATTAATATGAATTTGTTAACTTACTGTACCCGGCTATGCATTCTGACGTCACGACTTCCTAAAATCCGATGTCTAGAAATAACAAATCGCTAAAATAAAACAAAATTTAAGTATTTGCTAAACGAAGAAAGAATTTAAAGAAGAAATATATTTTTATTACAAATAAATTAAATTATATTAAACACTGTCTTATTTATAAACAATAAAATAAAAGCACATTATGGTACAGGATCTTGGTTGGTTATTTGTAGTAATAATTCCATATTGGTTTACAAAAATTCCCATCATCCTTTATTTTAAGTTAAGCACTTTTTTTTCATTTTGACAAAAACTAGACTTATTTCTTATTTTTCTACACAATTTTGTTTTTATATATATATATTCATTCCTTATTGTTCATCTTCTTTAAAATATATATCCACCACAATGCAGTTTTAATACGTTTTTCTTAGTTTTTTGATCGGTGATTTTCAATATTTTTAATTTGACATACTATTTTTTAAGACATGTCAAAATTACTTTTACATAACCTACTTAATTATTTTTTTCAGGCTAAAAAATCCATTTAACGCTATCTGTAGCCTTTCGGAAAAATAATTATAAAAAATAAATTACAATTTTAAAATAAAAGGTAAGCACACAAAACTATTGAAGATAGACCATTTAACATACTACAGACGAAAAGTTCTCATTTTTTACATTTTGCTCTAATCCCCATGGGTCTAAAATAACCCCTTCAGAAAAAGCTTTCTTACTAAAATATATAATAATAATTTAAATTAATAAAATTATACACCGAATCATACGTGTTTTGAGCCTATTTATTTCAAAGTAAGTAAAGATCGCTCAAACGGCAAAAAAGTTATAACGGTTTAAAAACTGTCCGTTTTTTTTTGGGCCACCCTGTAGAAACCGTCAGGGACAAAGCTTTTTTTTTATGGCATTTTTTAAAGCGCAATTTTTTTCGTAGGCTCACAAAGCTTTATTTTAGGGTGTTTTTTCTTTTGCTAGGGGCGCCAAATTTGAGGCTTGAAAGGCCGGTCCTGGGTATTACCCCCCCCCCAGAAAAAGATCTACACCCTTGCAAACAAGTGAACATCGTGGATTTAAAAATCGCGGCAAATTAGAGATTTAAATTTTTAATTATAGTTGTAAAGTAATATTGATGTTTAGTTCTTAAATTTTTAATTTAAATATGAAACAACATAAAACATTGTAAAATTATATACTTCCTTATTTTGTTTGTGAAATAGTCTTTCAAAATACCATTCGTGCATGTTGAATTATACATCATTTTTTTACTGTATATAAAAAATATTTAGCTTAAGATAAATTGTTTTCGTGAATTTTTCGTCAAAATTTCTCGACCTGCGGTCTCGGAATTTTGTAACACGAAAAATGACTCTGTACTGTATCAAACCTAATAAAAATAAATAAATAAATAAAAATAAAATTGCCAAGCAAAATATATTTTGAATACAGTAAAAAAATTATCGATAATTCAACATGCACTTATGATATTACTACTGATAATTTTGTGAAACTATACTGAAACTTAAAGTTTTATTCTGTAATCCGTCATGGGGCATCGTTGTTTCAGTTCTTTGCTCAAATTGTGAACTTGTGAAAATTTTCTTGTTCGCTGTTTTAGTTTTTTGCTTAACCCTTTAGGTGTCTTTGGGATATCTTCCCACCGACTTTATATTCCTTCCAAAGCTGTGCCCAGCAATGAAACCTATTCCCTTAATTATTTTTAATTATTAGTATACTCTTGACATCTGTTAAAAACTCTGGGACATACGCATGTCACTAATTCGGTAATAGGTGGGAAGATATTATCCCAGTGGTCCACAAAAAACACTAACTACGTACAGTTGGAATCAAAAACAGTACTACAGCACTGAACCGTGGGGTACACCAAATTTTTTAAATTTAAGTTGTTTTAAGTGCTTTATTGACAATGAAATTTTTAGGGTCAGTGGATTTAAAAATAATATAAAATAACATTTATCCAACACCTTCATAGAAACACTTGTTTTGAGCACTTTTTTAAATGTCAAAAGTGAGTTTTTTTCCACTTGTGACTAAAAAATTTTTCACCCACTCTTTTACGTACAGCTTTTGATCTCACCCAAAATTAGTTACTACCCTATTAATTAAGTATTATAACTATTCTATAAATAGAAGCACGTTAACTAAACCATAAAAATTAAAGAAAACCCCAAATTATTCTTTAGTTTTTGAATAAAATACTATTTTTATTAAAAATTCTGTCATCACCGCGTCCATTTTGACGTAAGAAATTTATTTATTTATTTATTTATTTATTTATATACGGGATACCCCCTTTTTACAACATACATTCAAAATAAGTAATATAAATATACACATATTCACACATATATAATACATACACATTTGCCTACATATAATTAAAAAAAAAAAGCTTAAGCTGCTTAACTAATATTTTTTAACATTACTAAGAAGTATATAAAAATATAATAAAATAAAAGTGCAGATAAAAAGAGCCACTTTACATAAACAAATTAACATAATGAAAATTTAATTTTAAAATTATTGGTATATTAAGTTGACATTTTTCAATAAATATTTTAATCTCCCCAATGAAGTGCCAACAATCTCGATATTTGAGTTTACATTTGCCAATCTCATTATTCTCGTAAGCGGAGCATGTAAAGCATAGTTTGTTAAATGAAAACCGACATAAAAAGTTGAGTTATTTCTAGTTCTAAAATTTGTGCTTAAATTTATTTGTTCCAAGAGTTCTGGGCATTGAATTAAGCCAGAAATTATTCTGTGCAATAAGATTAAATCCGCTTTATTCCTTCGAGAAAACAGAGTATCCAGTTTCAAGCGATCAAGCACAGCTGGATAATCATAAACAAAGTTTAACCTTGGTATACCCAATTTATAACCAGCAGTTCTCAAGAAACGACGCTGAACCCCCTCCACTAGATCAATACTATTTTGATAATAAGGTGACCAAATAGGTGAAGCTTACTCTAGAGCAATATAAGTGTTTATATGTTTGAGCGGAGAAATTAGTACTTAGTCTAGTAATACACTTCTGCCCAAAAATATCGGCCCACCTAAAAAAATACACATTTTCAAATGCTAATAACTCCAAAACTATTCAATAGATTTATTTGACCTTTTTTTATTTTAAAGCTTGAACTTTTAGCTCTTAATTACTGGAATAAAAATTATCAAAAATCTTTTTTTAAACCGGCAGCAATGAAAATTACACAGCTATGTTTTTTTACTGCTTCTTTCGATATGCGCACGGTTTGCCACTGCATATTTTTTTACAATTTAATTAATTGATTTTATAGGCCAATTAAATGGGAGTAATTTCTTTTTTAACTTTTTAATTTTCCTTTTCTCGTTTAGGAGATATACGGTTTTTTCTGAAAATAAACATTTTTGCAAATAACAAAAAAACTACACAGTGGATTTAATTGATTTATTTTTTAATTTGAAGCTTAAGTCCTTAACTTTTATTTATTTAATTTAAGTTTCTGGTGCAAACATGTTTAAACTGGGTTTACATTGCTTAAACAGTCATGTTTTTTTTACCCAATCTTTTTTGATGCAATTTAACCACAAACTCAAATGTTTCCATAAGTTTTAAAACTTATTCTAAAAGCCACACTTATTGTGACTGATTCCTTCTTTTATTTTTTATCATAAGTCTTCTCATTTAGGAGAAATTAAAGTTTTTCGGAAAAAGTGACTTTTTAATCAGTGGGCCACCCCTGTAAAACTGTATATGACGGAAAAGCGTCGATAGAATATAAAGATCTATTGCACTTCTATAACTTTAGCTTAAATAAATACATTTAATTAACACGTTTTCTGCGTTAGCAACTTTTTGGTTCCCAGCTCAGACTGCGTTTTGAGGCATATATGTCGAACGAACTTTGCACAGACTGTTTAAATCTCTAATGGTACTCCAAAAACAAGTTCTAACGTCTTTTTAAGGACTTTTTGCTTTTTAATTTTTTTTAAACAAAATATTTTATCAAATAAAATAACAATAAACAAATTTTAAATTTTATTAAAATTATTTAATAACAATTATAAACACAAAAAAACGTATTAGACGTGTATGTTTTTTTACAACAATGCTGTTTTTCGTTATTATTAGTTACATTACATTATGGTCAATAAAACATTCAATTTAATTTAACAAAACACTAAAACTAACCAACATTACACGGTTGAGGCTAGGTTATCAATGTGTATACACTATAGTTAAAATTTATCTACATAAATATTATAGACGTTATAGTCATATTTCCCAATGTTTTTCATACAGAATTAGGTTTTAAAAATGGTTTGAGGCAGCTGTATATCCCATGCCTGGCAGCATTTACTCCTATTCTTTTCAAAATAATAATTCCATTCCTTTTTTTGTACATTTTCCAATTTTTTTTTCACAAATATTCCATACCGTAATTTAACACAACAATAGTTCAGAACCACACAATTATAGTCCAGCCACATATATTCCATAAGCAGTTTATTTTAAAAAATATGTATTATTTTTCCATCAAATTTGTTCCTATTTACCAGCACTTATTTCCAAGCCACCCATGAGGTAAAGTGATTAGCTCGTTTTTTTTATACTGGTTTCCCCATTAGGCCTAATCCACAAAAAACTTGCAAACTCAATAAGAATAATACAGAACACAATAACAGAATACTCAATAACAGAACACAATAACAGAATGCTCAATAACAACCATACAAAACACAATAAAAGAATACTCAATAACAAAACACAATTAGAGAATACACAATAACAGAATACTCAATAACAATAATACAGGACACAAAATTTTGAAAAATGTGTTTTTAGTGTAATTACTGCTCGTATTGAGATCTACTGATCTGTATAACTGGCATATTACATGAAACTATGCTATAGTTATATGTAATATGCCAGTTATACAGGTCGGTAGATCCTAATAAGAGCCGTAATTACACTAAAAACACATTTTTCAAAATTTTGTGTTATAACACTGTTCTGTAACGGGTGCGATATGTCTAATATTAATATCTGGTATTTCCCTCCCTAGCCCTAAGTACATCCTGTACTCTATTACTCATAGAGAGAATTAAGTTTCTTATAGTATTCTGAGGTATATTTTCCCATTCTTCCTCGACTGCTATAATTAGTTCTGGAATTGTCGCTGGCGCTGGGTTCCTTGATCGAATTCTTCTTTTTAACTCATCCCAGAGATGTTCGATTGGGTTAAGATCGGGGCTATTAGCTGGCCACTCGACGTCGATACCGACATCTCTTAAGTATCGTCTGACATTTGCTGCAGTATGCGGCTTTGCATTGTCTTGCATGTAAATAAAGTCATCGCCTATAAATCCGGCGTAAGGTACGACGTGCTCTTCCAAAATCTCTTCGACATACCTTTCCGCTGTAAGACTTCGCCTTTGCCGTCCACGTTCTTCCCTTATAATAAAAACGGGTTCAGTTTCACCACCATAACTAACTTTTTCTGCAATGCAGGCCTGTGCATAACGTTCTCCAGGACGTCGGTAGACACGCTGTCTTGCATCATTCCCAAATAGACATATCCTGGTTTCATCAGAAAACATAACCTTTGCCCATTGGTTTCTGTCCCAGTTTAAATGTCTTCTTGCAAACTGCAGCCTGGCACGACGATGGTTAGCAGTGAGTTTAGGTCCAGTTGCGGCCTTATAAGAGCAAAGGTTTCTTTCAAAAAGCCTTCGTACTACTTACTGCTACACCTCTTGTTTCTTGAAGCCGTGATCTCAAATTAACTGAATTTAGACGACGATTCCGCAGGGAATTAAGCTCGATAAATCGGTCATCCCGAGCGGACGTGCACCTATGTCTGCCAGCTCCTTGGCGTCGACTAAAGGAACCGGTCTCCTCAAAACGTTGGAATACTCTTCTTACCGCTGCTCTCGTAATATTTAACTGTTGAGCAACATAACGCTGACTGTGCCCTTCTTGTAGCAGAGCTACAGCTTGGGCAGCTACTTCCGGACTTGTTTCCATTTAAATAATACAATTAAATAAAATTTTAACGAGTTAAAAAAGTATTGTCACATAAGTGACAAGTCTTGTCAATCATAAAAAAGTTAGTTACAGGGGTGGCACTAGCCCACCACTTAAAAAGTCCTTATTTACCAAAAAAACATAATTTCTCCTAAATGAGAAGACTTATGATAAAAAATAAAAGACGGAATCAGTCACAATAAGTGTGGCTATTAGAATAAGTTTTAAAACTTATGGAAAGATTTGAGTTTGTGTTTAAATTGCAACAAAAAAGATCGAGTAAAAAAAACATGACTATTTAAGCAATGTAAACTCAGTTTAAACATGTTTCCAACAGAAACCTAAATTAAATAAATAAAAGTTTACGATTTAAGCTTCAAATTAAAAAAAAAATCAATTAAATCCATTGCGTAGTTTTTTTGTTACTTGCAAAAATGTAAATTTTTAGAAAAAACATTATATCTCCTAAACGAGAAAAGGAAAATTAAAAAATTTAAAAAGAGATTACTTCCATTTAATTAGGCTATAAAATCAATTAATTAAATTGTAAAAAAATATGCAGTGGCGAACCATGCGCATATCGAAAGGTGCAGTAAAAAAACATAGCTGTGCACTTTTCATTGCTGCCGGTATAAAAAAAGATGTTTGATAATTTTTATTCCAGTAAGTAAGAGCTAAAAGTTCAAGCTTCAAAATAAAAAAAAGATCGAATAAATCCATTAAATAGTTTTGGAGATATTTGCATTCAAAAATGTGTATTTTTTTAGGTGGGCCGATATTTTTGAGCAGAAGTGTATAACCAAGCAACTGAAATCCTTTGTTTACAGTATTACGCATGTGACTATTGAAGTTTAATTGTTTATCAAATATAACACCCAAGTCTTTAATTTCCTCTAGCAATTGCAATACAACACCGTTAATGTGATAGTCCATATGAAAAGGTCTAAATGTTCGATGAAATGAGATAGCATAACATTTTTTTATGTTTAAGACCATCCCATTAAGTTCACACCATTTCACTAGGTTATCAATATCAAATTGCAATAAATACTGGTCACAGACTGACTTTATTGCTCTATATAACTTAAGGTCGTCAGCAAAAAGTAGGATCTCACAAAACTGAATTACTGTTATTATATCATTTATAAATAATAAAAAGAGTAGGGGGCCAATGTGCGATCCCTGAGGCACTCCTGAGGTTACCAAGATACAAAAAGAGATAAAAATTTTTATTTTCACCTGCTGTGTTCGATCGCTTAAAAAACTCATAATCCACTTTAACATGACCCCATCAATGCCCAAAGCTCTTAATTTTTTAAACAAATACCTATGAGGAACTGTGTCAAATGCCTTTCTAAAGTCGGCGTAAAATGAATCCACCTGAAGCTTCATTTCAAAAGCATTCAGAATATAGCTCTCATAAATTAACAAATTAGAGATTTTTGGTATGGATGATTGCTTGCAAACTCCACGATAATTTAAAATATCTTCTTTATTCCCAGATTTAAAAATTGGCATTATAAATGTTGATTTCCAAAAATTTGAAAAAACTCCAATACTTAAAGAAAGATTGAAAAGTTCTTTTAAAGGTTGTAGCAAATTATTTTTGCAATTTAATAATATTAGATTTGGCACTCCATCAGGACCATAAGAAGCACTAGTTTAAACTAGTTATAACCTCTAGTACATCTTCAGATGTAACTGACATTTTATTTATATGAACAGTCTTCTCAAAGTTATATTCATGTGATGGGTCAGAAGTATCATTTGTGTAAAGAGAGGAGAAAAATTCCGCAAAAAGGTTAACTGTATCCTCACTACATGAACTTACTTTATCATTAAAAAACATTGTGGAAGGAAATTCATTTTCATGTCTCTTTTGACTTGCATACTTCCAAAACTTATTGGCATCACTTTTTATATTTTGTTCAATGTTGTACAGATATTCCCTATAGGTTTGTTCTGTTAGCTCTTTACACTGAGAACGTATTCTTTGAAAAATTAAATAGTCCTCATCTGAGTTAGTTGATTTATAATTTTTATGTGCAATTTTTTTTTCTTAAATAAGTTGTTTTAAACGGGACGTGTACCATTGAGGAAATATAGAACTTTTAAATCTAGCTATTGGTACAAATAGAGAGAAGGCTTTATATATTATGTCGTAAAATTGTTCTACAGCTTTATTTATATTTTTTTTATCGAGAATATCCCAGTCAATCTCAGCTAGATATTCATTCATTCCAATAAAATTTGATTTCTTGAAATCATAAGAGAAGTCATCATATTGCATTTCTTTCTCTTGATCAAACTTTATATCGAATGTATATCCAGTATGATGAAGAGTATGACTTATTAGGGGATCTTCTGCCGAAGATACTTTTATATTATCTTAATTCGAAAATAACAAGTCAAGATAGACGCCTCTATTGTTTGGTATATCAATATGCTGAAAGAAGTTCAGATAAGCAAATTTCTCTGAGACTTGGACTGCTGGTGAGTTTGCAGGGCAAAGAGCTGTAGAACTATATTCGTCGTGTTCCCAGTGAGCTTCCGGAAGATTGTAGTCACCCAAAATCACCAACTTACTATCACGATAGTTATTTGTAACAGTTTCAACTGTTTCACAATGAGAAACATATAAGTTTAAATAGTCTTCCTGATTGATACCAGGTATACACGATTTAGGTGGAATGTATAGACAGCCAAATACAAAATTGCTTGAAAAGCCAGTTATTTCAATAAAAATATCATCAACATGTTCAGAGTCCGTTTGCAACTTGATTAACTTTGACCGAATTTTCTTGTGGACTGCCATTAATACACCGCCACCACGAGATTTGTTCAACGAATTTCTATCGCATCTATAAACATTATAATTTTTTAATGATATTTCAACTTCACTGTAGTCCTTTGTTAACCACGTTTCCGCAATTGCTATAATATCGTAGTTACTGTTTAATACATTATTTTTAAATTCGCGTAATCTTTGCCTAATACTTCCTACATTGTGATAGTAAACTGATAAAACACTTTTTTTTAAATTTAGTTTTTTAATTGAAAAATTTGAGGTACACTATTAATATATTTGATGGTGACTTTTTCGCCTTGTTCTTCACGTTTTGCCAATTGTTCTCTAAGATTTTTCATAAATTCTCTTTGAAGTGGTGTTGAATCAGCAGAGTATTTGTAAACCGGGTTAACAAGTTGCTTTTTTGATTTTAATGCTTTTTGTACTGATGATTGATCCCTTAGAACTACTTTAACTGGCCTTTTTTTGTTCGGAACTGCTCGACCAATACGGGTAACATTAACTATATTCTGACTCAGTTGCAAGGTGCTAAGTACTTTTGTAACTTCATTTTTATCATGTTGAATTTTTACCTCTATGACTTTAGAGGTTGACTCGGGTAAATCGTAGAAAAGAAGATTTTTGCTGCGATTTATTCGGTCGTTTATTTCGCCAATCATAAGTTCCGAACTATTTTTAGATTTTTGCTTCAACTCAGATATTTCCACCCTAAGTGCTAAATTTTCTGATTTAATTTCGTTAAACTCTTTTCTGTGTTCTTCCAATTCTGTCAGAATATCTTTAATTGACGAATCCAGCTTATTAAAATTTTCTGTACAAAATTGACGCATTTCTGATTTAAAGCTTTTTAATTCCTTTTTCAAAGTAGACAAAAAAGTATCGTTTGGTTCATTATCCCCAACAGAAAAGCTCCTTTCTTTAGACAACGTACAATGTAAACAGACTCAGCGGGGTGTATTTGGTTTATTCAAATCAGAAAGAAATTGTTTAATTTCATCTAGAGTAAGATTTGCGCAATCTCGATGCCATAAGCCATTGCATTTTGTACAATTTATGCTGTATGCACTTGCATTTACTTTCTTTAAACATTTTGCGCAAGAAGACATAATTTTGAGAATTAAAAACACGTCCGGCAACGCTGCTTCGCAGAAAGTAAATAAACACGCAAAAAAGAGTGATGAGTTTGGTAGAAAAACGAGTGGGTGATTTAATAAATAATATCGGTTTATGTGTACTTGCCCATTAATTTTAGGATTATTAAAGTCACAGGTAAATAGAAACACAAAATCACTTTAAACAACTTTTAACGAGTAATACACCCAAGTGTTTCCATGTGTTATTATGTAAAAAAAATGTAAAACTAGCAATTGTTTATTTTTAATAGGCATACTTAGGCCATGGCTACCTATTATTTTGGTATTAAGAAAACTTAATCTTAATATTTTTGACATAATTTTTCGCAAAATTATAGATTTTTATTTAAAAATAAAAGGTGTTGGATAAAATTAAATTCTCAACTCGTGTATTAAGTGATTTTATCCACTTAATACACTACTTAAGAAAATAACTATTATTTCAAGAAAAAATATATTCTTATTTTCTAAAAATTACAGAAATATATTAATTTTAAAAAATAATAACAGAAATTAAAAAATAACATTAATAAGATAACGAAAAACAATAAGGTACCTTATTTAATAGCAGTTGAAACCTTAGAAGGACCCGAACCTTCATTCCTATATGGGTCAAATTTTTTAATACCCTACCCCAGGCAACCACAAGATGACGGATCACGTCTTTATCACGTGAGAAAGACGTCGAAAAGGGGGTCAAGTCGCAAGCTGCCCAAAATATGACCTAAATGAAACGTCATACGGTGCCCAAAAAAAAACGTCGCTTCAGTAACGTTTTTATCACGTCAAAAAATAGTCAGACAAGTGACGTCAACAAATAAATAATTAGAAGTACCTGTAGGTATTTCTAATTATTTATTTATTGACATATGTAAGAACATATATTCATATAATAGAAGAATAATGCTTTTTTTCCTATTTACTTTTTACTGTCGCAACTAGAATTTTCATCCACGTCGAAAAGAACACGTTTCATTCACGTCGAAAAGATCACGTTTCATCCACGTCGAAAAGATCACGTTTCATGCACGTCGAAAGATCACGTCATTGTGGTGGGACTTATTCACGTGATTTTAACGTCAATAAAACGTCATTTGGAAACGTGATTCCAGGCATCGGGTGACGTTTTTTTCACGTTTCTGTAACGTGATTTGGTTGCATGGGACCACCTTCACATGTCAATCTCACCGATTTTCGTCAAATTTGATACACAAGTTCACTAATGCATTGTAACAACAAATGTAAAGTAAAAAAGCTTAAAAAAATTTTTTCGCCGATTTATGGACAAAACAAGTTTTTGTGGTTTTTCATAAATTATAAAATTTTTGAAATGCAACTTTTTCAAAACTCTTTTATAAAATGTTTATTTTTTGTTAAAAATTGCTCAAAATTTGTGATATTACAAACACGTAAATGCTTTATAAAGGGAAATGCGCAAATTAAAAAAAAATCACATTTAGCTCTTCCTCTTCTTCTTTAAATATAAAATTTTCTCGCTTTTTAGGGTCGCATTCAATCCAAATTTTGAAAGGGGGCCCCTAATTTTTTTGGGATGTCATATAAGGCAAACGGGAGCCCAAACATACCTCTATCGTTGATATAAAAATTGTTCTGGTATTTTGAGATCTAAACCCTCTATGAGCCCCTTAAATATATATATATATATATATATATATATATATATATATATATATATATATATATATATATGTTGCTCTTCTTCTTCTTTAAATATAATTTTTCCTCGCTTTTCAGGGTCACATTCAATCCAAATTTTGAAAGGGGGCCCCCAATTTTTTGGACATGTCAAATAAAGCAAACGAGAGCCCAAACATACCTCTATCGGTGATATAAAAAAGTCCAAACTCTTTTATAAAATGTTTATTTTTTGTTAAAAATTGCTCAAAATTTGTGATATTACAAACACGTAAATGCTTTATAAAGGGAAATGCGCAAATTAAAAAAAAATCACATTTAGCTCTTCCTCTTCTTCTTTAAATATAAAATTTTCTCGCTTTTTAGGGTCGCATTCAATCCAAATTTTGAAAGGGGGCCCCTAATTTTTTTGGGATGTCATATAAGGCAAACGGGAGCCCAAACATACCTCTATCGTTGATATAAAAATTGTTCTGGTATTTTGAGATCTAAACCCTCTATGAGCCCCTTAAATATATATATATATATATATATATATATATATATATATATATATATATATATATATATATATATATATATGTTGCTCTTCTTCTTCTTTAAATATAATTTTTCCTCGCTTTTCAGGGTCACATTCAATCCAAATTTTGAAAGGGGGGCCCCCAATTTTTTGGACATGTCAAATAAAGCAAACGAGAGCCCAAACATACCTCTATCGGTGATATAAAATTTGTTCTGGTATTTTGAGATCTAAACCCTCTTAAAAATGGCTAAAAATAGTAAAATAATAAAATTTGTGAAATTCAACTTTTAATATTTTGTTATAAAATGTTTATTTTTAGTTAAAAATTTCTCAAAATTTTTGATGTTACCAACACGTAAATGCTTTATAAAGAAAAATGCCCAAATTAAAAAAAATCATTTGGCTCTTCTTCTTCTTCTTTCTTAAATATTAATTTTTCTCGCATTTCAAGGCCGCATTCAATCCAAATTTTGAAAGGGGCCCCTTATTTTTTTGAGAATTTAAAAGGGGAAACTAGAGCCCAAACATACCTCTATCGATGATATAAAATTTGTTTTGGTTGTTTGAGATCTTAACCATCTACGAGCCTTTTAAAAATGGCTAAAAAATTGTGAAATGCAACTTTTTCAATATTTTGTTATAAAATGTTTATTTTTGGTTAAAAATTTCTCAAAATTTTTTATGTTACCAACACGTAAATGATTTATAAAGAAAAATGCGCACATTAAAGAAAAAATACATTTGGCCCTTCTCCTTCTCCTTTATGATTTATCCAAATGTTGAAAGAGGACCAATATTTTTTTTTGAGATGTAAAACAAGGCAAATTAGAGCCTAAACATACATCTAACGATGATATAATTTTTGTTTTTTGTTTTTTAAGATCTAAACCCTCTACCAGCCATTGGAAAATAGCTGAAAAATGGTAAAATTTAAAAATAAGCGCCTAAGCGTATTTTACCTATTCAAGAGCTATTTTCAATATACCTTTATCTTTACAATAATTACAAAATAATGTAACGATGGGCTTTTTAGCACTTTTGAAAATCATTTAATTTATTTTGGATATATTTTATTCATGGGACCAACTTACCCTTGAAAAAAAAACTGCAACTGCAACATATAAAAAATCACTTTTTGATATATTTTAGTCATGCATTTTTTTGACCTCTAGACCTCAAATATAGTATGCAAATGACTTTAAATAATAACTAGACATCTACCAAAAATAAAGTCTCTAGGTTAATTCGTTCAAAATTTACCAATAAATGTTTTAAATATTTTTGAAACATATTTTGAACGATTTGATCTAGAGACTTTATTTTTGGTAGACGTTTAAGCAGTACAAAAAGTAATTTGCATAATGAACTGGTCAAACCATTCGAAAGTAATTAAGAAAAATATAAAAAGTGGTAGTTTTACCCAGCTTTGATTAATTTACTTTGATTTTTACAAAAATAAATCTAGATCTTCTCCTGCACGTGAAAAACAATTTAAAAAAAAATTAAGATAGTGCTAACATACATACAGACATGCCGACAGACGATTTTTTGCAGATTTCGAATCAAAATGTTCTAAAAAGTCGAGAAAAAAGAAAAAACATGATCAACAATATTTACCCATCATGCACGAATTTTACATTTTACACTATTTTGGATATGCCAATGGCATATGATGCCATATACAAGGAATTCGCACCTTTATAAAGCAATATTTTCGGTATAAATGTTTACTGAGCAAACTTTGCTCTAATGTTAGTCGTTTTCGAGATTTATCTCTATATACAGTCCATTAATTCATAAAATTCAAGGAAACGAGACTATTTTTAAAAGGTTATTGCTCCAAAACTGTTAAAGGTGC
>OY294050.1:37634862-37688111 GCA_958510825.1 Brachypterus glaber
ATTACAGTTATGAGTACTGTAATCGTAATACTAACTGGCAAGAGGAAGAGAATAGGTAAAATTTTGCGTGTAAACTATATACGATCTTGAATTTTTCACATTCCACCCAGGTGCCAATTAATATTGAGTAAACAATATGTATAGTCAAAATAATATTTAGAATTCTTAATTTCAGAGTACTTTACTCGAGTAGACTTATTTTACTGGATAAAAAGACAGTAAGAAATATAATCCCACAATAAAAATTAATTAGTTCATATTGAATTTGATACTTATGGAATTAAGGGGTTAAGGTCGGTATTCCATTGCAAGGCGCTGGTTTAATTACCAAGATGATTTATCTTGAAGAACAAATATAGTCCAGTCAAATAACAAAAAATTCCCGTGTTAAATTGCAATAAATGTACACGGGCTGATATTTTAAAGGGTAGTAGTGGATAGTTATTCACCGTTCTGTTACCATCCACTACCACCCTTTAAAATATCAGCCCATGTACATTTATTGCAAATAATAAATGTATTATTATTTGACTGGACTAATAAAAAAGATGTTAAAAAGAAAACAGTAGTTAAAATAAGAAATTCCGTACATGCTGTAACTTTTTCAATACTTCTTTTTATTTCCACACTGGGTAATAAAATTTGATAAATTGTTTATAAACTATTCAACAATCGCCGAAGTGAAAAGGAAATGCCAGATCGTTCATTTATTTTCCAAGTACTGTAGAAAAATAAACATCTGCACATAGTAAGTAATGTGGAAGCTATACATCAGGTGGGCATGTTAAGTATTTCATTGATGGTGCTTTTCTTGAGATTGTTACAATGGCTGCGTTCAATAAAAACAGCAGAACTAATCAAAAGTCATCAAATGATAAGTTTTGCTAGCAAACTGCTGAACGGTTAATATCTGTCACTTGTCACAATACCCACAAAAAGTACATTCCCGCGCTTTAATAAAATAAATCAAAAGTAATCATTTCAAAACGTTGATGGGGAATGATTCAGCCACATCTGTCAATCGAAACTAATCAATGAGTTCAGTAGTGATTTGACAGCTTTCGATGTGTTTTGCTGTTTCCATTAAACGCAGCCAATATATACCTATAGGAATATCTTTTGTATAAATTCTTAAAAATTATTGGATCTAAAAGTATTTTAAATAATATGCTGTGATAGATATTTCTGGGTAATAATGACAAGACAAAATGGGTAATAAAAGAGTACTCAAGAACGGCTACCTCAAGGTTCCGTACTTGCTCCAATACTGTTTAGTACTTGTGGCTGATATGCCATAAACTATAAGCAAAAAGTTTATTTATGCAAACGATTTGGGACTTGCTGTTAGTTGTGATTCAAGAAACTAAATAAATTGAAGGGTTTTAGGTGAAAAGCTCTAGCCACAGTGTGTAAACTTTACACACTGGATGTAAAAATATAATACACACCTCATTTATATTAACGCTTCGAGTATAAACTCACATCAGCAGCAGCTGCAAGTAAATTACCCATGCACGTGGATGTAAAAATTTATCTCAGTGTAGTAGAAAACTCGCTTAAACTTGTAAAAATATTTTACGAGTTTTAGCGAGTTTAGTGAAAAAGTATTAACTAGTTTTCAGAGAGTAAAAAACTAGTAGAAACTTGCTCAAACTCGTGAAAATATTTTCAAAAAATCCTAGATTTTAAAAGTTTAAAAGTTTCTACTAGTATTTTATGAGGAAATTCCCATGAAAATTTACTAGTATTTACCAGTATTTAACGAGTATTTTTCTACAAGGATTAACGGGTTTTCAGCGAGTAAAAAAAACATATTAAAATTTGAAGTCTTTAGCTCAAAGCGTTCTCAAGTTATAGTGATTACAAATTTTCCTGGACAGACAGATATACAGATTGACCGACACACAGATTTAATAAAATAAATCAAAAGTAATCATTTCAAAACGTTGATGGGGAATGATTCAGCCACATCTGTCAATCGAAACTAATCAATGAGTTCAGTAGTGATTTGACAGCTTTCGATGTGTTTTGCTGTTTCCATTAAACGCAGCCAATATATACCTATAGGAATATCTTTTGTATAAATTCTTAAAAATTATTGGATCTAAAAGTATTTTAAATAATATGCTGTGATAGATATTTCTGGGTAATAATGACAAGACAAAATGGGTAATAAAAGAGTACTCAAGAACGGCTACCTCAAGGTTCCGTACTTGCTCCAATACTGTTTAGTACTTGTGGCTGATATGCCATAAACTATAAGCAAAAAGTTTATTTATGCAAACGATTTGGGACTTGCTGTTAGTTGTGATTCAAGAAACTAAAAGAATTTTAAGACAATACCTTGTGTGATTATTATAGAAAATGGAGACTTACACCCAGCCCTAAGAAAACAGAGAGCTCCTGTTTTCAGTTAAACGACAATTTAGCAAATGTGCAACCTTCTGTTTATTTTGATGGAAACTTATTAGGTAAAATCCCACACCTAAATAATTAGGAGTCACGCTTGATAGGACACTCACTTATTTGAAAAATACAGCTGCTGAAGTACGAACAAGAAACAACCCTAGCGAAACAAACTACACTGAAAGAAATTACATTGAAAAGGTGTAAAAGAATACACTCTATAAATGTGTAAATTTTAGACCATTATATAAATGTACATCAACATTGATGTGACACTAGAGTGTGTATTTTTACATCCATACCTTCTGCAACAATACACTCGGAGCTCAAGAAAGTCTATTTTTATAAACATACCTTTAGCAACAATACACCCGAAGTGTAAAAATTACACTTCTGATGTAAAAGCCAGCCAATCGCGGGCGTTAAGCTAGTCACGTGACTCGAGAATCCCTGCTTCATCGAGTCTGGTGGCTGTCGACCATTATAATTGTTTATGTTTGTAAGAGCGTACGTATAATTTTGTGTTTGCTAGATTTTTCAAAGAAATAATTGGTAAGTGTTGATTAAAAGTAAATATTTAAAAAGTGTGATTAATACAATATCCTTAAAACATACATTTTATAATATTTTACTTATTTAGCAACACTGGCCTGCAAATTTTGAGTTGTTAAGACTTGTGTATGTTTTCTGTTTCTATTTTATATTGGTACTTTTTTTAGCGCTGATTACTAGTCATCGGCGAATTTCCAGTGCTCGCATAGGCGCCGTGTCGATTCTAGCGTTGAGGCAAGATTTTAAATATTTACATTTTTATTTCTTTTTATCTTGATTTTTTTTAATGATTCCATTTAAACGACTTAGGTGGGAAAAAAAGTTATCGACTAATTAAAAATTAAAAACTTTCGTATTCTTAAAAGAAAAAAATCAATTATCGTTTTTTTCTTAGAAAAACACCGATACATATTTATAGTTAATATACATAGTCAATATTGTTGTGTGTAACAAATTAGTCGTCAAATGTTTCGATTTAGTGACCTTTATAAAAATTTCCCTCATAATTCGGCAAAATTATTCCGTAAACCTATGTTTCTGTGTTTATTTTCAATGTTGATGAGTCATAACTGAGTTTATTTCGAATACTGCTGATTACGAATATACGTTTTATTTTTCTGTTGCGTAGTTTTTCCATAAAACACTATAAATAGAAAAATAACAAAATGGTTATTCTACAGCCTGTTCCAGAACTCGCGTACCGAAATTTGAGGGTATATTAAAAATCCTCTGGAAAATATGAAAAAATTTTCAAAAAAAATCCATCTTCGTTCAATTCAAAAATAAGAACGCTTTAAGTGGACCAATACTGTTGCTGATTATAAATTACCATTAAAGGTTGAATTTGTAGCTATGGAAGCAAATTTAATTATCGCAGGTACATATTCTGGTGATTAATGTGACATAAATATTTATTAATGTCATAAAAAAATATCAAAACTTTCATGATGTTTACTTCAGAAGAGTATTGCGAAATGCTAATTTTATATGGCGAGTGTGGCCGGAGTGCTTCAGCTACATCTGTAGAATATTCTATTCGTTTTCCCAATAGAGAACATCCTAGCAGAAATGTTATTTTAAGATTGGTGCAAAGGGCAAGAAATTCTGGAAATTTAACTCCAAACAAAAAAGAGATTGGAGGCGCTCCGCGAACTGCAAGAACTGTTGATAATGAAGAAGCTGTCATTCAGGCTTTTGAAGAAGAACCTGAAACAAGCCTTAGTATCGTGGCTAGAAATCTTGATATGTCTAAGGCCTCTGTTCAACGAATTCTAAAAGATGAAAAAATGCACCTCTTTCATTACACTCGAGTACAATGCTTGACACCGGAGGACTATCCTTTACGAGTCGAATTTTGCACATGGCTGTTGCAGAAACATCAAGAAAATGAAAACTTTGTAAAAAGCATTCTTTTTACGGATGAGTCTGGGTTTCAAAGAGATGTTTTTTTTAATTCAAGGAATTCTCATGTTTGGGGACAGGAAAATCCCCATGCCTTCAGGCAAGGAAATCCCCAACGAAGGTTTTCCTTGAATATTTGGGCCGGAATTTTGGGAGATGCTATAGTAAGTTATTTTGAGAAATAAACCACCATAAAATGCTTAAAATATTTGTTTTTAGGTTGGACCCCATGAGTTTCCTGGCAGATTGAATTGCGAAACCTACACTAACTTCTTAAGGGATGAAGTGGAAAATCTTATTGATGACATCCCACTTCAAAGGTTGGCAAATGTGGATAACATCTGGTTTCAACATGATGGCTGTCCAGTGCATTTCTCAGAAACGGCAAGAAGCCAACTCGACATCAGTTTTCCAAACAGTTGGATAGGCCGTGGGGGTCCCAGAAGGTGGCCTCCTAGATCCCCTGATCTCACTCCAATGGACTTCTTTTTATGGGGCCATGTAAAAAATTTAGTGTATAGAAATATGCCAGACACTGTAGAAGAACTAGGAGACCGAATACATGAAGCGCTTGAGTCAGCAACTCCAAATATGATTATTAATGCCAGGAGAAGTCTGTTAAAAAGAGCTGCTTTATGTGTTCAAGTTGGTGGAGGTCATTTTGAACATATTCTTTAGCATGCTTCATACATTGAACGCGAGTTTGCTAAAAATAATGCGTTTCTTCATCTTTTAGAGTTCATTAAACACAGGACAGACATATCAAGATTTCTTGCCACGATACTAATGCTTGTTCCAGATTATTCTTCAAAAGTCTAAATGACAGCTTCTTTATTATCAACAGTTTTTGCATTTCTGTTTGCGTTTAAACTTCCAAAATTCCTTGCCCTCTGCACCAATCTTAAAATTACATTCTAGCTAGAATGTTCTCTTTTCGGAACACCGATAAAAATTTTTCCTATGTTCATTACTTTGAAATAAATAAATAAAATTCAGTTATTGTATTTTTATTTCATTAATTTGTATTAAGAATTTATAGCCAGTAAATCAATTAAAAGATCTGAGTTTCTAATAAAAAAAAACACTACATTCAGCGCTCTGAATGGAGTTGCAGCGGCAGTTTGTTGCTGCCGTCTAAGACGGGTATCATAAAACCGCCGCCGGATGGAGTGACCCTATAAAAATAGAATATTTGATAGCCTCTGTCGGTTTTGTCAAAATATAATAACCTAAAAAGATTCTAAAGTTGAAAGTCTTAAACAATGCACGAGTCAACCATTAAAATGCAACCATAGTTACTAATAAGTAGGGAAAAACTAATTTTTAGGTAATTTAAAATCAGCAACAGGATTGGTCAGATTAAATAGCTTCCTTTTTAATTAGTATTGAAGATGGATTTTTTTTTTAATTTTTTTTATATTTTCCAGAGGGTTTTTAATATACCCTCAAATTTCGGTACGCGAGTTCTGGAACAGGCTGTATTTTTTTTTAATAAATTGAAGGGTTTTAGGTGAAAAGCTCTAGCCACAGTGTGTAAACTTTACACACTGGATGTAAAAATATAATACACACCTCATTTATATTAACGCTTCGAGTGTAAACTCACATCAGCAGCAGCTGCAAGTAAATTACCCATGCACGTGGATGTAAAAATTTATCTCAGTGTAGTAGAAAACTCGCTTAAACTTGTAAAAATATTTTACGAGTTTTAGCGAGTTTAGTGAAAAAGTATTAACTAGTTTTCAGAGAGTAAAAAACTAGTAGAAACTTGCTCAAACTCGTGAAAATATTTTCAAAAAATCCTAGATTTTAAAAGTTTAAAAGTTTCTACTAGTATTTTATGAGGAAATTCCCATGAAAATTTACTAGTATTTACCAGTATTTAACGAGTATTTTTCTACAAGGATTAACGGGTTTTCAGCGAGTAAAAAAAACATATTAAAATTTGAAGTCTTTAGCTCAAAGCGTTCTCAAGTTATAGTGATTACAAATTTTCCTGGACAGACAGATATACAGATTGACCGACACACAGATTTCTATTGGTAAACTATTGTTTTTGTATATTAAACGACGAGAAAATAAAAAAAATAAAAAAAAATTACTGACGCAGAAGAGGAAAGTAAAATTTAAATTAGATTTCCCATGCGAAGATAGGGTATCACAGCTAGTACATATGTATATAAACTCAATTTAACGTTTCCAAAACATATTATGTAAGTATCTTATTATTGCATTAAAAGAACTGATGTTAATTTGATTAATTCCTAAAACTAAATTCCCGTGCCAATAACGGGTGCACTGCTAGTATATATGTATACCAGACGTTGTAAAAAATGTTGCAGATAAATATAAATTAGTTATTAAATATATCAGCATTTAAATTTCAAAAATACAGGGTAGTATTATTAAACTCTGCGTTAAAAAGTGGTTGGGAAATGAAATTTTGACTGACATTTATATCTTTAATATTTTACCCAAAGCACACCCATGGTCATCCCATTATGAATTTTGGCACGTGGTTAAAGAAATATCTACAGATTATTATATCTTTTTATTAAAAAAATCAAAGATGGCGTATTCTGAGGTAATCGTCACCAAACATTGGCAACTTTGGTGACATCACCAAAATCACTAAATTTTACATATCTTTAAAACATATTAAAACACAACAAAATGGCTCTAAAATATATATATTTTTAAATCTGTATCTTTTAGCGTTACTGAGATAGAGCTGTTCAAAAACAGGCTGTTTGTGTGACTTTTGCATTTTTGGCCAATTTCAAAAGGCCGTAACTCCATAAATAATGGCCAAAAAAATCTGAAAATTATATAAGTTCTTATTAAGCATACGTAAAGCAAGTATACCAAAAATGATTAAAATGGAAGAAGTCGATGTCCAAAATTGCCCTTTTAGAGTCCTATTTGGCGTGGAATGAGCCAATAATAAAAATAAAGGGCCCATAGTACGCTTCGATTTTACAGAAGAGGCCTGATTTAATTTTTTAGCAATGGCTCGTGAAAAATAAATTAAAAGAGACCGCATTAAAAAAAGGTTTTATTTTCTAGCAAAGGTCCTTAAAAAATAGCAATGCCCGCTTTTGTTTTAATAACAATTTAATAATAATAAAAATAATAAGTGGATAGCGAAGGCCCGTAGGATACTTCGGGTGGGTCCCTTAAAAAATTAATTAGGAGGGCCAGCATCAAAATAAATTAAAAGGGTCGGCTTTGATTTTATAGAAAAGGCAAGCATAAAAAAGAAATTAAAAGGGCACGTTTGATTTTTCAGCAATGGCCCGTAAAATAAATTAGAAGGGCCCACCTTAAAAGAAATTAGAAGTGCCCGCTTTTTTAATTAACAAAACAATAATAAAAATATAAATAATAAGTCTATAGCGAGGGCCCGTATTACAGTTCGGATGGGCCCATAAAAAAATTGATTAATAGGGCCTGTAATAAATTATATATGGGGAAGCCTTGCTTTGATTTTATAGCATAGGGCCCGTAAAAGTTATATGGAAGGGCTCGCTTTGATTGTACATAAGAGGCAAGCTTATTAAAAAAATTAAAAGATCCGCTTTGATTTTTCATCAAGGTCCCGTAAAAATTTAATTATAAGGGCCCGCATTTAAATAAATTGGAAGGGCCCGTTTTAAAGAAGACCCAAGCATAAAAAAAGAAATTAATTGACTCGCTTTGATTTTCCAGCAAGGGTCCGTAAAAATAAATTAGAAAGGCCCGCATTCGCTTTTATTTTCCAGCAGAGGCCCGTAAAAATAAATTAGAGGGGCCCGCGTTAAAAGAAAAAAGCAATATAAAAAATAATAATAAAAATATAAATAATAAGTTGATAGCAAGGACCCATAGGACACTTCGGGTGGGGCCCGTAAAAAAATAATTAGGAGGATCTGCATTAATTTTACAGAAGAGGCAGGCATAAAAAAGAGATTAAAAGGACTCGCTTTGATTTTCCATCAAGGGTTCGTAAAAATAAATTAGAAATACCCGCATTAAAAAAATTAGAAGTGTCCATTTTTTTTTAATAAAAAAATGCAAATAAAAAGTTTGGATCGCATTAAAATAAATTAGAAGGATCCGCATTAATTTTACAGAAGAGGCTAGTACAAAAAAAGAAATTAAAAGGACTCGCTTTGATTTTCCAGCAAGGGCCCGTAAAAATAAATTAGAAAGGCCCGCATTAAAAAAATTAGAAGTGTCCGTTTTTTTTTTTAATAAAACACTGTAAATAATAAGTTGGTGGCAAGGGCCCGTAGTACACTTTGGGTGGGCCCATAAAAAATTGATTAGGAGGACTTTTAATTTTATAGCAACACCAATACACCAATTTTCACAAAAACAACCGCCGGGGTGAAAGGGGTGAAATTAGAAAAAAAATATTAAAAGATTTAGTTTTAGCGACCTCAAAAACTCCAATATATACATTTTCAAGAAAACTACCCTCTGCCCCTCAGGGGGTCGAGTAAGAATTTTGTTATTATCAGATTCACTTTCAGTAACCTGAAAAAGCCCAATATACCAATTTTCAGGAAAATTACCCCCGCTCCTTTGGGGGTAATAAGAAATTAGAAGCGCCCACATTTTTTTTAATAAAAAAATGTAAATAAAAAGTTTGAATCGCATTAAAATAAATTAGAAGGATCCGCATTAATTTTACAGAAGAGGCAAGTACAAAAAAAGAAATTAAAAGGACTCGCTTTGATTTTCCAGCAAGGGCCCGTAAAAATAAATTAGAAAGGCGCGCATTAGAAAAACTAGAAGTGTCCGTTTTTTTTTATAATAAAAACTGTAAATAATAAGGGCTCGTGGTAAACTTTGGGTGGGGCCCATAAAAAATTGATTAGGAGGGCCCGACTTTAAATAATTTATTAGGGTTTGCTTTGATTTTATAGCAAAGGGCTCGTAAACCTTACACCAATACACCAATTTTCACAAAAACTACCCCTGCCCATCAGGGGGTGAAATTAGAAAAAATGTATTAAAAGATTCAGTTTTTGCGACCTCAAATACACCAATATATAAATTTTCAAGAAAACTACACCCTGCCCCTCAGGACTCGTTTTGATTTTCCAGCAAAGGCCCGTAAAAATAAATTAGAAAGGCCCGCATTAAAAAAAATAGAACTTTCCGTTTTTTTTTTTAATAAAAAACTGTAAATAATAAGTTGGTGGCAAGGGCCCGTTGTACACTTTGGGTGGGGCCGATAAAAAATTTATTAGGAGGGCCCGAATTTAAATTTTTTTATAATCAGATTCACTTTCATCAACCTCAAAAACCCCAATATACGAATTTTTACGAAAACTAACCCCCCGCTCCTCAAGGGGTGAAATTAGAAAAAAAATATTAAAAGATTTAGTTTTAGGGACCTCAAAAACCCCAATACATAAATTTTCAAAAAAACTACCCCCTGCCCCTCAGGGGGTCGAGTAAGAATTTTGTTATTATCAGATTCACTTTCAGTAACCTAAAAAAGCCCAATATACCAATTTTAACGAAAATTACCCCCGCTTCTTTGGGTGTAAAAAGAAATTAGAAGTGTCCACATTTTTTTTAATAAAAAATGTAAATAAAAAGTTTTGATCGCATTAAAATAAATTAGAACAATCCGCATTAATTTTACAGAAGAGGCAAGTACAAAAAAAGAAATTAAAAGGACTCGCTTTGATTTTTCAGCAAGGGCCCGTTAAAATAAATTAGAAAGGCGCGCATTAAAAAAAATAGAACTGTTCGTTTATTTTTTAAATAAAAAACTGTAAATAATAAGTTGGTGGCAAGGGCCCGTAGTAAACTTTGGGTGGGGCCCATAAAAAATTGATTAGGAGGGCCCTACTTTAAATGTTTTAGTAGGGTTTGCTTTGATTTTATAGCAAAGGGCTCGTAAACCTTAAAAACACCTATACACCAATTTTCACAAAAACTACCCCTGCACCTCAGGTGGTGAATTTAGAAAAAATGTATTAAAAGATTCAGTTTTAGCGACCTCAAAAAGCCCAATATATAAATTTTCATGAAAACTACCCCCTGCCCCTCAGGACTCGTTTTGATTTTCCAGCAAGGGCCCGTAAAAATAAATTAGAAAGGCCCGCATTAAAAAAAATAGAACTGTCCGTTTATTTTTTAAATAAAAAACTGTAAATAATAAGTTGGTGGCAAGGGCCCGTTGTACACTTTGGGTGGGGCCAATAAAAAATTTATTAGGAGGGCCCGAATTTAAATTTATTTATAATCAGATTCACTTTCATCAACCTCAAAAACCCCAATATACGAATTTTCACGAAAACTACCCCCCACCCCTCAGGGGGTGGATTAAGAACTTTTTTATTATCAGATTCACTTTCAGCAACCTCGAAAACCCCAATATACCAGTTTTCACGAAAACTACCCCCCACCCCTCAGGGGGTAAAATTAGAAAAAAATATTATATTTTGACGAAAATATTGAACATATTTAAAAATATTTACCTCCTCACCTCCTCGGGAGTGGAGTTAGAAAAAACTTATCAGATTCAATTTCAGCAACCTCAAAAACCCTTATATAGCAATTTTCAAATTTTTCTAAAAAAAATGTATTTTCCCCATTTGCCCCCCGTATGTCAAATTTCAAGTCTCTAGCTTAAAGCGTTCTTAAGTTATCGTGCCCACAAGATTTCCCTGACAGACCGATCGACCGCCCGACAATTTTTTTTTACTTAAAATTGATTTATATTGACATAAAACGTCATAAAACGCTAAAATACGCAACAAAAAACATTTTTGCACGAATACAAGGCTTTCCGAAAATTTTCAAAATAGGAAAGCAAAATATGGTTTTTTCCCCATTTTTCCACTTAATGTAGAAGTCACAAAATAAAATATAAATGTCTTATTCATGTCACAATTTGCAAAAGAAAACCCTAGATAAATCGATACAACGTGCACTCACCATGTCATAGAACACTCGACTTACATACAAAAAAAAAAACGGTTTTTGTATCTGCTTGCGGGGAATTACTAGTTTGCGGATCCAAGGATTTTTTTTTAATTATGTGGTTACTAGGCTTACTTTTTTCTGGGTTACAATTTGTTTAATATTATTTTTGTTTTGTATTTTTCCTAGCCACATAAACTGACCACTATGCGTCGTCCTGACAAGACCATCATCTCCCGAGTTATTTCCTTATGTAGCAAATAGAAAAACCGAAGAAATGATGATATCATATATTTTTTATTTATTTATGGTACTAGTGGGTAAAGTAAGATATTGCCCATGGGAAAATTAGGCGTCAGCCAAGCAGGTTAATTTTCGAGAGGGCAATATCGGTTTACCCATAAGTGCCATACAAGGTTTTATCCAATAAATAGCTTAGAAATTCATTTTTGTATTAAAAATTTTAATGACATTTACAATAAAATAATTTGACAAGTGACAGTTGAGTGGGTAAAATAAATAATTATCCACTCAATAAAGTAAAAGCCACGCGGGGGTTATTATTGAGTTTATCTATTTAAAATAAAGCTGGTAATTGTCTCATTATCTGTATGTATTGGATAAAAAAAGTTTAAATCTCTGTCGACGGGTCTATTACTTGCTGAATTCGATGTACATGTACAAAGGAGGATATCAGGAAACGGCGATTTTTGGCCTCGCTGCGTAACTTTTCTGACCCTTATAAAATCATTGCTTGTGTCATTGGAAAACCAAAAGTCGGTCAAAAATGTAAATTTTTGCATACGACTATTTTTGATAACGCTGATTATGAATATGATGATAAAAATTGTTAAACACCAAATCCTGCGTCATTAGGGTGATAATTTTTGTTTGTTTTTGTCCGATTTTGATAAAATTTGGAACGCTGGTTTCTTGTTATGACTTATATGTGTTCATCCATACCCATAAGTTCAATATTTAAAATGGCGTAGGAAATATAGCAAAAGAAGTTTATTAAACAAACCGAGGTGCTAAAACACCCCATAAAAAAACTTAACATTTATATTACAAACGTCACTTCTGTAATCAAGGCGAATCTTTTGCTGCCTCAATCATTAAAATTGGTCTAATAGTTTGGGCTGTAGGTGGGAACAAACAAATAAACAAACAAAAATATATACAAAAGTCTAGTTTCGCTTTGCTATGGTCGGGCAGCAATTCGGCTATTTAATCGAATTAACACACACCGCGAAACAAGAGTTTTGTGTACATTTTTGGTTTGTTTGTTTGTTTGTTTGTTCCCACCTAAGCCCTAACTACTAGACCGATTTTGACAAACGAGGCAGTAAATGATTCTTCTTAATTACACGAGTGACATAGGTAATAAAAAAATATTTTTGCTTTTTTGTCGGGTGTTTTGGCACCTCGGTTTATTTAATAAACTTCTTTTACCATATTTCCTACGCCATTTTAAATTTTAAACTTATAGGTATCGAACCACACATAAGTCATCATACGAAACCTGCACTCCAAATTTTATCAAAATCGGAAGAAGAAAAAAATTACCACCCTAATGACGCGGTATTTGGTTTTTCACAATTTTTATTATAATATTCGTATCAGCGGTACCAAAAATAGTCGTATGCAAAAATTCAAATTTTTGACCGACTTTTGTTTATCAAAGTTCACTGTGCATTTTAACAATGTTCCCTTCACTTCTGGGAAAAATGATGGTTATTTTCTGTCTTCTAAGGATCCAATCAATAAGTTTATATGGGTCGAAAAGTTCCGCAGCCAGGCCAAAAATCGCCGTTTCGTGACATCCTCCTTTGTCTGCATTAGCAATGCAGATTTGCAATTTGAGGTGATGACCTCTTTTTTGTCATCAAAAATCTGGCGCTAGGGTTTTTTTACCGCCAGGGACAAAGAAAAAGCTTTTTTTTTGGTTGTGATGACCTTTTTTTTTAGTCATGAAAAATCTAGCGTGTATTACTTCTCATTAACGTTGCATTACGTGCATTACTTCGCATTACACGGAAAGAAATTAGTGGGCTCTGCGATATACATTATAAGATATTTGGTAACAGTGGCAAATTATAGTGATTTAAGCTATAGATTATAAGGGACACAATAACTAATAATGTTAAAAATAAATTGGAAACGATTATATATATTACAGACACGATTATATTTATTACAGGCACTATTATAAATTTACAGAAATTTTATTATATTATAAAAATTATTAGCACGGACAATAATTAAATCTATTTAAGCTATAAATGCCATACTATTTGTTATATTTTATTATTCACTAAACAATTAAAGTATTTCATATAAATTTTTACACTGACTGCCATAATTGTAAGAGAAAGCCTTGTATTTATATAATAAGCGATTATAATTTGCTTGGTATGTGTGTTATAGCGCTCCTAGCTATAATTTTTTTTTCCGTGTAACTCTCCATTACTTGCATTTCTTGTCTTTTATATGCAGTAGGGGAAGGGGGGCTAGTGTTAACAGGGGCAAGTATTAACAGTCAATTTTTAGAAAAACTACATGCACCAGACACTTTATATTTACAAGATACTTTCGTTTAATAGTACCCTAAGCGACAAGATACCTAACTTGGTGCCAGAACTTCGTATGTGGTCTATACAAATGATGTCACTTTTTTGTCATGTAATCGTAAAAATTTGCTCTTTAAATTTTTTGAATAAAAATTCAGTATAAGATTAAGAAATATAAAATTTATATCAATATATGGATAATTTAATTGGCTTCATTCATTTATAATTATTTTTTGAATAAGTTTTCTAGTTTCTCTGTAAAACATATTTTTGCAAAAAATTGCAAAAAGGGCTTTTTTTTTAATTAACATGTTAAAAATTTCATGGGGCAACAAATATTTGCATGCTAATTATACAGCAAAAATTATTTTATCAATTTTTCTTTATTTTAATCGAAATTTATTTATTTTAGCCTTAATATAAGTTATTTAATTATTTTTTTTAAGAATATTACTCAGTTTTTAATGTTTTTTTTAATGTTAATTTACTTTATCGTTTTTTACTTTTATATTTTTTATTCTTTTCTTATTTAAAAACGTTAATTTTTAAACTTTCTTTCTGTTCTCTTTGATACATATTATATCATTTAGAGTTTTGTTTTAATTTAATTTTTTTCACATAAAAAATTAAGTAACTCTATATTTTTCAATATGAAACGAAATTTAAAAAATATTTTAATATTTTAACCCTCTTATTTAAGTTTTAATTAATAGGGTTTATCTCCCATTTGATTACATAGGTTGAAACTTGCCGTATGGCTGGTAATTCTTGCCCCAAAAATGGGGCAAGTGTTAACTTTTGATATTTTTTGTTTAAATTAATAAAAGTTAAATTTTTTATTTTTTCACTATAAAAAATATATTAATATTTTAACCCTCTTATTTAAGTTTTAATTAATAGGGTTTATCTCCCATTTGATTACATAGGTTGAAACTTGCCGTATGGCTGGTAATTCTTGCCCCAAAAATGGGGCAAGTGTTAACTTTTGATATTTTTTGTTTAAATTAATAAAAGTTAAATTTTTTATTAGCTGAAGGTTAAAATTTTTATATTCTACAAAATAAAAGTACAAAAATTAATTTTTGTAGGCAGTACGATTTTTCCCAAAAAATGTTAAGACTAGCCCCGCCTTCCCCTACCTGCATTATGGGAGATTTAGCTCAGCGGTCTAAGGCATCGATATAGCATTGACACTGAGCTAATGATCGTGAGTTCAAACCTCACTGGCGCCAATTGCCTTTTTCAGTTAATTAATAATTAAAATTTGGCGAAGGCTTACTTCCTAGATATATTGGTTCGAAAGTCAATTACTCTACTACTAGCCCACACAAGTCCTGGACTTAGGGGATGCTTAATTAAGTAGAATAGTACGAGGTTAAAAAACAAACATAAACATAAACATTACTTCGCAAAAACCTTGCTATACCTGTATTACTTAAAAATATCGTGAATTTTTGTGCATTTTCTGCACTAGGTATACAGAAAATTCCCCAGTGGTAGACCCCTTGATCTCTATAATTATTCCCGGGTGTTAGTACCCTGCTGAAAATGACGGGTCTGGGCGTTTATAAATGGTGCATAAACCGGACTTGAGCGGATGAAATTCACCCTCTCAAGCCCGGTCTATGCAACATTTATACCCGCGCAGACCCGTCATTTTCAATAGGGTAGTATAATATACTACTATAGTAGTATAAAATACGCGCTAGGCGCTGTGAATAGTACGGTAACACCCGGGAATAGAGATCGAGGGGTCTACTACTGGGGATATTTCTGCGGTATAAAAGTTAAAGAGTGTCACATAAAATTTACAACTTTGGCGAAGTCGCCGGATATTCCATTCTAATATTTTTAATCGCTAAATTGTTTATAAACAATCGTAAAAAATAATTATTCAAATCATTAAGTTACAATAAAAGAAAGTTTAACCTTGTATCATTTGTATTAGGTATTGGTTTATAAATAGATATATTAATACAAGTATTACTTGAAGCCTTTAGTACCACACTGATAGAAATATTGTTGTAATATAGGCGCCAACCATATATCGTAATACAGGGTGTTCCGTGAGGAAAGGGAAATATTTAAAGGATGTGCTCTAGAGGTCAAAATATGAAAAAAAGTTCCCATAAATATATGTCCAGAAACGACTCGTAAGGGAGCTACGCACTTTTAAAGGGGTACCAAAATTTCGATTTTTTTATTAATAACTTAGAATCCTTTTGTCTTATAGCATCGAGATTTAGCATGTGATCTATGCTTTATAAGACCTATCAGTCAATGGTATTTGCATGTAGTTAATTTAACCAGGGGCGTCCGTAATGGGGGGGCCTTATCACTTTTTTGCCCCAAACTTTTTTATGCTTAACTTTTTTGAGGGTTTATTTTTAGAATAGTATTACTAAGGTAAAAATACATTAAAAATGTATTCTTGTTGCAATACCATAGGATTAAGCGTTTTCGAGAAAAATACAATTAAAGGCAAAATTATACGTCAAAAATTAAACGCTAGAATGTTAAAAACCTAAATTTCAATAATGCAGGGTAATTCTACATTGAAAGCTAAGAAAAAAAGTTTTCTACGTGTATGTCCGCAAATCGCTTTTAAAGGTAACATGACCCCTTAAAATATTGGAGACCATAACTCCTCTAGCATTGATTTTTGGAATTACGTATATCAATACTTTTTTCTTAGTTGTTGGTGTACAGTAACCCGACGCCATTGAAATTTTGGTTTTTAACATTTTAATGTTTATTTTTTGGTTTTCGAAAGGTGCAATTTTGCCTTTAATTGTATTTTTCTCGAAAACGGTTAATCCTATGGTATTACAACCAGAGTACCTTTTTAATGTGTTTTTATCTTAGTAATACTATTCTAAAAATAAACCCAAAAAAAAGTTAAGCAGAAAAAAGTTTGGGGCAAAAAAGGGATTAGACTCCCCATTACGGACGCCCCTGGTCAGATTAACTACATGCAAATACCATTGTCTAATAGGCCTTATAAAGCATAGATCATTTGCTAAAACTCGATGCTATAATACAAAGGGTTTCTAAGTAATTAATAAAAAATCGAAATTTTGGTACCCCCCTGAAGGGGCGTAGATCCCTTACGAGTCGTTTTTGGACATTTGTTTATGGCAACTTTTTTTCTTATTTTGACCTCTAGAACACATCCTTTCCTCACGGAACACCCTGGATGGAAATAACATTAAATTGTAATAAATACAACAACAAATGTTATCTTATGTAAGTTAGTACCTACTGTTAGTAGTTAGTATAATTTGTGGTTAGAGCATATACTATAATACTAAAGTCTTGTCATTTTAAGAATGCGAATGGTGTCCGTATCAAGTAGTCCCATATACCGGCTGAAGTATGATTCGACCAGTGGCATACTAATATTTATAAAATCACTTGTAAATCACAGAAAAAATAAATTAAATGACAAAACACCTATGAGATGTTGACTGTATACATTTTAAGTTACGATGCGCCGTACGCTGATATTCTTGTTGAATTCCTTTAGAGTGAGCGCAATTTCCTATGGACGTACGATGTATCTTACTTCAACCAACGTTTTAGCTCTCGCTTCGAGATACGCCGTAGTAATAAAAGAGATAGATAATATTAAGTTTGTCCGTGATAATTCCTACCATTCGCATTCTTAAAATGACACAACTTTATGTTGATGTATTAATAATGCTATAATTCTATCAGTGCAAAAAAATAGACTAAAAAAAAATTATAATTATTAAATATATCCCTCCTTCCTTCCCAAAAAACTCTTGCTACGACCTTGTTGGCGTTTGGTAAAAACTATTTATGGATCAATATCGATTCTGTTGGAAAGTTAAATATTAGTATCAATACTGTTAGAAAGCTGAATAGGCCAATTTTTGATACTGGAGCCTTCACTTATTATTGTATAAGTAATATCTAAGCAAACCGGCCGGCCGGCCGCGGCCTTTGTATGAATCAAGTGAACCCCCTGCTTCAAGGCGCGAGTCTAGATGGGCGCCGTCAAGGGGCCTTTTTTTTAGTTATCAAAGTTATCAGGGGGGTAAATTTGTTTTTTAGTCATCAAAATCAAAATTATCAGGGAGGTAAATTTGTTTTTTCAGAGGTGAGGACATTTTTTTTAGTGTTTTTTACAGGTGGAAACACCCGTAATTTTAAAATCAACCGAAAAAACAAAATATTTTTTTTTTGCATTTTCGGCTTTAAAAGTCATGAAACGTCGAGAAAATATGAAAAAGAGGGTGTTAAAAAAATGTATGTCAACTTTATGTTGATGTATTAATAATGCTATAATTCTATCAGTGCAAAAAAATTGACTAAAAAAAAATTATAATTATTAAATATATCCCTCCTTCCTTCCCAAAAAACTCTTGCTACGACCTTGTTGGCGTTTGGTAAAAACTATTTATGGATCAATATCGATTCTGTTGGAAAGTTAAATATTAGTATCAATACTGTTAGAAAGCTGAATAGGCCAATTTTTGATACTGGAGCCTTCACTTATTATTGTATAAGTAATATCTAAGCAAACCGGCCGGCCGGCCGCGGCCTTTGTATGAATCAAGTGAACCCCCTGCTTCAAGGCGCGAGTCTAGATGGGCGCCGTCAAGGGGCCTTTTTTTTAGTTATCAAAGTTATCAGGGGGGTAAATTTGTTTTTTAGTCATCAAAATCAAAATTATCAGGGAGGTAAATTTGTTTTTTCAGAGGTGAGGATATTTTTTTTAGTGTTTTTTTACAGGCGGAAACACCCGTAATTTTAAAATCGACCGAAAAAACAAAATATTTTTTTTTGCATTTTCGGCTTTAAAATGTCATGAAACGTCGAGAAAATATGAAAAAGAGGGTGTTAAAAAAATGTATGTCTGTCTGTCTGTCTGTCTGTCTGTCTGTCCGTCCGTCCGTCCGTCCGTCCGTCCGTCCGTCCGTCCGTCCGTCCGTCCGTCCGTCCGTCTGTCTGTCTGTCTGTCTGTCTGTCTGTCTGTCTGTCTGTCTGTCTGTCTGTAAACCTTATAACTGTTTAAAGCAAAGTTTAGAAAATTCTTTCATCAAAAGATTTAGAACTTTCTATTTTCGTCACATTAAATATGGTTAACATTAGCGTAGGGCAAGGGAAGCAAAAAGGACATAAACCATAATTTTTAGCGATATCTCACTTATTATTTATAGTAGGACAAAAAAATTTACACGAATAAAAATAATGTTTATAAAGATTATATTATAATTCCATACAAAAATACATGTAACATTTTTTTCGTAGGACTTTTAATTTCCGGTATATATATAATATAATATATACTAATATTATACAGGGTTATTCACGAAAGAGGTCTATTAAAAGTTTATGGAGAACCAATAATTTTAAAAATCTGATATTTTGCATTTGAGGTTTTTGAATATGGCCAATCGATAAAAAATATTTTGATGCTTGTACCACTTCCGGTACAACCGGAAAGTGCTGATATCAAAATAAATCAAATTTAATGCAGATTTTAAAAATTAAAAAATTTATGAGGTGTTCCATTTAAAAAAACAAATTTGAGTGTCACTTCCGGTACAAGTGACACAAGCATGAAAATATTTTTAATCGATTGGACATATTCAAAAACCCCAAAGTGCAGAATATCAGATTTTTAAAATTATTTGTTCTCTATAAACTTTTAATAGAACACTTCCGTGAATAACCCTGTATAATAGGCATTTCAATTTATTTTGATATTTTTTTACATGCAATTTCACTTTTGACATTAAATCAAATTTGTTTGGATTAGACTTAAAGAAGCCGAAGTTAATTTGATTCTTATTATATTATTCACAGCGCCTGCGCTAAAGTAATATACGGTAGTTTCGAATTTTCAAAAAAAAAAATTAAAAATCGTCCTAGACAAAAAATTCTTGGATATAAATTTGTTTCATGAAAAAATAAGCAACTTTGTTTTTTCAAATGTCCGTCCGTCCGTCCGTCTGTCTGCCTGTCCATCTGTCTGATGTCACTATAACTCAAGAACGAATAATCCGATCGACTTTTTAGAAAAAATCAAGTTCTACGAGGGGAAGATCCCTATTGTTTTTGTAAGCAATCCCCCCAAAAACAAAGTAGTTATGAGGGTTAAACTTTTAAAAAAATCAAAAAAAGCTGAAAGAAAATTCCGATGAACGTAATTTTTTTAGGAAAAATTACTTTTATTAAAAGTAATAATTCTACCAAAAGAAAATAAAAAAAATGAAAAATTTTGAAAAAGTGTTTTTTATTTATTTTATTTTATTTTTTTTTTATTTTTCGTTTTTCGCAAAAAGGAAATTTAATAAAAAAATTGAAAATAAAAAAAAAATAAGTTTTTTAAAAACTTTGTTTTTGATTTTTTTTTCAATAATTTTTCTTTTTTCAAAAAAGGTCTTTTTTTAATGTATTTTTTTGTTATATTTTTTGAAAATTATTTTTTTTAAGTATTTGGGAAATGCAATTTACCATTTAACGTGAATCATATATAATGGAATGCTTAGCATTACATATCTTCCCGGCTTGTTTTATAAACGTTCTAATTTTTCAACCCGTCTAGAAAGGGTACGGTAATTTCACACAACAATAGTCCAAAATCACAAAACTATGGTCCAGCTTTACACCTATAGTTCATGAGCATCTTATTTAAAAAAACATTAAAAACGTATTGCTGTATACACCACCTTTCATAAGAAATTGTAAACATTTAAAAATAATTACCCAAAAAGTCCAAACCTAGGGGCCTTGGACTATAGTTGGGCTGGACTATAGTTGTGTGAAATTACGGTACCCGTTTCATATAATTATATAATTATTAAATTATTAAATGACGCTAAAAACAATTTTTTTAAATACAAGCACCTATAGGATCCTGTATACAGGTGCAAGATTGTCAGGTTGCATTTATTCATTCACAAAAATACATTCAAGACTAATTTGTTTTATATTAAGATGAATATATTTAACTTTCACCGTTCAAAAATAAAACAAACAGTGAAGATATGTAATGATACGCAATCCACTATATACTATTCACAGTAAATGGTATATTGTATTTTCCCAAATACTTAAAAAAAACATTTTTTTTGAAAAAAAAATTATTTAAAAAAAAATTTCCAAACATTTTTCGTTTGGACTTTTTTTGACAAATTGACAAATAAAATTCAAAAAAAAAAATTCAAAACATTTTTCAGCTTTTTTTTTATTTTTATTTGCGAAAAACAAAATATAAAAAAAAATGAAAATGTTTTTTTCTTTTTTTAAGAACTTTTTTTGTTTTTGGGGCAATTACTTTCAAAAAACAATATAAAATTAACAATAATAATAATAATAATAATAATAATAATAATAATAATAATAATAATAATAATAATATCCTTCCCTCATAGAACTTGATTTTTTCTGAAAATTTCGAGTCGATCGGATAATTCCTTCTGGAGTTTTCGTGTACACAAAAATCGTGACATCAAACGGACAAACGACGGATGAACGAACGAACAGACGGACGGACAGACGAACGGACGGATATTTTCACCACCACGGTGGTTTTCTACCTCAAAAACTATGAAAAAAAAATTCCACAAATCGCTTTTAAGGGAGCTACGTTCCCTTAAAAAGTGTTATTCTTAAATTTAAGAGGCCGTAGCTACGCATAGTACTCTTAAGATGGGCTTTTCACAGTTTTTGATGTAGAATCGCGCTGCGGTATTGAAATATTTATCGGCACTTTTTTAGTTCCTATTTTGGATGCTCAGAATGTGAAATTTTCTCTTTAACTCAGATTTTCTCGAGAGCTCTTGGCCCTACTGTGTTACACAAAAAGTACCTTTTCTATGTATTTTATGTATTGAGAAAATGTCAAAAAATCTACAGATAAAAAAGTTTGGGGCAAAAAAGTTATCAACCTTCTCCCATTTTGCATGGCCCTGGTTACAATTACCAAATAAGCATTACATAAAATAATAGCCTTTATCAATGTTAAGGCATGTGCAAAAAATTTAAATTAAATACCAACAACTTTTAAGATGTACCCTTAGGGCTTATTTCCGGACCAACCTTTATAGAAACTTTTTATATTTTTTCATGTAGAATCACCCCTTAAGATTCTCCTACATATTTCTGAATAACCCTTTATTTATAGTCGATTGTTTGAAGATACAAGGTTATTAAAGAACACGTTGATATTATGATATACTGTGGCTATTTTCACGTCCGACGTAACATAACCTAATTCTTTGGCGAGTTCTTTGGTTTTGGTGTTTTTGATGCTTATGGAGGGGCGTAGCCCCCTTTATTAGCTGCGCCCCCTCATTTAAACTAGGAAAATACATTTCTGACGAAAAATATACCTTAGCCCTTTAGGGGGTAAGAGGTAGAGGTAGCTTTAAAAACCCTAAAAATCACAAAAAGAATACTGGACATATATTCAGCTCCGTGTACTTCTGACGTAGAAATAGCCTGTTCCTGTAATATAATATATTATAACATTATACTACTAAATAGTAGTAAATTAAGAAAATAATATTTCTTTTTATTAAAATATGGGTCATTAAATTAATAAATTATTTAAAATAACTACTTTAAATCAAACTGATCTCTGTTATAACATATATAGACAATTTAACAAAATTTGTTAATGCGGGTGTTGCTTATTCCTTAAGCCAAATGTAATTTGGACATAGCTGATAAAATAATTGAATTCCTAGCAGTTTGTGTGACGTGACGTGACGTGGCGTGAAGACAGTGCGTTAAGAAATTGACGGTTTAATCCCGGTAAATTCTTGCACAGAAATGTGTTCACACATATTTCACACATATTTTTTCCATCACGATATGAGAGAAAGTAATATGAAAAATTAATTTTAAAGATAGGTTTATTTCAGGCATAAGAAAAAAACTTGCGTAAGATTTTTCGAGGTCTTCGTGTCCCCCTTGTAATTCATGGTAAGAATTGTGAATAAAATATATTAATATGATAAAGATAATATAAAAAAAAATTAAAGTAGTTTATAAAAGAAAATAAACTTAAATCCTTGTATTAAAATATTTTTATAACATAAGTTGTGTGGTGGCGTTAATTCCACCCAAATGTGACAAATTAAGAATATTTTTGTAACAAGTGTAAGTGTGTGGTGCTGTTAAATTCACCCATACGTGACTTTAAAACGGCTAAAAAAATAAAATCGGATTTTAGCAAAGTTAACAACATGGTTACCGGCAATTTTTCTTAAAATAATCATAATACTCACTTTTTTAATAAATATATTATGTAAATAATTATTTTTACATTAAACTTGCCTAAAAACTTCTTTTATCCACGGCCGTGATTAATAGGCCTATTATGCACGGGTCTGTAAAAATGAACCGTTTAAACTTTAAAACGGCCATGGATAAAGTATAGTATTCTAGTCGCGTATAATAACTATTCTTCATTCGGGTGATTAGGCCACTCGCCTATCTGCTCGTCTCCCAAAATTCACCCTTATTGATTAACAGCAACAGATTATACGCTCGTTGAATAATATACTATTATCCACGGCCGTGATTAATAGGCCTATTAATCACGGGTCTGTAAAAATGAACCGTTTAAACTTTAAAACGGCCTTGGATAAAGTATAGTATTCTACTCGTGTATAATAGCTATTCATCATTCGGGTGATTAGGCCACTTGCCTATCGGCTCGTGACCCAAAATTCTCCCTCATTGATTAATAGCAATTATTATACACTCATTGGATAATATACTATTATGATACTAAGCAACTTCAACCTCACATAAATACGAGCTCTTTGTTTATAAATAGGTGCAAATGCATTTCAACGAAAGAATCTGCCGGGATTAAAACTAATCCCGACACTTTCTCCGCCATTTTTGTATGGTCACACAAACTGTCGGGATAATCCCGGCGGGATTAAACCTAATCCCGATACTGGGATGCTAGTCACTTTGTAAAAATTAACCATGGTTCTTAAACTCAATTAATGTCACAATTTTATCAAGCATGCTTGATTAAAGATACAAGTAGTGCACCACTTGTAGCTTTAATACTACTATAATACCTTATTTGTGATATACTTCGAGGGACTTTGGGACCATTCGTACAGTTTTTATAGATTTAGTTGTAAAATCTTTCAATTATTTTTAATTCTATTTTTTTGTTTTTTCATTAATTCAACTTACATGAATTTAGTTATATAAAAAAAATATTAAAGAAAATTAAAATTAAAATGCAAACGAAAAAATGTGTTTTTTAAAACCTTATCTATCTATCTATCTATCTATCTATCTATCTATCTATCTATCTTTTTTTTTTTTTGTGGAGGGGTAACAAAATCTTCGTAAGACGATACCGGGCTGATGTTGTGGCCGGCCTGTGTCGGATTCAGTCGAACTGCCTACCGACTAAAAAACTTCCCCTCCGTGTTCTCCATACCTTGTCGGAACCGCTCTCGCATTACTTCGACGAGGCATGTGTGGTCTTTTTCCTTCCGTGCGCTCAGGTAAGTATAGCTCCCTTTTTTTGGTCTCGGTATTTCTAGTAATTAGCTGTTAAATGTAAGTATCTGTGTTACTGTCTTTGCTCTCTTTCTTTGCTTTCAATTATGGCTCGGATGGCTTTGTTGGTGTAATTCCAAGTTTGTTCGCTTTCTAGAAGGCTCGTTGTCATATTTGCGGCATTGAATATATTTCCTGTTTCGTAAAAGAATATTTCTCTGACCTCATTCCATCTCTTACACGCGAAGAGAGTATGTTCTGCATCGTCCACACTCTTGCAGTAAACACATACATTCGTGTCTGATCTTCTGCGCTCGTATAGATATTTTCTAAAACACCCGTGGCCTGCGTTATAAAATAGTCCATGTTTCCGGCTTACCCATCTCTCAATGTTGGGGATGAGAGAGTAGGTCCAGCGCCCGTGAATTCCTGCATCCCACTTTTCCTGCCATCTTCGAGTCATATTTTCTTTAGCTGTCTCTTTGTCGATCCCGGTGTATCTCTCCCTCCTTTCGATAATTTGAAATTCTATGTGCGGTATTCCTGCTATTACACCTACCCCTTCCAAAGAGATCGTCCTGTATGCACTGGTCACTCTTATTGCCAGTGTTCTTTGGAGGCTGTTGAGTTTGGCCATTAGCTTCTTGTTTCTTGTTGCTTCGTACCAAGCTGGGGCCCCGTACATGATTTGGGAATGAACAACACTTGAGTATAGCTTGCGCTTAGACGATCTGGGCCCGTTCAAGTTTGGCATGAGGCAAGAAAGCGCCTTCACCGTTTTCTCCGCTTTATGAATTGTCTGGTTAATGTGTTCTGCAAAGGTAAGTTTTGTGTCGATCCACACACCAAGGTATTTGACTGCTCTGCCGGGGTTAATTGTTATTCCTTGGATGGTAAATGTTATTGGTCCTAGTTTCCTTTTATTTGTCAGCAGTACCGCCTCTGTTTTCTCGGGGACTATCTTAAGCTGGTTTGCTTCCATCCAGTTTACCACTTTCTGCAGGGCCGTATTTGCGGCGTTTATTAGTGTTTCTTCGTTTTTAGCTACAACCACCGTGCCCACATCATCGGCGAAGCCAACTAGCTCTGCTCCATCTGGCATTTCCATCTCCAATAGATCATCATAAAGGACATCCCATAGAGTTGGGCCTACTGAGGAACCCTGAGGTGCCCCACTGTTGATCCCGAGAGCTTCTGATTCTATCAGAATTGCTCTCTCGGACAGGTAGGACGCGATTAGACTTATGAGACTTTCGTCGATATTCCTCTTTCTAAGGTTATCTATCTATCTATCTATCTATCTTTTTTTTTTTTTTTGTGGAGGGGTAACAAAATCTTCGTAAGACGATACCGGGCTGGTGTTGTGGCCGGCCTGTGTCGGATTCAGTCGGACTGCCTACCGACTAAAAAACTTCTCCTCCGTGTTCTCCATACCTTGTCGGAACCGCTCTCGCATTACTTCGACGAGGCATGCGTGGTCTTTTTCCTTCCGTGCGCTCAGGTAAGTATAGCTCCCTTTTTTTTGGTCTCGGTATTTCTAGTAATTAGCTGTTAAATGTAAGTATCTGTGTTACAGTCTTTGCTTTCTTTCTTTGCTTTCAATTATGGCTCGGATGGCTTTGTTGGTGTAATTCCAAGTTTGTTCGCTTTCTAGAAGTCTCGTTATCATATTTGCGGCATTGAATATATTTCCTGTTTCGTAAAAGAATATTTCTCTGACCTCATTCCATCTCTTACACACGAAGAGAGTATGTTCTGCATCGTCCACACTCTTGCAGTAAACACATACATTCGTGTCTGATCTTCTGCGCTCGTATAGATATTTTCTAAAACACCCGTGGCCGGACAGTGCCTGCGTTATGAAATAGTCCACCTCTCCATGTTTCCGGCTTACCCATCTCTCAATGTTGTGGATGAGAGAGTAGGTCCAGCGCCCGTGAATTCCTGCATCCCACTTTTCCTGCCATCTTCGAGTCATATTTTCTTTAGCTGTCTCTTTGTCGATCCCGGTGTATCTCTCCCTCCTTTCGATAATTTGAAATTCTATGGGCGGTATTCCTGCTATTACACCTACCCCTTCCAAAGAGATCGTCCTGTATGCACTGGTCACTCTTATTGCCAGTGTTCTTTGGAGGCTGCTGAGTTTGGCCATTAGCTTCTTGTTTCTTGTTGCTTCGTACCAAGCTGGGGCCCCGTACAGGATTTGGGAATGAACAACACTTGAGTATAGCATGCGCTTAGACGATCTGGGCCCGTTCAAGTTTGGTATGAGGCAAGAAAGCGCCTTCACCGTTTTCTCCGCTTTATGAATTGTCTGGTTAATGTGTTCTGCAAAGGTAAGTTTTGTGTCGATCCACACACCAAGGTTTTTGACTGCTCTGCCGGGGTTAATTGTTATTCCTTGGATGGTAAATGTTATTGGTCCTAGTTTCCTTTTCTTTGTTAGCAGTACCGCCTCTGTTTTCTCGGGGGCTATCTTAAGCTGGTTTGCTTCCATCCAGTTTACCACTCTCAGCAGGGCCGTATTTGCGGCGTTTATTAGTGTTTTTTCGTTTTTAGCTACAACCACCGTGCCCACATCATCGGCGAAGCCAACTAGCTCTGCTCCATCTGGCATTTCCATCTCCAATAGATCATCATAAAGGACATCCCATAGGGTTGGGCCTACTGAGGAACCCTGAGGTGCCCCACTGTTGATCCCGAGAGCTTCTGATTCTATCAGAATTGCTCTCTCGGACAGGTAGGACGCGATTTGACATGAGACTTTCGTCGATATTCCTCTTTCTAAGGTTGTCTAGTATCAACTGCTAGGACGCACTAATAAAGGCGTTTTTTACGTCTATGGTAATCATGGCACATATTCTGCGATGTGCGGGACTGTACGCCGCCGCCCTCCTTGGAATGCTGATAATTCTGTTGACCGCGTCCACTGTTTGTCTCCCCTTTCTGAAACCGTCTAGTAGGCATATAGGTCTAAATGATGATGGGTTTTCGAGAGGTTTGTCACCTTTTCTAAGGAGTAGCAGCTTTGCTATTTTCCATGCTGCTGGATATTCTGCCCGCCTTGCTAGCTCGTTGTATACGGAGAGAACATACTGTGGTCTTTCCTTGCATAGGCTTTTCAATATTTCAGCTGGTATGTTACCGGGTCCGGGAGCTTTATTGTTTTTCATTTTACTACATGCCGATTTTAGTTCTTCCACGGTAAAATCACGGAACTTAGCGTTTGGAACACAGTTATATATCACCGGTGCGTGAATGGGAAACAAATGAGCGGCAATTTCTTTCATGAATTCGGGTGTGAGGCTTATCCTGGGGGGATAACCACGCATTCCCTTCATCACAATATTATAGCCGTCTCCCCATATATCTCCATCCACTTTCTCTCGTATGTTTTTCCAGTGTCTCCTTTTACCTTGTTTTATTGCGTTTCTTAATATTTTCCTGCTCTCCTGGTAACTTTGCCAAAGTTCATTGTTTGCTCTTTGTTGGTTCCTTGTTGAGTTTCTTGTGTACTGTCTCCTCTTGTGTAGGCATTCTCTGCGGATCTCAGCCAGATCGTCGTTCCACCAATATTGTCGGTTTGTTGGACCTTTTTTCTTAGGCATAGATTTTTCGCAAATCGCTTTGACCTGTTTTGAAAATTCCTGTGCGCTTGTCGATGTAGCCGCTACGGGAATTTGCTTAATGGCCATTTCCAATTTTTGTTTGTCCAGCTTCTTTACATTCCAGCCCTTAATCTGGTAAATTGTTGTTGTTAACATGGGTCTCGAATCAGCAACCTCGAAGACTATGTAGTTATGATCGCTAAGGTTTCGTTATCTGTGACCTCCCAATTTTTTACTTTTGGTCGAAGATTCTCTGTTACTATCGTCAGGTCTAGTATAGGGCCGTAATCTTTACATTGGAAGGTTGGTTTGTTTCCTTGATTCACGATCGCCAAGTCGTTGCTTGCGATCCAATCCACCAATACTCCCCTAGCGTCCGTCGTAGGCATGCCCCACTGAGGAGACTTCCCGTTAAAGTCCCCGGCTATGATGGCTGTTTCCTTTTTGTTCCGTACTTGCTGATGTATTTCGAAAAGCATGTCTTCTAGATCTTCTATATCCTTATTCCCAGACACATAGCAGCTATATATGGTGAGATTACCTGTCGACACATAGCAGAATTCTAATCTACGTCCTTGCCCCCGAATAGTTAATCGGTAGTCCAGAATTTTTATTGCCGAGTCTAGGTCTTCATCGTACATCCAATCTTTTCTTCCCCGGATTGAGTTGCGGTTTGGCTCGCTAATAAGGAGTAAACCTGCGTCTAAGTCTTTTGCTGTTACCAATGCCAAGTCGTGAGCTGCTCTGCTTCTATGGGTGTTAATTTGCAGTATCTTCATTTAAAGTATCGATAGGCTTTCCTTCCTGAACTAGATTTGTGTTTGTTCTCGTTCGGCAAGATGGATGCCCAGTTCGATGCCCTTCTTGATTACAGTGTATGCAGAATGGGTTATTCTTGCATTCTATCTATCTATCTATCTATCTTTTTTTTTTGTGTGAGGGGTAACAAAATCTTCTAAAGACGATACCAGCCTGTTGTTGTTCGGCTGGCCTGTGTCGGATTCGGTCTAGCCGCCTACCGACTAAAAACTTCCCCTCCTGGACATAATCATGAAGTATTGGAACCGCTTTCGCATTACTTCAATACGACATGATGGTCTTCACTTCTGTCTTCGCATTGACTGCCATAGGTAGGTATCACAGGTAAGTATTACAGGTAATTATCACAGATATGTATCACAGGTAAGTTTCATAGTCAGGTATCACAGGTAAGTAGGTTTCACTCAAGTCTGTTCAGTCTTAGGTATCACAGGTAAGGATCATAGGTAGGTATCACAGGTAAGTAGGATTCACGCAAGTCTGTTCAGTCTTTCTTCTCTTTCTTTAGTTGAAATTATAGCTCTAATAAGTCCATAGGCAAAGTTCCACATTTCCACACTTTGTAGAAGGCATTTCATCATGTTTGCGTGGTTAAATGCTCTACCAGTTTCACGCGAGAAGGTTTCTCTCATTTCTTCCCATCTTGGGCACGCAAAAAGGGTGTGTTCTGCGTCGTCCACTAATGTGCAGTATACACATGCATTTGTATTGACTTTTCCTGGCTTATGCAAATAACTTTGAAAGCATCCGTGCCCACTTAGTGCCTGCGTGATGTAGTAGTCCACCTCTCTGTGTTGTCGGCTTATCCACCTTACGATGTTTGGTATGAGGAAATGTGTCCATCGTCCGTAGAGTCCGTTATCCCACATTTCCTGCCACTTACTAATTAGATTTTCCCTGGCTGTCGTCTTATCAACTCCGTTATATTTCTCAGTCCTTTCATTGATCATAGTTTCTATGGGGGGTCAGCCAACCGCTTCTGTAGACACCGTCCTATATGCGCTAGACACCCTAATTGACGTTTTTCTTTGGACTTGTATAAGTTTCTGAAGCAACTTCTTATTTTTCGTCACCGTATGCCAAACTGGAGCGGCGTATAATAACTGGGAGTGTACTACGCTAGCCAACATCTTTCTTTTAGATGCTCTAGGTCCTCCTATGTTAGGAATGAGGTTAGAGAGTGCTGCCACTGTTCTTTCAGATTTCTGTATTATTTTGTTTGTGTGCTCCGCAAAGGTAAGTTTTGTATCTAGCCATACTCCCAGGTATTTTACTGCCTTACTAGGATAAATGATTGTGCCTTGCACATTGAATTGTATTGGAGCAATTTTTCTCTTGCTAGTCAACAAAGCTGCTTCAGTTTTATGTGGCGCCAGTCGGAGGCGTCGGGATTTCAACCAGTTTGTTACCTTGATTAATAATAATAATAATAATAATAATAATAAATTTATTGTTTCAAAATGTTACGTATACATATGTTCACATAATCACATAACAGACAAAACAAATAGTCACATCTAAAAAAAAAAGATAAAAATAAATATCTAAAAGTTCGGTAATGTGTTTGAGTTAAAGTTAAAAAATTCATCTAAAGTATATGGTTCACAGCATAGTAAATAATTAAAAATAAGTTTTTTATATACACTGAATCTATTTACATTTCTAATGTTCTCAGGAAGTTTATTAAAGAATCTAATAGAAGAATAAAACCACCCTTTTTCAAAACTCACTAGTCGGTGCCGAGGAAAATTAAAATTTTGAGTACGAGTCCTATTGGTCGCTTTTAGGTGATCAAAATCTCCAATGTTCTTGAACATAAAAACTAAGACCTCAAATATATAAAGACCAGCCACTGTTAACAACTCACTCTGTCTAAACTTACCTCTGCAGCTTTCATTAAATCCTAAATTTAACATAGTTCTTAAAGTTTTCTTTTGTATTGTAAAAATATCTTTAAGGTTTGTTTGTCCCCAAAAGATAATACCATACTTTAAGTGTGAATAGAAATTAGAATAATATATAGTCTTTAGTGTGGCAAGGTTGACATAATGTTTTATTACTCTGATAGAATAATGAGCTGTGTTAAGTTTTTTTGACAGATGTGTGATGTGTCCCAACCAGCTCAAGCGAGAATCCATCACAACCCCCAAAAATTTGATTTCCTGAGAAAATGTCACCTGTCTGTCACCCATGAGCACTCCCTCCTGGTCACCTGTGTTTCTTGTCTGAAAGAGCATAAAGTTTGTTTTACTTTCATTTACTATAAGTTTATTCTTTGTAAACCAATTTTCTATTGCGGTAACTAAAGTAGAACACTGTAAACTTGCATCAGATATAGAATCTGAACTTACTAGTAAATTGGTATCATCCGCAAAGTTTACCAGGATATCTTCCATATTATTGTTTAGGACATCCAGGAGGTCGTTCACATAGATGACAAACAGGTAAGGACCCATTATACTCCCCTGTGGAATTCCAAGCGTTATGTTTTCAGTATTAGAAGTATACCTTCTTGCATCTCTCTCTATCTGTACTTTTTGTGTTCTACCTGTAAGGTTAGACCGTATCCACTGCAATGCTGGGCCACGTACACCATATTTCTCTAGTTTATCAAAGAGTATATTATAATCCAGACAGTCATAGGCTTTGGTCAAATCTAAAAAAGCACCTATGGCTATCTCTTTCTTTTCAAAACTGTCGAGAATCTTGTTGACAAGACTGTGCAGTGCAGTGGACACTGATCTCCCCTTTAGGTATCCATGTTGAAAACTATTAAATAACTTGTATTTAATAAAATAATTCACAATTCGTTTGCACATTGCAATTTCAAAAATTTTTGAGAAGGATGCAAGAAGGCTTATAGGCCTGTAATTTTCAATTTTAGAGGGATCACCTTTCTTATAAATAGGGGTTACCATGGCCATCTTGAGCTGGCTAGGAAACACCCCACACATAAGTGAGTTGTTAACAATGTAGGCCAGAATTTTGGAAAGCTCAGTTTTACAATATTTAATAATATGAGTAGGAATTTCATCGAAACCACTACTCATCTTATTTTTTAGGTTACCTATTATATTTAAGATCTCATTCTCATCAGTTTCATAGACAACCATAGTTTGCCTAGAATTTTTAATTTTTGATGAATACTCTACATGTTCAAGGTCATTGGCTAAGTTCTTAGCCACGGTTGTGGTGAATTTGTTAAATTCATTTGAAATTTCAATAGGATCTCCCTCTACCTGAAGAAATGTGTACTTATTTTGACCCTTTATATCCCTTATCATATTCCAAGTGGCTTTGCTCTTATTATCAGATCTTTCCAAAATACTAGAGTAATTTTCTTTTTTAATTTTACACAAAAGTTCATTGTACTTTTTTTTCATGTCGCAGTACTGTTCTTTATACCTAACATCATGTATTATCGCTAGGTTTGCTAGGGACATGAGCATTTCTTCACTTGTGGCTACTATCAATAGGGCTATGTCATCTGCGAAGCCGATAAGTTTGACTCCCTCGGGCAGTATTAGTGCGAACAAAGCGTCATAGAGAATGTTCCACAGGGTGGGGCCTGATCCTTGCGGTACTCCGCTGCTCACTTTCCATATTTTCACCTTTGATCCAGCTTCTAGTACGATTTCTCTGTCAGCTAAATATAATTTTATGACGTTGATGAGTCCTTCTTCTATCCCTTTTGTTCTTAATTCTTCGAGTATTTCTTTCCACGGCGCACTATTGAATGCGTTTTTTACGTCAAGCGTTATAATTGCGCATAGTCTACGGTGCTGGTGGGCATAATTTTTCGCTTCTTCTGCAATGTTTAACACCTTCTTAATAGCATCAACTGTTTGTTTTCCTTCTCTAAACCCATATTGCATCTCCGAGAGACCACCAGTTCGTTCCAGTTCTTGTTTCAGCCTTAATAGGATAAGTTGTTCATAGAGTTTCCCTTCGACGTCTAATAGACAGAGGGGTCTATAGGAGCTTGGACTTTCCTCTATTATATTGCCTTTTTTTAGTAGCACCAATTTAACTCTTTTCCACTTGTCAGGAAATATTCCCTTGTTTGCCAATTTGTTGTATACTTTCAGCACGTATTGTGGTTTGCGCGATGCAAAATGTTTCATAATTTCAGGAGGTATTTCTCCCAGGCCTGGAGCCTTCTTGTTTTTCAGCTTGGACACTGCCATCTCTAACTCTGCCATTGTAAAGCATAAACGTTACTGGTGAATGCTCCGGAAAGAGATGCTTTACCACTTGTTCAATGGACTCCATAGGTAGTTGGGGTCGCTGGGGAAGGCCAGCAAGCCTCTTCATTATTATTTTATATCCGTCCCCCCAAATGTCACGGTCAATGTCATCACATACGGTTTTCCACTTTGCTCTTTTTGAATTACTGATACTATTTTTAAGCATTTTATTGCAGTTTTTGTACTCATTCCATAGAGAATCAGCTTGTTCTGGTGAGTTATTCCTTCTACTTCGCGTGTACTGTCTTCTTTTCTTAATGCATTCTTTTCTGCATTCCGAGATTTCCTCATTCCACCAGTATACTGGGTTGCCTCTTTTTGTTTGTTTCTTTTTCGGCATTGCTTCGTTGCAGATTTTTTCCAACAGTCCTGAAAAGTTTTTTACGTTTACGTTGCTTTCCTCTTCCGTAACTTCCTCTATGGCCCTATTAAGCTTATTTACATCGAGCTTTCTTATGTTCCAGCCTTTGTGTTTCTTGTTGTAGTACTCAGGGGTTTGAACTTCTTCCTTAACAGTAAACTTGATATAGTTATGGTCACTCAGGGTCTCCCTATCACATACTTCCCATTCTGTGATTCTAATATCATCTGTTGACAGCGTCAGGTCAATTATCGATGTGTAGTCTTGTCTGTGGAATGTTGGTTTATTACCTACATTTTTGATACTTAGGTCATGTTGGGCTATCCACTCTGTCAATACTACTCCTCTGTCGTCCGTAAATGTCATACCCCATTGTGGTGACTTAGCGTTGAAGTCCCCTACTATTATTGACTTTCTCTTGCTATCTGTGATGAGATTCCCGATTTCTGAGAGCGTATTTTCAAAATCTTCTATATTCTGGTTCGGTGAGGTATAGCAGCTGTACAGTGTGAAGTTCTCAGTGACAATGTATGAAAAGCCAAGTCCCTTTCCATGCTTGCTAACAATTATGTTTCTATCAAGAACTTTTATGGCTGTGTCTATTTTATCATCATATATCCAATCTTTTCTGTCCTTTATTGCATTTTTGTTGGGTTCGCTTATCGCTAGGATGTTGACTCCCATTTCTATGGCCGTGGCAAGGGCCAAATCTTGTTCCGGCTTTGATGTGTGGGTGTTAATTTGTAGTATTGATGTCATTATTTTTCTTACTTGCTCTTTGTTTTATTTGAGCACCTTGCGCTTCCCGTTTGATGACCCTCTTGCTCACAATGGATACAGAAGGGTTTGTTTGAGCAGTTAGCGGCTTTATGTCCAGGGTTTCCACACTTAAGGCAATTATTTTCTCTATTACTACCGTCACATTTTGTTTCTCTCCACATGCTGGCCTAAGTGCTCTAATTTCAAAGCACTCCTTATTTGTTGAGACAGCGTCCATAATAGCACTTCTTATGTCCTCTAGTGTGGTTACCATGCCAGGTCTTTTATATGCAGTACTCGCTTTCGTACCAAATGGGACGTGGCTATTTCAGGGAGTTTAGCAGAGATTTCTTTCTTCAGTATTTCTGCTTTATCAAAGCCATTCTGTACTGAGAGAATTAGATCGCCCTTTCTTGTCTATCTTCTATTACCACTCCATGTTCACTGGGGTCTATTGAGTTCTTAACCTTTTTCAGCAATTCAGCATATGTAGTATCTTGTCCTTTGATAATTATGGCATCCTGCGCCGATTTCTTTTTCCATGAACCTTGTGGCCTCGTTGGTTGTTTGGTTCCTACTGTTTGTGTTTGCTTTGGTTTATAGAGTACCACTTCAATATTTTCATTGTCACATAGGTATGTTAGCATTCTAATAAATATAACCCCAGTCACTCCTTCCATTTCATTTATGGCTACTTTAGTTTTTTTCTTGTCTATCATATGTTCTTTGATTAATTTCAGATATGTGAAGATATTACTATCTTCTGCTTCTTCAGTCCCGTTTGTAACTATTGGGTAGTATAGGGTCCTACACGTCTCTTCAAAGTTACCGTGTTCATCTGGGAAACCTAGTTTATAGTACATCATGGCTACTTCGCCCTTTTGTCTGTTTTGTTTTAAGAGTCCTTCTTTGCCTCCAAATCTACTAATGGCTTTTTGCAACTCTTTTTGATTTGATCCTATGTCTTTAGCGCAGGGAAGGATGAGGTCATATTCAGTCGGGGCTTCCCAGATGTGACCATTTTCCACGTATACGTTCTGGAATATGTCGTCTGCCCAGTCGTCTTCTGTTATGCGTTTAAAATTTTCATATGATTTCTTTTGAGTAAATTTCTGTTTTCTGTTTTCTCTTCTTTGTAACGTTTTACAATTTTCACATTGTATACTTCTTATGTTATCAGTGTCCATTCTCTTTTCATTCAAATTCTCCAATTCTTCCTTTTGAAAACGAAGGTTTCTATTTTCATTTAAGCAAACATCTTTATCCCTCACAGTTGTCTCAGCTTCGCTGTTAGTGCGGGTGATTGCTTCCTCTATCCAATCCTTTATTTCAGCACTTTTAAGTTTCTCTACTTGAAGTGCTAGTTTTGATCCTATCTCGCACAATTCCCTCTTTGGTTTATATGTTTCTTTCAGTACATTCTCGAGCAACTTTATTTGTGCAGATATTTCCTCTAAGTATTATAGAAGGCTACGCCTTTATTTTCAGGCTGAGAACTATCCGCATCAGCTGCAAACTCCATCCTTTTTCTCTTAAGAGACTTCTCCTGTGCTAACTCTTTGTCTCTTCTCTGGAATAATCCTTGTATCGCAAGGTCAGGTAGTGAGGAGGTTCTTCCTCTTGGAGGTGTTCTAGATAAAGCGCTTCTTCTTGTAGAAGGATTAGGCTCGTTATGATTTCTCGAATTTATGCCCCCCCCAGAATCCGTGGGGCAGTCTACAGTAGTAGAGAGAGATTCTCGGCTATTTGCCGTACCCTCCTGGGGTAATACCATATTTAAATTCGACATTTCATCTTTATCGGTATCTCTGTTAGTCTGGCTTCTCCCCTTTAACCTGTCCGGCTAGGGTGGCCCTACCAGTAGCTAAACTACCGCCGGCATAGCTCGCAGGATCGTTGAAGCATGCAAGCCCCTCCACCACGACAAGGTCGAGATACCATCAGAGGGGATCTATCTATCTATCTATCTATCTATCTATCTATCTATCTATCTATCTATCTATCTATCTATCTATCTATCTATCTATCTATCTATCTATCTATCTATCTATCTATTTATCTTTATTATTATCACGTTAATTGAAAATAAACCTACAGTTAACAAAAAAAAAACATTACAATTTTAAATTTAAATTAAATTCAAGTGGTTGATTGCTGGTCGGATCTCTCCTCCTCTCCTTCCCTTTTATAGCTGCTTTCTTCGAGTTTCGTCTACCGCGCCACTTCTTGTAAGTTTTTTCTAATATTTCTTTACCATGATTCTAAAAAAATAACATATCAAATTTATATCTGCAGGGGGCACATGTATACAGATCTGTACGAACTAACCCCTTCGACACCGTATGAATCTGCCCCTTAATGTAGTTATTTATATTTTGTAACAATACTCAAGATTCAATGTAAATAATTTCTAATTTATTATTAAAACATAATTTTGACTGTTTACTTGCCATAAAAGAAAACATCTGAAACAAAAAGCACTTCATATCTGACCAAATAAAATTGTAGGCTCTAAAATAATTTTAAGAGAGTAAAAACAGTTTTTTTACTGTACTACTTCTCGGTGGTGGCTAAGGACTCCTGTCACTCACTGGCAGATCTGGCACTAAAAGAACTGCGGTCGCAAATGCATGTAATTCGATTTTCACGTACGATAAGATGTACGAATGTGCCCCATGTACGAATGGTGCCAAACTCCGCCTATATAGTTATTAACTACAACAATATAATAATTTATAAAAGGAGTTTATGAATTTTTTAATTATGTTTTTTAATTTTTTTATATTCTTAATATTCTTATAAAATTTAGGCTTAGAGCCCACATTTTGTGGTAACAACTCTGAAAGACCTGCGTATCCATTTGGATGCACAACTATACGTTAAATAAAAGATGGCTTTTGTTAAAATTTAACAGATAGCTTTCTTTATATTTTTTAATAAAGATTATTTAGTAAATAATCTTAATCTAATTCCTCGATTTATGAATTTTGTCAGATGTATTTTTCAAATTTTTGCTTAAAAGCAAATCGACCATGAACATGTAAGTGTAAAATGTCAAATTTTGCAGGAGCGACGAAAAACAGTTATTAGTGTTGCTGTTTACTCTATATTTAATATTTATGGCAATATAAAGTGGTGTAAGGACCTTACACAATTTTACACTTAAGAGGTATTGCATGTTCACGGTCGAACATGCTTATGGCTATACAAATTTTTAAGTTACTTGGTCTGAATATTTCGTAATTATTTTAAGTAATTATTCTCTATGGATATAATGATTAATCGCCCTAGCCAAAAGCTCAAATTACGGAGTCGATTATTCTACGTCTTGGTATTTCAAAAAACACTATATTTTTTTTGTTTCTTTTTTCTTAGAAGCAACCCTGATAATAATGTTTGTATGAACTTCATTCAAACTAGGATCAAACGATTTGTACAATGTTTGAATGAAGTTTGTACAAGGTTACGATCGCCGCATACAGTTTGCTACCTTGCGTAAAAAAATAAACTTAAGTGGCACATTGCATATAAAATATCTTACACCTAATTTTCTTTAGGGCTGTATTTTTAAAATTTTAAAACATATTACAAATATGGGGTATCAAATCATAAAAAGGTATTATCTCCATGTCCGGAAGCGTCAGGTAAAAAAATAGAAATTTGTTATCTAAAGACAAAAAAGTTTTTGTCTTTAGATAAAGTCCGATACACTGGGTGTTTCAGGATTTTTTTTTGGCAGTTCTGGTTTCGCCGCAAATAAAAAGGCATTTAATATTCCTTTATACCGTGCCGTGTTGAAAAAAAAAATCCTTGTGCCTTGAAAAAAAAATAAGAGACTAAAGAGATATACTTTTTAAAAAATTGCTGTGAGCGACCTCTACATTTTTTCAAAAATTATGAACAAAATCAGGGATGAGACCTCAAATTTTTTTATTTAAAAATTTTGATGGGTCATATAGGTGTTAAAATTTCTGACACGGCGCACTTAAAATTGATGTAGCGCCACTTCTAGAAGCTCCCCGTTAAAAATTTGAAAAACAAAATACAGTCAGATAAACACAGAATGTTTTAATTCTAAATTAAGTTAAAAAAAATCATTTAAGATCTTAAAGGCACATCGTTCTTTTATAAGTCACCCAAATTTAATTTAAATATATTTATAAATGCAAGGCCTACAGACATTTAAAAAAAAGTGTTTTTTTTTCTTAAACACCCTGTATATAAAACTGTGCTGTCTTAGCCCAAATCCGAAAAAAAAAAATTGGAATCAGGAGAAAAATGCTTCAAGATAGGTTATGTCAGAAAAAAAGTATATTTTCGTTTTGTGACAGTGCTATTATTCGGCATTATATTTATTAACATTACAATTTTTCTGTACATAAAAATGTTCCTTAAAAATTATTGGACACTATATATGTATGACTCTATAGAGTATAAACAAAAAATAAAAATATGTATTTTATTAAATACTTAAAATAATTTTCCATTATCCGTTTGCATTATGTTTTCTCTATCCTGTCCTTGGACTAAAACTCACCAGGTACCAGGGGGTTGTCCTGTAAAAAATCAGAATTGTTCTTTCATCCCCAAAAATTTGACTGAAAATTGAAATTTTTAGGATTTCTCAGATTTTGATTAAATTTTTAGGTTAATCGTGTTTTTTTTTTAAATATTTTTTATGAATTTTTATTGGTTATAGCACGCCTCTGGTTAAAATAAGTACATAAAGATAAAATATTAATATGGGCCTTATTACAATTATTTCACATGCAAAACCTCGTTGCTTTATCTGAAAGGTCTTCTGACTTAAGTACTAAGGGGTCTTTCTACCTTAGAAATTATAAAAATAATATTTTTTTAAACATTTTTTTTATATAGAAAGAAAAAATATATCACTGTGAAATTTTGTAGGTATGTTTATTTATGTTCAAATAATACAAATAAAATGTCTTTAGACTTTTACAGTGCTATTTTCTGGCCATAATTTTTGTTGAAAAAAACATCAAAAAACGGTGGATTGACTACAAAAAAAAAAAACGGGATATTATTCAGTATTAAAGTCGCTATAGCCCTATCTACAAGAAATTTTTTTGGCCAAAAAATAAAATGCCGAACGTTTTTCAAAAATTTTCAAACATTTTCAGACAAACCAAATCAAACGTCCGCCATTCTGTTATTTTTTGGCAAAATATATCTTCTAGATATAGCGACTTCAATACTGAATAATATTCCGTTTTGTTTTTTTCTCAGTCGATCCAAACGGCTGGAATTATGCGACCCCGTTTTTTGATGTTTTTTTTTTCAAAAAAAATTTATGGCCAGGAAATGGCACCTTTTAAATCTAAAGAAATTTTATTTGTTCTCTTTGAATATAAGTAAACATACCTACAAAATTTCACAATGATACCTTTTTTCTTTCTATACAAAAAAATGTTTAAAAAAAGATTATTTTTATAATTTCTAAGGTAGAAAGACCCCTTAAATAAAAACCGATTTTTTTAGCCACCCTCAAAGGGGCTTCCTTACGACACATTTTTAGGCATATGTCTATAAGAACTTTTTTCATATTTTCCTTGTAGACTCATTAAATTAATGACCCTATTTCTGAATAACCCTTGAGCCTTTTTTTTAATTGTTTGGCAAAGTCAAGAATTAAAACAGTTAAAGAAGTTTTTATAAATGTCTAATAATGATAATTTTGGCATGCAGCATGACTTCCCATTTTGTTCCGTTTTGATTATTTTTTTTAAGATGCTTTTAATAGACTTACTAGACAAGTATCACCAAAAAAAGTTTAAGCGAAATCTAAATTTATTAATAAATAGGTCGTAAAATCATGGAATTACTCTGTGTGTAAAATACTCTGGAAATTCAGTAGCACTCGTAGGTCAAATAAATATTCTTCATATGCTTTCATGAAAGCTCCTGCATTGAAATGGTGTTCATACATGAATGCACACTGAGCATTGCACAGTTTATAATGTCGGCCTTTCATAAATCGAAGGTTAAAGTGTAAAACCAAACAGAATATCGAGATTTTCTGATACATATATTTGAGAAACGTTGCTTTGCAAAGTTTAGTTAGACGAAAGTGGGGGAATTTCGCACACCCAAGGGAGAAACTTAGGGTAAAGTAGATGCATGACGACTTCATTATAGTGGCCAACTAAGTTTTCGTTTACATTTTTAGGTTTATCATTGGTATAATTTTCATTAGATTCTGTGCCAAGTTTTAGGTGAAAAAAAGAAAATTAACCCCTTCCACTACATTTGAAAACTTAAAAAAAAAAATAATGACATAAGTGAACGCCAAATTTCGCTTTTTTCTAAGTTAAAATTTGGCACAGACTTGTATTTAGACATTTTTCATAAAATGGTAGGTTTACCAGATATATTTCATTAAAAATATAGTGCCTTTTTAAAACAAATAAATAATTTTTAATTTTCACCAATTTTTAAGTGGGGCTCCCCGGGCGGATCCTAATTTTATTTATTTATTTTTTGAACTGAAATATGGCAAAGAATTTTGTTATGGTATATTTCGCTACATAAGGGGGGATTTAAAACTTTCAAAAAAACGTGTTTTTTGAAATGCCCTATTGCATATTAGGTAATATAAGTACTTAAAATAGTCTAATAAATATTAGTTAAGTATATTGCTTAATAATAATATAATTGAGATAAATGTGACATATGTTTAAATTAACTTCTGAAAGATTACTACTGTTGAATTATTACCTATAGATTACACTGGCCCACAAAAAAAATTGAATTACTATTCATACTATTCACACTATTCAAGGTGTTCTATCTACAAAAAAAAAAACGGATATTCGGTTCTATGCATTTCTAAGATCTACGCCGCGGCGGTATTATGGGAAAATGGTTTAGATTAGATTTGGAGTTTTACGTTAAAAAATATGAAAAAAAGTTCCTGTAAAGTTTGGTCCGGAAATGAGCCCTAAGGGAGCTGCGGCCCTTCGAATATGGACATATTGAATGGGGAACAAAAAAGCACCAATAAAATTTTAATCCTGCAGGGCGATTCTTTATTTAAAACTAAGCAAAAACAGTATTCTACACCAAAACATCTAAATTTAATATTAAATGAGTAATAGCCTTTTAAAAAGTAACATTTTTACTGGCACAAAATGTTACTTTCTCTTAATTGCATTTCTTTTGAAAACGGTTGCTCCCACAGTGTTACACTATGTGACATTTTTTATGTATTTTTACTCAAGGAATCTATATTTTTTACCAAAAATCCAAAAAATATGTACATAAAAAAGTTTGGGGCAAAAATGTGTTAAGCCTCACATATTTTGTCCGTCTAGGCACGCCTCTGGATAAATTCAAAAAAATAAATTAACATAAACTTATTGCCCTTATTAGTACTAGTATACATGCAAAAGCTCATCACTCCAGCTTAAAGGGTACAAAAGTTATTAATTAAAAACATTATTTTTATAGCAATTTTAAAGAGCCGTATCTCCCTCATTTCCGGAACAACCTTTATAGGAACTATTTTTCATATTTTTAAGGTAGAATCACCTCTTTCTCGAACTTATTTCTGAATTACCTTGTATATACATACAGGGTTATTCAGAAATAGGGTCATTAATTTTAAGGGGTGATTTTACATAGGAAAATATAAAATAAGTTCCCATAAACATATGTATAAAAATGTGTCGTAAGGGAGCTAAGCCCCTTTGAAAGTGGTTAAAAAATTCTGTTTTTATGTAATAACTCAGGAACCCTTTGGGATAAAGCAACGAGGTTTTGAATACTGCATTCCTAAGCTGAAAGGTTCTATCTGTGTATGTTAAACCTATGTAGATAGGACCTTTTAGCTTAGCACGGCAGAATATAAACTAATGTTAACAAGGACCATCTTCGTATGTTATCTTTATGTACTTATTTTAATCAGCTGTGTGCGAAACGGGGGAGGGCTTATCAGTTGTTTGTCCCAAACTTTTTTCTTTGTAACTTCTTTGTTATTTTATTTTTGGAATATGATTCCTCAGGTCAAAATACATAAAAAATGTACTCTTGTTGTAATACTTTAGGATTAACTGTTTTCGAGAAAAAAATCATTTGAAGGTGAAATTTCACTGTTCGAGGACGAAAAATTAAATACAAAAATGTTGAAAACCGAAATTTCAATGATTCAAGGTGAATTAAAAACTAAGAAAAAAACTTCATATACAGGTACTTTCAAAAATCAATCCTAATGGAGCAATGGTCTCCTAAAATGCACAATTTTTGAAGGGCCATAGTAGCTCTAAAAGGGATTTTTAGACCTACATGTATAACAACTTATTTTCTTAGTTTTTGATATAGAATTAAAAATTTGGATTTAAACATATAAGTATTTAATTTTTTGTCCTCGGTGCGTGAAATTTCATATTAAAATGAATTTTTCTCGAAAACGGTTAATCCTACAGTATTACAACAAGAGTATATTTTTTATGTATTTTGACCTGAGAAATCATATTCAAAAAATAAAGTTTACAAGAAAAAAGTTTGGGTAAAAAACTGATAAGCCCCCCCCCCCCCCGGTTTCGCACATCCCTGGTTAAAATAAGTACATAAAAATAACATAGAAAGATAAGCCTTATTAAGATTAGTTCACATGCAAAACTTCGACGCTCTATCTCAAAGGGTTTCTAAGTTAATAAATAAATATATATATATATATATATATATATATATATATATATATATATATATATATTACTTTGCCCAGCTCAAATAACATAATCGATACGAAATCTATCCATAAAACAATTACAGAAAAATAATGTCAGCTTGTTGGAACTTAAAACACATCTATGAAACACATCTTGGAATTAAATTTATGAACTTAATGTTAATGAATCTTTTGATGAATTCTTAGACTCAGTTAGTGTTTTAATGTATCTTGCCCTATTATTGAAAAAAAAAATCTTAGTTTGTGATAAAACAGATCAAAGGTGGCTAAATCAAAATATAATAAATATAGTTTTAGTTTATTACGTCGTAATAAAATAACCCCTGAAGAATATAGATCCAGCAAAAATAAATATAAATATAGCATAAAAAATACCAAAAAAACAAAATATTATCCAAGTAAAATTGATTCTACTCATAATAAAATAAAAACTACTTGGGAGATAATAAACTGTAAATTAGGTCGAAATAGAAAATGTTCCAATATTACCAAAATAAACTTTAACTCCAAAATATTTACAAATTAAACCGATGTAGCTAATATTTTTTGATCATATTTTGCAAACGTAGCAAACCATTTTGGCCAAAATTTGTCTATTCCTTGCATATACAAAAAACATTCTGTTCTTATTCCTTTTAGATCGAATCCGGTAAAAGCTGGGAAATTAAAAGAGCTATAAAATACATTAAAATCTGCAGGGAAAGATCAAATACCAACTGGGGTATTGTTGGAAATGCTGGATACTATTTTAGAGCCCTAGTTATATACCTAGTTAATTATTCCATCACTGAGGGTATTTTTCCAGATATTTTAAAAACTTAGTTACACCTTTGCATAAAAAGGGTAGTAAAGATAACATCGAAAATTATCGCCAAATGTCTATACTATCAAGGGTTTCAAAGATTTTGGAAAACATAGTTTTTAAGCAAATTAAGGAATACTTTGAATTAAATAGCATGTTTTCTTCATCCCAACATGGGTTCCCGGAGGATAAATCTACAGAATCCGCCACATATCAATTAACTTTGTTTACTCTGAATTAGGCCTAAATAATTTCGTATTTGCTTACAATTTGATATGTCGAAGGCTTTCGACACGGTGCGCCCTGACTTTCTTAAAGCTAAATTCCTAAGCTTTCACATTCCAAAAAATATTAATAATTGTATACATGATACACCGAAGACTTATTATTAACCTAAATAAAAAACTAGATCAAAAATATTCTTTTCTAAACTCGGGTTTTACATGGCTCTATACTCACGGTGTGATTTTTTTGTGAAATAGTGAAAAAATGGGCCTTCGGGAAATTAGTTTCAATCGATTGCGCATGTCGTAAGCTTTCATTTAAGACCAAAATTAAAATAGCTCACCTGGCAAAAAAGCGATTTTTTTGTTTTAATTCCTTACCACACCCACACTACCTTTGCACATCCATATATACTATAAAACCCCGTAAAAAAAATCCATAAATAATACATATATACCCATACAGACCCACTTATAACCATAGCTACCCATTTGCATCGATAAATACTAAATAAATCCATTAAAACTAATAAAAACTCATAAATACCCAAAACAACCCATACAAACCCACAAAAATTAATAAAAATGCACATAACTATTAACACATAGAAAATAAATATTACACACATCCATTAAAACCCTCACAAATCCACATACATATACCCCTGGGTACACCGACACTGCCCATATACACCCAAAAATAGTAAATAAAAGATACCCACATACACTAACTTGCCTTTAAATATTATATAAACTATTAACCACTCATTTAAAATTATAAAAACACACATACATACACCTATACCTGTATTACTATAATTGTGGGGACGTCGGATATTTACGTATATTATGTGGACCTCGAATCTGGCAACGTAGTATTGTAGATCTGATTCTGCTGATTTTATAGCTACCTGTAAATTTTCGATACACTCCAAAAAAACCCCTTACACACTTGAAAAATCAATTAATAAAAGTCCCCACAATGTAGTATGTAAAAATGTCCTCACAATACTTGTAAACTTTAGGTGTGTATGTATGCCCCCACAATATAATTAAATATCCGGTGTGTGTATATATGAGGAGGTGACTTTCAAAACGCAGTTTTTGAAATTTTTTGAAAAATTGATATAATGATGGTGTTTACAATGTTAATGCATATTCGATCTATTGATCAAAAAAAAATAAAAAATTTGTTTTTTTCATATTAAAAATTTAGTTAGAAACCACGTGGAAAAACAAAACGCAGTTTTTGAACCAAAGCTTGACTTTCAAAACGCAGTTTTTAATTATACTACAGTCAATATAGGTTTCAACTACTACAAAATTCCTCAGTCAAAAAAAAGTATGTATTCCTATAGATTTTGGGATGGGAAATTCAATAAAAAAAAGTCTATCGATTTTCGAGAGACCCTTAAACGGCCCATAAAACACCCTAAAAACTCGTTTTTGCCCTATAACTTTTGATTGCAACCTACTAGAAACAAAAATGAAAGAGCACAAAAAATGCAATAAAATTGCTTAATATTGTTTTCCCTTAATTTTTATTGGTTTGAAGTCGTAGCTCACTCGTTGTTAAAACATTTTAGGACTGCCATTTGAACACCCTTTTATATATCAGCTTAATATCTTTTAAAATATCTTAAATATATCTAAGGATGATTTATGCAAAATTTGAGCTTAATCTGATTTCAGGGTTTATGAAACCCCTATACAGCCCCTCATACTTATATACGGTTTTTTAAATTTGTACAAAATATTTAGGGTCGTATAGCTTCTTCCAAATTTTTCAAAATATACGGATAACAAAAAAACTTGACCTGATATAGAAAAATGCGCCACATTTTTAAAATCAGCACATATCATTTACCCAAAAACGGTTACAAAAACTTTGACCTCAAACAAAAAAAAATAAAACGCAGACCAGTGTAATTATTAAGAATTATTTATAATTATTATAAATAAGTTTTGTAAAACACAGTTTAAGTTGTTGAGTTTAAAACAGTTCCATAAAGTTACAAAATTGTATGTTTAAGTAAATAAAATTTTATTTTTGAATTTCATTTAGGTACTTTCATTAATTTCGTAAATAAAATACACTGCCCAGTAAAAAAGCTTTCCTATTTTTCACCTCTGCGCGTAAAATGGAGTTTTTGTTATTAGATTTACTTTTAGCAACCTTAAAAATATACAAATTTTCACGAAAACTACACCCTGCCTCTTAGGGGTGGAGTTGGAACATTTTTATTATCAAATTCTCTTTCAGCAACCTTAAAAACCCCATTATACCAATTTTCACAAAAACTACCCTCCACCCCTCAGGGGGTGAAATTCAAAAAAAAAAATATCAGATTCATATTCGTCAACCCCAGAAACCCCTATATACCAATTTTAAAGAAAATATTTACCCCCCCCCACCCTCTCGGGGGTGGAGTAAAAAAAATATTATTAGATTCAATTTTAGCAACCTTAAAAACCCCTATATAGCAATTTTCAAAATTTACAATTTTTTTTATTTTTCCCCATTTGCCCCCCGTGCCGCACCCCAATGTTCACCAAAAACAATCCCGAGCGAGAACTTTTGGTAACATACCTGTATGCCCAATTTCAAGTCTCTAGCTTAAAGCCTTCTTAAGTTATCGTGCCCACAATATTTCCCAGACAGACCGATCAACCGACCGATCGACAATTTTTTTTCTTTGCTTGAAATGGATTTATATCGACATAAAACGTCATAAAACGCAAAAATACGCAAAAAAAAATTTTGAAAATTTTTGCACGAATACAAGGTTTTCCGAAATTTTAAAAAATTCTAAAATGGGAAAGCAAAATAGGCTCATACATTGAGAATATATGTACAATGTACAATATGTGTCTATTTATAAGTTACGTAACACTCTGGAGGGAGACCCCCTCTCCCCCTAGTGTCATGTTGTGTGTTGAGTTAAATGAAAAAAGCGTTACACAGAGAGGCCCAAAATAGTAAAAAAAGGTTTTACATAATATATGGACAGCCCCTGTATACTATTTGTATCTATACTTACGTAAAAATCAATATCACAAGAGATTCTATTAATAATATTCATATTCATTTAAATGCTGGACTTTTTATTTATTTATTTATTTATTTATTTATTTATTCGTGATACAGCGTTTACATACGTCAAATATTTGAAAATACTAAAATAGTTAAAATACAATATAAGTACAATATAAAAACATTTAATGATACTCCTTTAAAAAAAATTACTTTCAAGCTTCATGTCTAAAAATTTATCCATACTGTAGAAGGCATGTCTCAGCAAAAATGTCTTTAATTTAATTTTAAATTCCTTTTGGGGTAAATTTCTTATACCAAAAGGAAGATGATTAAACAATTTTGGTCCGTAATAATTTGAACCAAACTTACTGCTCTCCAACCTCAGCCTAGGAAGTCTGATATTGTTGGCGCGTGTACCATTATTATGAATATTGGTTTGCAGAGTATACTTACTACTATTTTCTTTTACATATAAAAGTGAAATATAAATATAAAGAGCGGGCACGGTCATAATATTAAGTTCAATAAATTTATGCTCTACATCCGCTTGATAACCTAAACCAGTCATAACTCGTAGAAGTTTTCTCTGCAAACCAAATATTCGATCCACTCCAGCAGCATGACCCCAAGCAATCATACCATAAGTGACCTTAGATTCAAAAAGAGCGAAATAAGCTGTTTTTAATACATCTAAAGAGACCATTTTCACCAAGTTCCTGAATACAAAAATTGTTTTGGACAACAAATTAGAAAGCTCATGGGAGTGCTGGTTCCAATTTAAGTTTTGGTCGAACAGCAAACCAAGATATTTAATTTTATCAGGATTTGTAAAATTAGGTAAAGGTCTATGAGTGAAAAAGATGTCGACACTTTTCTTGTTGTTTAATGAGAGCCTATTTGCGGAAAACCATTCAAGGGCACTTGACCGTGCCTCACCCATAAGCTGCAACGTTGCTAAAAAATCTAAGTTATTTGATATGATGTTTGAATCATCTGCAAAAAGAATTTTCTCCCAGTAAAGAAGTGCGGCTTTTATGTCATTTATAAAGATTAGGAACAAAAGCGGACCAAGCACCGAGACTTGTGGCACGCCACTGGTCACGCCTTTGACCTTTGAGTTTTTTCCCTTTAATGCCGTGTATTGCATTCTATTACTGAGATAGCATTCAATAAGTTTAAGACTTACCGAGTCAAAATTGTAAAATTTTAGTTTTTGCAACAGCTCAGGGTGTGGCACACAATCAAATGCCTTTTGAAGGTCACAAAAGGTCACACCCACATATTCCCCCAGTTTCTGTCTCTCAACTATAAAATCAAGTAATTTTATAAACGCATCCCTGGTAGACTTTTTTTCTCGAAAACCAAATTGATTTTCATAGAATAAGTTTTGAATTTCAAAATGATCTATAATTTGTAGTTTTAATATATTTTCGAAGATTTTTGAGAAGACAGGGACTAGAGAAATTGGCCTAAAATTGTTGGCTGAAATAGGACCACCCTTGTGTATGGGAATGACCCTTGAGACCTTCAGGGCCTCCGGAAACACGCCCTCATCAATACAACAATTTAATAGCCTGGTTAATGGTGAAATGATTACATTTTTAATATTTTTTATGATGTTAGATGATAAGTTATAATGATCCATACTTTTTTTGTTCTTTAGTTTATTTATACTATCCCTAACCTGGACTTGGCTAATATTTTTAAATTTGAATACCTGCAGGTTATTTTCTTTGTTTAAATAAGAATGAATACAGGTATTTGCCTTCGGTAAATCCTTTTCCAAGTTTTTAGGAATTGATACAAAAAAATCATTTAAACTGTCAACATCGAGATCCTGACATAGATCCTGCTTTTTTGTTTTTCGTTGGCTGTTTATTATATCCCAGTAAGTTTTAGGTAAATTTCCCTTGTCCGAAATAGTTTTTTTGTAAAACTCACTCTTTGCTCTAGAAAGTTCCGCCTTGTAATCAAATTTTATTTGTACAACCAGATCTTTAATACTATCAAAACGCAGTTTTTGATTTTTTTAATATGCAATTTTTTTTAATAATTAGTGAAACTGATTTAATTCGCCAATGTAATTTAACTATTCTCTCTAAAATAGGTAATACCTGATGTTCATTGGTACTATAAAAGCTGTTATAGTTCCTAAATTAATACTTGGTTGATATCTCGAAATGTGTTATTTGTCAAAAACTGCGTTTTGAAAGTCACCTCCTCATATGTTCTCACAATAGAGGTAAACTTCAGGTGTGTATACATGACCCCATAATTTAATAAAATATCATGTGTGTATATATGTCCCCACAATATGCTTAAAGCTCAGGCGTGTATAAAATATTTCCCGCATTTTGCTTTCCCATTTTGAAAATTTTCAAAATTTCGGAAAGCCTTGTATTCGTGCAAAAATTTTCAATTTTTTTTTGTGTATTTTTGCGTTTTATGACGTTTTATGTCGATATAAATAAATAAATTTAGAGCAAAAAAAAAAATTGTTGCTCGGTCGATCTGTCAGTCGGTCGATCGGTCGGTCGGTCGGTCCGGGAAATCTTGTGGGCACGATAACTTAAGAACGCTTTAAGCTAGAGACTTGAAATTCGGCACACAGGTATGTATGGGGTGCGGCAAGGGGGGCAAATGGGGAAAAATACATTTTTTTAGAAAAATGTGAAAATTGGGTTTGGGTATGGGTTTTTGAGGTTGCTGAAATTGAATCTGATAAAAAAAACTTTTCTAATTCCACCCCCGAGGGGGTGAGGGGGTAAATATTTTTCAATATTATTAATATTTTCTTCAAAATTGGTATATAGGGGTTTTAGGGGTCGACGAATATGAATCTAATAATACTTTTTTTCTAATTTCACCCCCTGAGTGGTGGGGGTAGTTTTCGTGAAAATTGGTGTATTGGGGTTTTTCAGGTTGCTGAAAGTGAATCTGATAATAAAATTTATCTAAATCCACCCCCTGAGGAGGGGGAGGGGTAGTTTTCGTGAAACTTGTTATAGTGGGGTTTTTGAGGTTGTTGAAAGTGAATCTGATTATAAAAAAAATTCTAACTTTACCCCTAAAGGGGCAGAGGGTAGCTTTCGTGAAAATTGGTATATTAAGGTTTTTATGGTTGCTGAAAGTCAATCTGATAATAAAAAATCCATTTTACGGGCGGAGGTGAAAAATGGGAAAACTCTTTTACTGGGCAGTGTATTTTAAAATAAAATCTGTTATACTTAGAGTATATAAATATGAGTAGAACTTATTTAGAAAATCAGTTGTCCAAGTGGTTTTTTCCAGTAAACATCACGTTGGGTAAAAATAGGTAAAGGTAAGTAATAGTCTCTATGTGTTTCCTTATATCCTGACCCAAATATCAAAAAGTCTTAATTATTAAATTAAAACTGCCACCTCATATAGAAGAAAATTTTCGCATACTTTATTTTTGTCTAAATGCAAGTTTTCGCATCTACCCGTTTCAGGTTTTTTAAAAAAGCCTTTTTTATTTTACCTTAATATAGAATTTAAAAAAATATATATTAAATCATATTAAAATTTGTATTTTGTTTTATTTTATATCAATAATATTGATTGTTTCAGCAAAAATATTTACACAAAATAAATCAAAATATAAAAAATTTTAAACTTCGTCCCCATAAAAATTTATAATGCCAAATTTCTAAATTTTAAATAAGATATTGTATGCAATTTAATTGCATTTTTCGTCCCCAGAATGTTACACACACACAAAATAATTTAATTATAAAATTTATTTATTTTTTACAGAGGGAGCCACAGGCTTAAACTACAACTAGTCCACACAAGTATAGTAAAACCTAAAATTTTAACACACCAAATATTTAATACACTTCTGCTCAAAAATATCGGCCCACCTAAAAAAATACACATTTTCAAATGCTAATAACTCCAAATCTATTCAATAGATTTATTTGACCTTTTTTTTATTTTAAAGCTTGAACTTTTAGCTCTTAATTACTGGAATAAAAATTATCAAAAATCTTTTTTTAAACCGGCAGCAATGAAAATTACACAGCTATGTTTTTTTACTGCTTCTTACGATATGCGCACGGTTTGCCACTGCATATTTTTTTACAATTTAATTAATTGATTTTATAGGCCAATTAAATGGGAGTAATTTCTTTTTCAACTTTTTAATTTTTCTTTTCTCGTTTAGGAGATATACGGTTTTTTCTGAAAATAAACATTTTTGCAAATAACAAAAAAACTACACAGTGGATTTAATTGATTTATTTTTTAATTTGAAGCTTAGGTCCTTAACTTTTATTTATTTAATTTAAGTTTCTGGTGCAAACATGTTTAAACTGGGTTTACATTGCTTAAATAGTCATGTTTTTTTTACCCAATCTTTTTTGATGCAATTTAACCACAAACTCAAATGTTTCCATAAGTTTTAAAACTTATTCTAAAAGCCACACTTATTGTGACTGATTCCTTCTTTTATTTTTTATCATAAGTCTTCTCATTTAGGAGAAATTAAAGTTTTTCGGAAAAAGTGACTTTTTAATCAGTGCCAGCCCAACTAGCATTTTATGTTTTATAATAGTAACCAGAACGTTTCCGACACCAAAATTATAAAACAAACATTACTCCCAGAAACGTTTTTAAAATGTTTATATGACAGCTATAAATGTAAAATTGGCACCACTTTATAAAACATTTCAGTTTTGGTTAGTATTTTGTAAAAGCTTTTGGAAACATAATAAAATTATTTTATAAACATTTTGGCAAATATTAGAAAAACTTTACAAAAGCATTATAAAACAGTTTTGTTAAGCTTTTCATACTGCGTTATAAAATATACTTTATAAAAGTATAAATATTTCTATATAACAACTACATAACAGTTTTTTTATAGCTTCACGGAAACAATACAAAACAAAACTGTATATTGAAATTACAGTTACAAAATTAAAAAGTTTTTTAAATATATTCTGAACACAAATTGGACAACCCGAGGCCATATTAGCAAAGAGCACATTTTAATAATACGTTAACATTAAACTTATGACATCTATTATTGAGAGACTTTAAATAAATTTATTTGTGCTACAGAGATCAAAATTTTTCATGCCAGGGAAATTTTATTGAGAAATATTAGCATATTTCTAACAAAATTTAAGTGCGCCTCGTATATTCCAGTGTTTTGGGATTTTTTTTTAAATAACAAAAAAACTAGCTTTTTCGATATGATAATTTTCTACAGAAAAACTTAAACCTATTGGTTGTAGAGATAACTATTGATAATTTTTATGTATTTTACCTACTTCCAGTGTCATTATAAGTGTGAAATTCAATATTTTCAATTCAACTTACTTCGATCCTTGGCTTGCACCCATTTTAAAATGGCGATTTTTTTATAAAATAATTTTCTTTTAGGCGCAACCATTATAAAACAATTTAAATTACTAGGAAATATTTATAAAATATTTTGTTTATGCCAATGGTACATATTGTCACAGGGTCGGACTTTAAATGGGAAATTTATTTTCGCACCCGAATATTTTGCAAATTATATTCGTAATTTCGAAAAAAATTCCGGTAATAATTATTAATTATAATTGAACCACTATAGTGCACTAGTGGTATTGTAAGTGAAAATTTCTCATATTAAAAGGTATAGCTAATAACTTTTTTCTGTTTTAACGCTTCAGAAATAGGCAAAAAAATATTGGGCGTTCCATATTAAAAAAACAAAAAGTTTAATTTAAAGCATTAAACCCACCCTGTATATTACAATAAAATATTAACCAAAGTTTTCTAAATATGCCTTTAAAGAAAATATAGTATGTTTTACTCGGCGCGAAATACACTTTTTGGGACTACGGTGTAGTTGTAGGACTCGCTAACGCTGCAGCGCGCTGGTCCGTTAAGACTACAGCTTCATTACAAAGAGTGATGCTGAGAGGGTTCCTGAGTTATTAAATAAAAACCGAATTTTTCAGCCCGTTTCAAAGGGGCGTAGCTCCCTTACGACGGATTTTTAGACATTTGTTTATAGGAACTTTTTTTCATATTTTATGATGTAGAATCACACCTTAAATTTTCGGACCCTATTTCAAATACACCGTGTATATATCTGGAGACGAACCTCTCCTATATAGGAGAGGTATGGGAGACGAACGAACCTCTCCTATATAGGAGAGGTATGGGTAGTTGTCTGCATCTATCAATAGATGGCGCACAAGCAAACATCAATCTAATGACATTATTTCGTTAGGGGAATAAAGTCTCAAAAATTTTTCTTAATCAGCGTGCAGAGTTGAAACTGTCAGTCTACATAAAAA
>OY294050.1:37688311-37746840 GCA_958510825.1 Brachypterus glaber
GATTTTTTCTATTTTTTATAAGTTTTTTATATGTTTTTCAAATATGAGCATAACTTTGGAAAACGAGCGGGTGGAATTTGGATTCAGTAGATTAATAACACCAAGACATGCAGGAATCCGAATCGAAAGACGTTTTTGACGCGATTTTTGTTAATCTAACATGAGAACGCCTAGTATTTTGTGTAAATTTAAAAATAAATAATTAAAAAAATCTTGTTGCATTATTTTGTTTTATTAGGGATTATGAATTAAAACAATTATTTTAATATCGGATTTTTTAATTAAAATACAGGCTCGCACAATTGTGTCACGTCAGATATGTCCCGTTAGATATAAAGAAATTATTATTTTTCCAAATAAGGGAACGTTCAAGTATTACGTAACTCAAATTTTATCATTTTGGACCCACATCCCCCCCCCTGTAACGCTATTTTCCTATACCATTAAAATGGGCGTAACACTCCAAAATGACCCCCACCTCCCCTAGGAGCGTTACGTAATACTTGAACGTTCCCTAATAAAATAAAGTTTAGGCTAACTAAGTACATCATGGTCGACATCGTGTCTATACAATTAGTATAAATTTTGTTTAACTCTGCAGTCTTATTCAATTAACAGAGTTTTAAACAAACGTGAGCAAGTGTTGAATTATGGGTGTTTTTTTTGTCCCGTCAGATACAAGAGAACTATCATTTTTCCACGACTGCTTTAGAATGTAAGCAAATACACACACTTTTCAAACAGAATAAATCCATTCTAGCTCTAAATACGGTATGAATATTCCGTATCAAGTGATGAGCACATGTAGTGCCATCTCTTGTTTATAAAAGTAAAGAAAACTGTAGCAAAATTAGCAAAAATATACAGTGCGGTCCAAAAGTCACCCCCCCCTTAACTTTTGAACGAGTTGAGATATGGACTTCAAATTTAGAACTCTTAAATAAGACAACTTAAACTATCTTTAAGCATATATTTGATATTTCAGCTCTTAAAATGTGGGCAGGGGGCATGGGGGGACATTTTTTTAAATGGAAAGGAGGGTCGTGTGATACATCATTTTAAAGCTTATAAAATTCTCTAAGGAAAATAAGATTTTTAAATTTTTTAAAAATGTTTTTTAAGGTTTTGATTTTTCAATTTTTTGTGCTAAAACTTTCGATTTTTTAAGTTTTTTTTTATAAATTTTTATTTATGTCAACTAAAATTAGTTTAAAAGTATAATTAACATTTTTTTATGATGAAATTAGGCATTTAAAAAAAAATTATTTGTTTTTTTTTTGAGGAATTTTGACATTAATACCCATTTTCAACCCCATTTTAAACCCAATTTTTTTTTTTTAATTTAAAAATATGGATTTAAATGAAGAATTTTATAAGCTTTAAAATGATGTGTTACATGACTCCCCTTTCTATTTAAAAAAATGTGCCCCCATGCCCCCCTGCCCACATTTTAAGAGCTGAAAGTATTAAATATATCATCTTGTAAATTTCAGAACGTCGTATCTCAAAAAAGACAACTTTACAGGAATGAGAAATAACTCTTTCTCGCATTATTCATAGGTTGAAAATGTACTTTTTTAGTATAAACTTAATACATTTTTAATTATTTACTTACCTTAAATCATTTTATTGTGTTTAAAATAAATAAATTCAAATAATTACCTAATGTTTATAGATACGACATTTTGATGCTAAAAATTAATAAATTTTTTTAAGATACGAGTTTTAAAACATTTAAACTTCAAAAAGTTTTATAACATGCGCATAAGAAGTCAAAAAAGCGTCGCCAAAAGTGCGTTCCAAAATAGTCAGTTAACTAGATTTAAGAGATACGAGGTTTAAAAATTTATTAATTTAGTATCATCTAAGATACGACGTTACTATTTTGATAATATTTTTGTTATTTTAAAAAAAAATAGCAGGTGAAACTTATTTTTTAGATGTAAATTGATCATATAAAGCGTTTAAGTCCAAAATCTCAAAATTGAAAAAAAATGAGATACGACGTCCTGAAATTTACAAGACGATATGCTAAAAGATAGTTTAAGTTGTCTTATTTAAAAGTTCAAAATTTGAAGTCGATATCTCAACTGGTTCAAAAGTTAAGAGGGGGGGTGGGTGACTTTTGGACCGCTCTGTATATATTTTACCATGAAATAATTTAATGCAACTTAAAGTTTTGCGTTAAAATTACATAAAGTTTATTAGTTTTTCTTAATATTTGACCAGTTTTTTATCAATTTAGTTCAAAAAAATTAAAACTGCTCCATCTATTGTTAAATATTTATGTGTGTGTGTACAGGTTTTCGGTATATTGAAAAACGATGCAAACACTTGGAACAGTTTTATTTCAACATTTCTAATAGTTTTATTATAAAAAATACAGAGCGTTTTGTAAAACTCTACACTTCATCGCGTTGTCTTGCAGAATCTGTCTTTCTAGCGTCTATGTGAGCATCTATGCACGGATTGGTCAAAATAACGGCGCTCGCCATTGGCCGAACGCACGGAGCTCAAAAGGCCCCCGAGAATTCGAGGACTGTGCATTATTCAAATATAAAAAAACATATTAAGTTTTAAAAGATAGGCACAGAATCTAACATAAGCGCCCCCCTTGAAAGTACTTAGCTACTTTCGAAACAAATCAACTTAAACTAAATTAACATATATAAAATTATCATACGTTACTTAAAAAACATTAGTAAAATAAAAACATATCAATATATCACTTATTGTCCTGATTAATGTCTTTATTTTTATTTATAGAAAACACCGATTTAAGAATTCACAGTTTATAGTTTGTTAAGTTCAGTCTCAATAGGTAAAATGCAAATTTTATTAACCGCACGTTTTATGAAACCATTTACAGTTTTAACAGTCACAACTCGTACAACTTTATCCGCTCCAGGGTGGACTTCAGATATACGGCCAAGCTGCCATCTACATGGAGGTGAATTTTCATCAACAAGTAGAACCATAGAATCAATAAGAGATTCAAAATTCGTTTTAAACTTCCACTTGGAACGTTGTTGTAAGGTGTGAAGGTAATCACGCTTCCACTGTTTCCAAAATTGCTAAGTTAGCTTATTTAAAAATTCGTAACGTTTCTTTAATTTATTTAAAGGGATGTGTTCTACTGGAACTTCTGGTAAAGCATTTATAGGGCTGCCAATTAAAAAGTGCCCTGGCGTCAAAACTTCTAATTCTTCTGGGTCAGAGGATAAAGGTAGGAGAGGACGAGAGTTAAGAATGCCCTCTATTCTTGTTAATAATGTAAAAAATTCTTCGTAACTTAATTTTACGTCACATAAAATACGAGATAAATGGTACTTTACGGACTTCACTGAAGACTCCCATAAGCCCCCTATATGAGGAGATTTTGCTGGAATGAAATTCCATTTAATATGATTAATTGAGCAAAATTCATGTAACGTTTTATTATTTAAAATGTTGTAAATTTCATTTAACTCGTTGTGAGCCCCAATAAAATTACTTCCGTTATCGGAATTTATTTCAGCACAAATGCCACGCCGAGATACGAATCTTTGGAAGGCATTAATAAAAGCATCAGTAGTCAAACCGATCACTAACTCTAAATGCAGCGCCTTTGTACTCATGCACATAAAAATACAAAGGTAAGCCTTAATAAACCTACGATTGTGAAACGTACTATCCTTGATTAGATAAGGACCTGCATAGTCCACTCCACAATAATAAAAAGCGCGGGCTGGGGTTACTCTGGATTTGGGTAAATCACACATTATTTGATTTCTTATGATAGGTTTTGCTTTAAAACAAGTAATGCAATATTTAATTACTCCCTTAACCGTATTTTTTCCCTGTAAAGGCCAATATTTTTGCCTAACGTACGACAAAGTAGCAGTAATACCAGAGTGTAAATTTCTAATATGTTCACTTAAAATAATTAACTTAGTAAAATTATTATGAGCAGGCAATACAATAGGATGTTTCTGATCATAATTTAATACAGGACTATTATTCAACCTTCCTCCAACGCGTATAATATAATTTTTATCTAAAAAAGCATTGAATGAAGCTAACTTACTATTATCGTTAACAGATTTTAATTTTGACAAACAGATAAATTCATCATGAAATTCATGCCGCTGAACCATTCTTATTAAAGTATTTAAACTGTTGGTTAATTCAGAGGCATTTAACCCTTTGCTAACTAGACGAAGTTCTTTATTTACCTTGCAATTATTTATAAATCTTAAAATATACGCCGTAACCCTTTGTAATTTTTGAATATTGGAATATCGATTAATTAAAAAGTTATTTTCTGACTTAACCAATAAGCATTTATTTTTTACCTTTGTTTCTGGCAATTCATCACATACAAAATTATTACTTAAAACTTTGGGCCATTTATCAGAATCATATTGTAAAAATTGTGGACCTTCCCACCATAATTTACATAATCTTAACTCGGCCGGGTTAATACCACGTGATATTATATCCGCTGGATTCTGAGCTGAAGGACAGTGATACCAACTTCCAATTTTCGAAGTTAATGATTGAATTTCTGCAACTCGGTTGAAAACGAAAGTTTTCCATTTAGCTGGATCAGTAGCTAACCAGCTGAGAACAATACTGGAATCGGTCCAATAATAAACCTTATCAAATGAAATTTTTAAAGCTTATAGTACCTTTGAAACAAGTCTTGCTAAAAGAACCGCACCGCAAAGTTCTAAACGGGGTAAACTTATAGCCTTTAACGGGGCTACACGAGATTTTACGCATAAAATATTTACCTTTATTTCACCAATATTATTTCGCGACTTTACATAAACACTCGCACCGTAAGCCTGTTCTGATGAGTCACAAAATGCATGTAACTCAATATAAATTGCCTTTTTTACTGTAACTTGTCTGGGAATGTTTATCATTTCAATATTACCTAATTGAGAATATAATGAAAGCCAAGCTGAAGCTAAATCTGATGGAAGCGGTTCGTCCCATCCCAATTTTAACTGCCACAATTTTTGTAATATTATTTTGGTTTTAATAATAATTGGTCCTAATACACCCAAGGGGTCAAACATTTGCGATATTATCGACAATACTACTCTTTTCGTTACACTATTATTCAAAGCTATAGACGTTGTTTTATACTGTAAATTATCCCCACTAGGATCCCATCTAATTCCCAATGTTTTCGAATTTGCACTATCTGGATCTAAAACCATATATTGTGGATCGCTTTCTGAACCAGATAATGAGCTTAATAAACTCTTATCATTCGATAACCATTTACGTAATGTAAAGCCTGATTGTTTACAAATTGAACTTATATTTTTAATAATTTTAGATAAATTCGTAACATTACTTCCCCCTGAAATAAGATCGTCCATGTAAAAATCTGATCGTAAAATTTCAGCTTCTTCGGGAAATTCCAACTCATTTTCATCTGCTAAAACTGTTAAACACCGAGTAGCAATAAATGACGCAGGTTTTGTACCGTAAGTCAAAGTCGTAAGCCAAAAGTGTTTTAATTCAGTGTTTGGTTCAGAACGCCATACAATCCTTTGTAAATTATAATCATTTTTATTTATTTATTATTTTTATTATATTAATCATTCTATACATCTTTTCTATGTCTCCCGTTATAACTACATCGTGTTTTCTAAATCTAACTATGATTGAAAATAAATCTTCTTGAATACATGGACCAGCCATTAAGCAATCGTTTAAAGACAAGCCTGAATTACTTTTATTGGACGCATTATACACTACCCTGACTTTTGTAGTTATGCTATCCTTTACTACACAATGATGCGGTAAGTAAAAGTTTAATAAATCAGTATCAATTTCATCGGTAGGTATTTCGCACATATGACCTAACATTATATATTCATTCATAAACCCGGTATACTCCTTTCGCAAATTTTCATTTTTGGATAATTTATTTTCAATCGAGTAAAATTGTTTAATAGCGCTAGTTTTTGATTCTCCTAAATCCTTATAATTTTCTTTTAATGGCAAACGTACAACAAAATGATTATTTTTATCACGTTCTACATTTTCTACAAAGTGTTTCTCGCAATCGGATTCTTCCTTTGAATGTACCCTACTATATATTTCTTCTATTTCCCAGAATTTTTCAACTTGAGCTTGTAAATCATTTTTTACAAAAAAAAAACATTTTTCGTTTTGATTATTAATAACATCATGAATCTCACCAGAAACTATCCATCCAAGCCTAGTTTTTATTAAAGACGGAAGTTCGGTGCCTAACCTTATTTTACCTATGCATAATAACTCAAAAAATATACCAGCTCCCAATAATACATCAATTTCGGAAGATATACAAAAATTGGGATCAGCTAACTTAATTGTATCAGGAATCTTAAATTCAGATTTTGAAAAAGAAAATTGTGGGGTTGAATCCGTAATATTATTTATAATCAAAAATGATAGCTTAGTATTAAAATTATTATCGGTAGAGCTTATATTCGCTTGAATACGCTTATTAATATACGTAATATTTTGACTTATACCGCTTATTGGCAAATTAATATCACTAAAAGGTAAATTTAATTTTTTATATATTTTTTCAGTAATAAAATTACTTGTAGAACCATTATCTAATAAAGCCCTACATTGAATAGGTTTATTATTGGAATCAAAAATATAAATTATCGCTGTAGACAAAAATACAAAAGAATTTTGTCTGGTTGCAAGTCAAAACCTGTTTAGATGAAATTTCTTCAGTTTTAATAGGCTGTGTAGAAACATTATTTGTAACTTCATTATTTTTTACATTTGACACATCGTTAGCCACTTGAGACTTAAATTCACCTTTATCATTACTATGTAATATAACATTATGCCTTTTATAACATATTCTACAACCTCGTGAGTTACAATTCTTTGCAATATGATTAGGCCTTAAACAATTGGTACATAACTTTAAGTTTTTAACTTCCTTGTATTTATTTTCTACTGATAAGTAACTAAACTTTTTACAATCATAAATAGAATGAGCCCCTTTGCAAAAATAGCAATAATATTGTTTATCATTCGACAATAACACTTTATTTTTAGAATTTGTAAAATGTTGAGGACCACCTGAACCCTGATATTTACTATCAATTGTTTCTAACAACGCACGTTGGCCTAAATATTTTTGAAAATCATTTATTGTGGGATACCCTATATCTTTTGAAAAATTTTCCCATTCTTTTTCAGTGTAATTATCTAACTTCGAATTCAGAATAAAAATTAAAATGGTGTCCCACTGAGACACATTCTCCCCTAAATTCTCAAGCGCCCTAAAATTTTTATTGAAATTGTCCAAAAAATTTCTCAAATTCATATGTGATTCTTTACCAATCGATGGCAAATCAAATATGGCCTTAACATGCGCATGAGTTATCGCCTTTTTGTTTTCGAAACGTTCATTCAACAATTTCCACGCGGTATCATAATTATTATTTGTAATGGGCAAAGATTGAATAACCTGAGCAGCTGTGTTTTTCAGTGCTGCTTGTAAATAGTAAAATTTTTGAACCTTACGCATTCCTATCAATTAAATTTTCAAAAGTATCTTTAAACTGCGACCACTGATCATAGCTACCATTAAACTCCGGTAAATTAATGTTCGGCAACTTAATGTTAAAATTATTTTCATTATTTACAGCACTTACTTCGCTTTTTATTTCATCTTTAGAGCCTAACCTCCTAGCCTTTGATATATACTTAAAATAAAGACCTTCAAAACCTTCACGTTCATTTTCGTGTGCACGTGCATTTTCTTTATCTAAAATTTCGATATCCGTTTGAATATTATCAAATTCCGTACGCGTTCCAAAAATCGCATCTAGACGTTCTTCTAGTTCCACCAAATCTGAACTTTCTTTATTAAAACTATCGATATATTTCACAAACCTACTAAATAAGTTTTTTAAGGCCTCACGGCGAGCCAACAACCCGTTTAAGGTATCCGCCTGAGCCATCTTAATAACCTTAATCCTTTATTTTAAAAAACAATAAAACGCATATGTAGCTTACTATCAATAAAAATGCCAATATTTAACTTTAAATATCGCAAAAAAGTATTAAACTCTTAAAACCTTAAATTCAATTCAATTCACAACTAAAACTTTAAATACGTGAAAGGCAACCCGCCAGTTGCATTCAAGTCACGCCCAAAAACTTTAAAAATCAACCTGATAACTAATACGTGAACGGTAACTCCCTAGTTATATTCAAATCACGCCTAAAAACGTATAAAATTCAACTTGAAAACCTATTACGTGAACGGTAACCCGCTAGTTACATTCAAATCACGCACAAAACCGTATAAAAACGACCTAAAATTGGATACGTGAACGGCAACCCGCTAATTGCATTCAAATCACGCCTAAAAACGTATAAAATTCAACTTGAAAACCTATTACGTGAACGGTAACCCGCCAGTTACATTCAAATCACGCCTAAAAACGTATAAAATTCAACTTGAAAACCTATTACGTGAACGGTAACCCGCTAGTTACATTCAAATCACGCACAAAAAATACTATCTCTATCGCAAAATCCGTAAAGTACAATTTATTTTTTAAAGTAGTTATCAAAACTTATTTTTTGACGAAATTCTCGCGAAAATGCAATAAAATATACATCAAAACTTTCTTCTACTCAATATTATTGATTTTATTATACGAATAAGCAAATAGAGAACATTCATTACAAAGGTAAAAGCAATAAAACCGGATTGATCTGACCTTATCTTTTTCTTCTTTGGACTGTAGGTAACTTGGTTATTTCCTTTCCTGTTCCAGAAAATTCCTTCACTTGTTTCATCATCCGCTCGAAGATTGACCAAAATGTGTGTGTGTACAGGTTTTCGGTATATTGAAAAACGATGCAAACACTTGGAACAGTTTTATTTCAACATTTCTAATAGTTTTATTATAAAAAATACAGAGCGTTTTGTAAAACTCTACACTTCACCGCGTTGTCTTGCAGAATCTGTCTTTCTAGCGTCTATGTGAGCGTCTATGCACGGATTGGTCAAAATAACGGCGCTCGCCATTGGCCGAACGCACGGAGCTCAAAAGGCCCCCGAGAATTCGAGGACTGTGCATTATTCAAATATAAAAAAACATATTAAGTTTTAAAAGATAGGCACAGAATCTAACAATTTAAACCTGATATCTGTCACAATAATCTGACATAAGCTTTATTTTTTGCATTATAATTTGTAAAAATCTGCTAAAATTAAATAAAAATATTTTTTAAGTACTGATTTGATAAAATTATTTAATAACATTAATTGCTTTATTTAAAAATATGTGTTTTGTTGCATTTACAATATCGAGTCACAAAAAAAAATGGTTTTTAACCTTGTCCGCAGTTTAAAGCCATACAGTGTTTCATATTGGCAGTCGAAGTATAGAGTACAACACGTATGGAATAGTTATTCCGCGCTCGCGGGACCGTCATGCTCGCCTGCCGGCTCGTATGACAAACTTTCCACTCGCGCGGAATATTGTCTATTCCATACTAGTTATAGAATATACTATATATTTACAATGATACTTGACATGAGGAAAGTAGTTCCTATAGCAAGCATAATGTACAGTAGCGGAAGAAAACTCGGTTGTGACTCATCAACGTTGAAAATAAACAGAAACATAGGCTTACGAAATAATTTTGCCTAATTATGAGGGTAATTTTTATAAAGTCACTTAATCGAAACCTTTGACGACTAATTTGTTACACACAACAATATTGACTATACATATTAACTATACATATGTGTATATATCGGTGTTTTTCAAAGAAAAAACCGACATTCGACTTTTATCCTTTAAGAATACGAAAGTTTTTAATTTTTATTTGTCGAAAACTTTTTTCCCACCTTACTCGTTTAAATGGAATCATTAAAACAAATCAAGATAAAAAGAAATAAAAATGTAAATATTTAAAACCTCGCCTCAACGCTAGAGTCCACGCGGCGCCTATGCGAGTACTGGAAATTCGCCGAGTACTGATAATGTACCATTCGTCCATGATACTGCAATACCGCTTAACGTCCAACTGCAAAACCGCGTAACGTCTAACTGCAAAACCGCGTAAAGTATAAAAACAGAATTTTACAGGAGAGAAAAAAAACTAATTAATTTAGCTATTGTTGGATACATCAGGATGTTTGTATAATTATTATATTTTAGACAGATTAATACAATATTCAGTGTACTAATTTTTAAATGGGTACTCTATTTTAATCAAATATAAATTTAAAAAAAAACATATAAGTTTTGAATTTCACCACCAATTTCATTTCAATATGGCGGCCTACTAGATGCAACTTGTCAAATTTAAAAATGCCTGATTTATGTAAATCATGTTTTTGGAATTTTAAACACGTCAAAATTGAGCCACCCTAATATCTCCAAAAATAGTCGTTTTCTAGCAAAATCCTAGACCCTATAATGAGGATGTGCCAAATTTGAGCTAAATCGGAGAGATAAAGGTTGGGCGCCGTGTTGACCTGACGAAGAAAGCTTCATTAGTTAGATGTGATAAAATAGAAAAAGGTATAGATCTATAATACTGTGAAAACATATTTTGCGTTTTAGCTGTGGTTTTTATTTTTTTAACTATGAAGCCCACTCAAAAAAAATTAATTATATAATATGATGTACATAAGTAGTAGGTCGAGGGGCTGACCGCGTCTGAAATTTGTACAAGAGTTCCTTTTTGCAAAGAGTTCCTCGGAGTTCCTCCGGAGTTCCTCCGGAGGTCCTCCGGAGTTCCTCCAGAGTTCCTTGGAGTTCCTCCTGTGTTCCTTAAGAGTTCCTCGGTAATTTTTGGCAAATAAGCCGTAGAAATTACCGCTGTGCAAGTACTACTGCCAATAAGGCACCTTAAAAAAAAAAGCTTTTTCCCCGGCGGTTTCAACTTGGCGCCCCTACAAAAAAAGAAAAAAAAGAAGCAAGTTGGCGCCCCCAAAAAAATACCTTCTTAAAAAAAGCTTTGTCCCTGACGGTTACTATTAAACTTAGCGTCCCTTCAAAAAAAAAAAATGGCGCCCCCGATTTACCTTTACGAGAAAAAAGCTTTGTCCCTGACAGTTTCTACCAAACTTGGCGCCTCTTCAACACAAAAATTGGCGCCCAAGCTTACCTTCAGGAAAAAAAGCTTTGTCACCTGGCGGTTTCTATCAGACTTAGCGCCCCTTCCAGAAGACAAAAATTGGCGCCCCAAGATTACATTCAGGAAAAAAAGCTTTGTCCCTGGCGGTTTCTACCAAACTTGGCGCCCCTTCAAAAAAAAATTGGCGCCCAAAGGTAGGATGTTTTGTAAAGTGTTTGTAACGCCTCATCTAGTTTGAACATAAGAACGTTAATCCACATGGGCAATAAATAATAATTAATAATTGTTTCTGACCGAGTGTCTGAAATTTGTACAAAAGAGTTCCTTTTTGCAAAGAGTTCCTCCATTTTGCAAAGAGTTCCTCCATTTTGCAAAGAGTTCCTCCATTTTGCAAAGAGTTCCTCCATTTTCCAAAGAGTTCCTCCATTTTGTAAAGAGTTCCTCCAAAGTTCATCCTTTTTGCAAAGAGTTCCTCGGAGTTCCTCCAGAGTTCCTCCTGAGTTCCTTTGGCTTGTACAAAAGATTTCCTCGCGGTCAGCCCCTCGTAGTAGGTGGTTACAGAAAAAAAATCAAATTGGTGAATTGATATTTGCATAACGAAAAAAAAAAACTGAAACTTAAAAAATTACACAAAACTTTTTTTCTTGCGCAAAAAAATTAAAAAGTCCAAACCTAACAAGTATTAAGTAAATTTTTTTTTCAAAAAGAATCGACAACCCGTTTTTAAGAAAGTAATTTTAATTAATTTTACCTTTTGGAATTAATTACTCCTACGCCACTGCGAATTTTGGGTTAAAATTTGGTATGGTATGTTTTCATACCGAGGACATTGTAACTGCAAAATTTCAGGTCAATCGGGTTGGTGGCACTTTTCGCATACTTATGCTGCTATGGCCTTTGTTATTTTATATAATATGGGTTATAATAATAATAATTATTATAATAATTTTAATAGCTTATTGAATAACCTAGGTTAAGTCCTTAAAAATTATGGCAAATTGGCTGTAGCTATCAAATATTTCGATGCCTAATATAGAATTTTAACTCCTGGTTTCTATAAATTTGAAGATTTTTCCATTCCACTGTTGTTATACTCGTTAATTTAATTAGGAAATTAAAAACTTATACTTATGTCAAAGATAGATAGATACGCATTTCTGCAGTTTTCAAATAAATATGGTAATTAATTTTATCATTTTAATCCCTTTATATTCATTATTTCTTGCAAAACATATCTCAATATACGCCATTTGAAGAATAGATTATACTTGTACGAAATCTTAGTTTTGCTACTTTCAGTAGATACACGGTTTGCAGTAAGACGTTACGCGGGAGGGGTTGTAGGGATAGATTTTATTTTTATCTAATTTTATAGACATTGTTGTCTTATTTAAACTAACTTTTGCATTTGCAGAATTATATTATCTCTTTTAGTTCTTGGGAAAATCGCTGCCAAATATAGTTAAAATCAGGGGGTGGTTTTTAAATATTTTTTACCACTTCTTAACTTAAAAATAGCAAGTATATTATATCATTGTATGTAAAATCTCAAGGTCTATCCAAAACAACCCAAAAATTATAGGGTTTTAAAAAAAAATAAAGTTAGGGGTAAGTTGGGGAGTAGGGTTGAGGGATAGTTTTTATTTTTAGCTACTTTTATTTTATTTATTTATTTATTTATTTATTTATTTACGGGATACCCCCTTTTTTAAATATTACAAAAATGTTTTCACATTAAATATGTTAAAATAAATTAATAATTAATAATAATTAAGTTAGAAATATATGAAATAATTATTAAATACATAAAAATCAGATTACATAATAGAATGTAGGAAAATAAAATAAAATACATATCTTCTAACGGGGAGTGACTGAAACTATTGAATGACTAGCTCAGTACGTTTTAACCTATATTTCAACTGACCCAATGATATTCCAGTTATATTAACCATCGAATTTAAATTTGATAGTCGCATCATTCTGTTCAATGGGCTATGGTATGTATAATTGGAGTTATGAAAACCTATATAAAATAAAAAATTTGTTCGCGTCCTGTAATTTGTGTTAAAATTGATTTTAGCCAAAATAGTGGGACATTCTAGTTTTCCAGACAGTACTGAGTTAAGAATGCAAAGATCAGATTTATATCGACGCTGAAGTAGAGTATCAACCTTTATCCGATCGTTAATAGCTGCATAGTTATAAACAAAGTTTTCTCTTGTTATACCAAGTCTATATCCTGCAATCCTCATAAAGCGACGTTGGACAGATTCTATTAAATCGATATTGATTTGGTAGCATGGTGACCATATTACTGCTGCGTATTCAAGGTTAGGTCTTACTATAGTGCAGTAAAGGTGTTTATAGGTCTCAACTGTGAATTCACCACTCATTCTTGTAACATAGCCTAGAATTTGTAGGGTTTTCATGACACAACCCCGTATGTGACTGTTGAAGTTTAACTGTTTGTCGAAGACAACTCCTAAATCTTTAATTTCTTCAACTATTTGTAGTTGGGTACCATTCATTTCATAATAGCTTTCTAAAGGTCTTAAGATTCTATGAAACGTAATTGAGTAGCATTTACTTATGTTTAAGGTCATACCATGTTTTTTAAACCAAATAATTAAATTATCCATGTCACACTGAACAAGATACTGATCACAGATTGACCGCACCATCTTATATAACTTTAGGTCATCTTGTTTTTCAACAGAAAGACCCTTGGTTAAAAGATCAGCTGGCATTAAATTTGTCGGTAGATACTTAACGTTTAATAGTTTGCTAGATACTGCATCTCTAATAAAATGATGTCTAACATCAATATGCTTAGACCTTTTGTGAAAGACAGGATTTACTGACAAACTTAACGCCCCCTGGTTGTCATTGTACAGAAGTATGCATGAAAATTTATTTGTTAACTCTCCCAATAAATATCTCAAATAAATTGCTTCTTTGGAAGCTTCAGCAATTGCCATATATTCCGCTTCTGTACTGGACAAAGCCACGGTCTTTTGTTTGGTACTTTCCCATGAAACTACCGAACCACTCAATTTAAAAATGAATCCAGTGTAGGACCTTCTGTCTGACAAACTGTTTGCCCAATCGGCATCTACATAACCATGTAGTTCTGTGTTTTCTCTAGAAAATACCAGACAATAATCTTTGGTACCTTTCAAGTACCTAAGAACCCGTTTCGCACTCTTCCAATGATTTTCATTGTAAGAATTATTAAATTGACTCAGATAGCTGACACTAAAGGAAATATCAGGCCTCGTCAAAATAGACAAGTACATTAAACTGCCAATCAACCTTTGATATGGCACCTCACAAGGTTCCCCCTCCTCATGCAAAAAATCTAACTTTGTTTCAATGGGAGTCTTTGCAATTTTGCAATCTACCATATTAAATTTCTGTAAAATATTATTCACATAATTTTTCTGAGACAGCCTGATAAAGCCTTTTTCTTTGTCATATTTAACATTCATGCCTAAACATTCACTTATACACCCCAAATCTTTAACTTTAAATTTTGACCCCAGCTCAGTTTTCAAAAAACTGCTTTCATCAATATCATTGCTAAATACAAAAAAATCGTCAACATATAATGTAACAATAGTAATAAAATTATCATTAATTTTAAAATACAAGCAAGGTTCAACTTTAGATTTTTCATACATTAAATTAATCAAAACTTCATCTACTCTTTCATTCCACGCCCTGGATGACTGCTTTAAACCATAGATAGCTCTTTTTAACAACAAAACTTTATCCTTATTTACTTGAGGGTCCATGAGACCTTCAGGTAATGCCATAAAGACTTTTTCCTTCAAAATACCGTTAAGAAAAGCTGTTTTGACATCCAGGTGTGTAATGTCCAAGTTAAATTTAACTGAAAAAGCTAACAAAAGTCTAAGGGTAGAATGTCTTACCACCGGTGCAAAGGTCTCCTGGTAATCTATCCCCTCTTTTTGACTAAAACCCTTTGCCACTAAACGAGCACGATATTTAACATTTCCACTTTCACTTACTTTTCTTTTGAATACCCATTTACATTGTACCACAGTTCCTTGGTCTGGCCTACTCACCAACTCCCACGCATCATTTTCCTTAAAAGCTTGAATCTCATCAGCCATTGCCGACCTCCACTCTTCAGCATCAGCCCTCGATAGAGCCTCCTCGACCGATAAGGGATCCACATCTATGTTATTGTTGACACAAATGTAAGTCACATATTCAGGAAAAACCTTGGGTTTCGGTTTCCGCTTTGACCTCCTGACCTCTATGACACTATTTTCTTCATCACTTACTTGAAAAGATATACCTGAACTTTCTGCCGAGTTAAAATCTTCTTCTTCACCAGTTGAGCTCCCAGTTGAGCTCCCGATATCAGTTGGTTCTTCCAAGTGAGGGGTTCCAGCCCCCACTGGCTCAGCAACCTCTGACTGGACCTCAACAGTGACCTCTTCAGGTGTGTTTTCCAAAACAACAATATCCCTACACAACACCACTGTATTTGTTTTCGGGTTATACAGCCTGTATCCTTTAGTTGTTTCGCTGTATCCCACCAAAATTGTTTTTTCTGCCTTTTTGTCCCATTTAAGCCTTTTTTGTTTGGGGATATGTGCCATGACTACACTGCCAAATATCCTAAGATTTCCGACATCAGGTTTTCTGCCATGCCACATCTCAAAAGGTGTTTTATTATTCAAACTAGCAGTTGCAGTTCTGTTGCTCAGATAGACCGCCGTATTGACAGCCTCTCCCCAGAACTTCTTATCCAGCTTAGCATCAAATAATAAACAACGTGCCTTTTCCACCACTGACCTGTTGTACCGTTCAACCGAGCCCATTGACTCAGGACTATACGGTGTAGATTTTTGATGGATAATACCAGATTTTCTGAGAAATTCATCAAACTGAGTAGAACAAAATTCCCCTCCATTATCTGATCTAAATATCTTTATCCTTTTTTCACATTGGTTTTCAACTAGGCTTTTAAACTCTTTGAATCGGCTAAAAACTTCATCTTTTGTTTTCAAAAAATACACAAAGACCATTTTACTGAGATCATCTTTAAAAATAAGAAAGTATCTCGCTTTTCCCAGTGTCTGTACCTCCATAGGCCCACAAACGTCCGCATAAATCACCTCAAGCAGCTCACTAGCTCTTGATTTACTACCTGGGAAAGGTTTTCTGGCTTGTTTACCTTCGTTACAGGTTACACAGCTGTTTATATCAGTTTTTATGTTACCCACACACTCCATACCTTCTACTGCTCCATCTTTCATCGTTTTTAGACTATTTTGATTAACGTGACCAAGACGCCTGTGCCACACTTCTCCTGTCACAGCCGCTGCGACTAGTGTTGTTGACAATTCCGTTTTAAGTTTGTAAACATTGTCAACTAGTTCGGCAACTCCAATTAACAGCCCCTGTGCATTATATATCCTGCACCCTTCTTTTTCAAAATTCACTGTGTTTCCGTTTTTTATTAACCGGCTAACAGACAGAAGGTTGGTTGCTAATTTCGGTACGCATAGCACATCTTTCACCAAAATGTCATTTTCTCGATTTCCGACCACCGTTTTTATGTTTAAGTCCCCCGTGCACTCAACTAACACCTTTGATTCGTTCGCTACCATGATTTCACGCATTTCGACTGGTTTTTCTAGACGACTTAACCAATTTTTGTTTGCTGTTAAGTGTTCAGAAGCCCCCGAATCTATGTACCATTGATTTTTGTTAAAGGATTGTCCGCTGAGGAAAACTGCACTAAAAACATTGGAGTTTTCTTGATTATTGTTTTTATTTGGGCAATTATTTCTATAATGTCCAATTTGTTTGCATTTGAAGCACCTAATCTCCTTTTTGACAGACCCCATTGGCGCGTTGTTTGACACATGACGTTTACCGCTACTGTTGCCAACCTTGCCGCCAAATCTGGTGACTTTACCAAAAAAAGCACTTCCTGTTTTATCGGCATCCTCCATATCTAAAAGTTTATTTTTTATGGAATCCGCTGTAATTTTTATTCCCGAATGTTCGATTGCCATAATCATCGGCGAATACTTGTCACTAAGTCCCGCTAAAAGCAAACTCCCGATCCATTCGTCATCTATTTTGAACCCTGTGCCTTGTAACTTTTGACTAATTTCCACGACCTGGTTTACGTATCCCGCCATAGAGTCACAATCATCTAACCGCGTAGAAATTAAGTTTCTGAGAAGACTAATTTTCCTAGTCTGCCCGGCATCGTCAAACATATTTTTTAACTTAGTCCACAGATCCACAGTTGTGGATGCACTCTTAATATGCACATATAAAGTCGAGTCGATTGTCAAAATAATTTTTGCCTTCGCCTTCGCGTCATCAACCGTCACTTCATTTACGCACTTCGAAAGCCCTTCTAAAACTAGAAAATTCTCAACCGCAAACGCCCAATCCGAATATATTTCGCGACCTTTTAACTTGGGAACGTTAACTGCGTAATTCGCGGCCATTTTACACACTTTAAAAACACTTAAAATCGTAAAAACAAGAGAAAAACGTTTTCAAATATGGCGACTGGGCCCATAACCTTTTATAATTTAAATGAAACAACGTTTCCATGTGCTTATTACAGTGAACTGTCGTTTATTACTTTAAACCCACTTGTCATGCCCTGACATCTCCCACTACATCTGTATGATACATTGTTGCCACGTATGGCACTTATTATACTAAACTAGGGAAAGTATGTGACAGTTGATAATATCAACAAACTGTTTGTCGAAGACAACTGCTAAATCTTTAATTTCTTCAACTATTTGTAGTTGGGTACCATTCATTTCATAATAGCTTTCTAAAGGTCTTAAGATTCTATAAAACGTAATTGAGTAGCATTTACTTATGTTTAAGGTCATACCATGTTTTTTAAACCAAATAATTAAATTATCCATGTCACACTGAACAAGATACTGATCACAGATTGACCGCACCATCTTATATAACTTTAGGTCATCTACAAACAGTAGTATTTCACAATATTTTATTACCAAAACAATATCGTTTATAAATAAAAGAAAAAGGAGAGGTCCAATATGTGAGCCCTGAGATACTCCAGAGGTTACAAGTATACAAAAGGAAACAAAGTTTTTTATTTTCACTTGTTGTGTTCGGTCGGATAAAAAACTGACAATCCACTTCAGTAGCATACCATAAATACCCAATGCTTCCAGCTTTTTAAACAGAAATTTGTGAGGAACAGTGTCAAAAGCCTTTTGTACATCTGCATAAATGGAATCTACTTGGTATCCTAGTTCAAAAGCATTAAGTATATAATCCTGATAGAGTAGCAAATTAGTCACTGTGGATTTTCCCTCGCAAAATCCGTGTTGAGCAGTGTTGATAATATTTTTAGTCGCCCACGTTAATTCTGCTGTAACCAAGCTATCCAATATCTTTGGCACAGCAGATTGTTTACATACCCCGCGATAATTTGAGATATTTTCTTTATTACCTGATTTGAAAATTGGCGTTTGGATGATTTCCACATTTTTGGGAAAACTCCCGTGCTCAAAGATAAATTAAACAACTTGGTTAAGATCTCCACAATCACATCTTTACACCCTATCAGTATTGAATTAGGTATTCCGTCAGGTCCGCATGAATTAGTGGGTTTTAGTTTATTTATAGCTTCTAAAACATCACAAGAACTGAAAGACATTTGGCTTATTTGAACGGTATTATCAAATTTGTATTCCTGAGGTGGGTCAGAAGGGTTATCTGTATAAACTGAGGAAAAGAACTCAGCAAACAAGTTTACTGTATCTTTTCCGTTTGAACTAATCTTATCATTAAAATACATTGTGTTTGGACATTCAAATCCCTGGTTTTTTGTGCTAGCATATTTCCAAAACTCGTTGGCATTAGAGTTGATTTTCTCCTCAATATTATGTAGGTAATTCTTAAAAGTTTGATTGGTTAGTTCTATGCACTCTGAGCGCAATCTGTGAAAGATTAAATAATCGTTATCTGAATTAGTTTGTTTATATTTTTTGTGGGCAGCTTTCTTTTTAAAAATTAATTGCTTTAAAGGAAGTGTATACCAGGAAGGAAATTCAGTGCTTTTGAATCTGGCCATAGGGACATATAATGATAATGCCTCATACATTTTGTTATAAAATTGTTGGACAGCTATATTAATATCATATTTGTCCAGAAAATTCCAATCAACACCAGTCAAAAAATCACACATACCAATCATATTAGCCTTTTTAAAATCATAGGAAAAGTCATCGTATAACATTGACTCAGAGGTGTCTGATTGTAAATCGAATGTATATCCTATGTGGTGATGTGTATTTTCTATTAATAGATCAACTGCACGATGCACTTCTATAGTATTAACATTAGAGAATAACAAATCGAGAAAAACATTTCTATCATTAGGTATGTTAATATGTTGGTACAAATTTAAAAATGAGAATCTATTAGAAACTGGTATTGCTATGGAATTTCCTGGACAAGTAGGTACAGCGCTAAATTCCTCATTTTGCCAACGAGCTTCAGGCAAATTGTAATCACCCAAGAGTATCAATTTATGTTCCTTAACAGATTTCATTATATGTTCCACTGTATCACAATGAGATTCGTACAAGTTTAAATATTGGTCTTGGGTTATTCCATGTATACAAGACTTTGGTGGTATGTATAAGCAGCCAACTATGTAATTATTAGATAAAGTTTTGATCTGCACATAAATGTCATCTATATTTTCCAAGTTTGTATGTATCTTGATTAATTTAGACTGAACACTTTTATGCACTGCTATTAGTACGCCTCCACCACGAGTTTTGGTTTCAGATTTTCTATCACACCTATACACATTATAATTCTTCATGTTGACTTCAGCATCGCGGTAACTACTTGTTAACCAGGTTTCGGTTATAACAACTATATGATAATTTGAATTTATGACTCTATTTTTAAAATCGTTTAGTCTAGTTCTTAAACTTCCCGCATTATGGTAGTACACTGATAGTTGTTCCTTGGTATTTAGTTTTTTGTTGGCACAGATGTTGGTATTATAGTGGGAATATTATTTATGTACTTTATTGTGAGTTTTTCACCATTGTTTTCCCGCTTTAATATTTCGTCCCTCATATTCTTTATTGATTCTCTTTGTAGAGGAGTCAAATCCGCTGAGAAGGTATATTTAGGGTTATCTAATTTCTTCTTTGATTTTAATGCCAGAAGTGCCGAAGCCTGACTTGAAAAAATAACCTTAACGGGTCTCTTCTTATAACCAGTCTGCTTTCCGATCCGTGTAACCTTTATTATATCGTGATCCAGGTTTAATTTTCGTAGATCATTAGATACTTCTTCTTTATCATGTTGAATCATAGATATCGTTGTCCCATTTAAGTAGGGTTTTTTTTATTATTTTTTTTTGAATAAAAAAGAATCGTCTAAAAAAATTGAAAAAAAAAACAGGAAAAAAGTTAATGTAATATTCTATTTTAAATTTATTTATTATTTTTGCAGAATTTAATTATTTCTTTTAGTTTTTAACTTAATTATCTCTTTTAGTTTTCGAGAAAATCGCTGAGTAAATGGAGTTGGGACACCCTGTATATTTAGTACCACATGTATGGCGTATCCAATTTGATTTGATTGTTTTTAATACGCCTAATTCATAACACGTTTTACTAATCCCAAAAAAGTCATTAAAAACACGCATTAAAAAGCTGTAAAGAACAAACCAATTAAAATAAATAAATCATGTAACCACACTTTATTCTAAGTTTTTTTTTAGTTGTAATTAAAAATCAGTGGCGTAGGAGTTATTTTTAAAACTTTATTTCCTAGTTTAGCGACGGACCGAAGAAAAATTATTAAGATACAACATTTTCCAGTCAACAAATTTTGCCAACTGCCATAATTTTTTTTTGTTCCTCCAATAAAACTGATTACTAAAAAAAGTCACCACTCTTTATAATTAAATGTTTTCTCCCTCACATAAAACTGATGACTAACAAAGCTTCAAAATTTGCAAAGTGGACTCCTGAGGAATTTCTAGACGATAATTATTCTTCGAAAAATGGGAGCAGCATAAACATTAATATAAACATTAGAATATTTTGCAATGAAAAACTTTATATACGCCACTTAGTAATATTGACGACTAAGCGCAAAATACCTACTAATATACAAGGTTATCTAGAAATAACCCTGTTAAAAATGCCACATAGATTCATATAGATTCATATAGAAAATTTTCTATAGTATTTCTATGGGTATCTATATGATTAAATGTGGGTATCTGAAACTGGCAATGTCATATATATATATAGAGTACTATAGTCACTCTTTATGGCAGCCATATAGATTACTATAGGCATATAGGGTTCTATATGGAGTAACTGCAGTTAATTCATATAAAAACATATAGGCCTATAGTAACCTATATGGCTGCCATAAAGAGTGACTTTACACTGCCTTACTACGCTAGAAAACAGTAACTCCATTTGTCGCCTAGCGACGTTTTGACTTCAACTCTGATGTAATATTTTGAAAACCATGCTATGCGACAAATTGAGTTACTGCTTTCTAGCGTAGTAGGGCAGTACAGGCCTCTAGGTTTATATATGGAATAATTAAAATGGCGTCGGCAGCTGTCTACTTCGAAGAAAACAAATCTTTTTTAATTAAAAATGTTGAAGAACTGAAACTGAGGTGGATCTGGTAGGTTCATTTTTTGTGAAAGTTAATATTAATTAATTAATGTATAATAATTTATATATATAATAATTTCGAAAAAATTAAGTAAAATTTTTACCAGATCCAGATGAACCTCAGATTCAGTTTCCGCCGCCTTTGTTTTTCCCGAAGGAATTCTTATTCTTTTATAATTTATTTTCTAGTAATTTGTCTTTATCTTCTACAAAAGCCAAACAATAATGCATTATGTAATTTTTGAATAAATGTTTATACTTATTGTCAGTGCACATTAAGGCTCACTTATATAGTCCTTTTTTTATCCTATATATTTTTATTTGGATTTCTGTTATTTGGATCCAAATTTTTTTATTTTGTCCACATTTTTTATTAGAAACGATTTGTTTTCCTCGAACCGCTGCATACGTCATTTTTACATAAAGCGAATTTTTTTTTATCTATAGCTAACTAGATTGCGATTATACATATAAGGTACTATAGATCTATGGGAATCTATATGGAAAATAATTTTTCTACCTATAAAATTCTATAGAGTATAGGAATCTGTATGGAAGCGAATTTTTTTACACATACTATAAATCTATGGGAATCTATATGCCGCATAGCAAGCCATATAGAAAACTATTGAGTCCAGATAGCTAATAAAAGCAACTATCTACATATAATATAGTATAGTTTTCTATAGTTTTTTATAGCATGCTTACAGACCATATTAACACCGACATATAAATTTCCATAGATTCCTGTTGAATATTCTATGGTAATTTTTATGGCATTTTTAACAGGGAAGTTCGACAATACGAGAATACGAGCTTCTTTCACAGTTTTTAATGTAAAATGACCCTGAAATATTTAAATTTTGATTGGTACATTTTTTTAATTCCTATTTTTAATGCTCAGAACGTGAGATTGCCTCTTTAATTGCAATTTTGACAAAAACGGTTGGCTCTACGGTGTTACATAAAGAGCCATTTTTTTATGTATTAAATTAAGGATTAATATTTTATTGAGAAAATGTCAAAAAATCTAAGGATAAAAAGTTTGGGGCAAAAAAGGGACATTGCCCCTCCCCCCCATTTTGCACGTCCCTGATTAAAATTATCAAATAAAAATTACATGAAATAATAGTCTTTATCAATGCTAAGGCATGTTCAAAAAAATGTTTATATTGCTTATAGAGTTTCAGAAATATTATAAAAACTACTTTTTATATGTACTCTTAGGAGGGCCGTAGCTCCTTAGGGCTCATTTCCGAACCAACCTTTAAAGGAACTTTTTTCATATTTTTAACGTAGAATCACCTCCTAAATTTCTCGAACTTATTTCTGAATAACCCTGTATACCGGTGTTTGAAGTCTTATGTCACATATTAAAGGATATGATTCTACTTAAAAAAAATGAAAAACCAACAAAGGTTTTGAAACGAACCCTAAGGGAGTGACGACCCTTTAAAATTTTAATAAACATTAGGTTTTTAATTAATAACTCTGTTACCCTTTGAGATAGAGCGTCAAAGTTTTGGATGTGAACTAATCTTAATCTTCATGTACTTATTTCAACCAGGGGCGTGCAAAAGAAACCGAGGACCTTATCAGTTTTTTGCCCCAAAGTCATATTAGCCTTAAGGCCAATTTTTCGAAGTACATGTATCGAAACTTTTTTCTCAATTTTTGATGAAGAAGCACCCGAGATTATTTAAATTTTAGTTTAAAACATTTTAGTATTTATTTTTTAGTCATCGAATTGTGAAATTGCACATTCAAATGAATTTTTCTCAAAAACGGTTAATCCTACAGTATACAACAAGAACCTTTTTTTATGTATTTTCACCTCAGGAATTCTGTTCCAATAATAAAATTACAAAGAAGTTACACAGAAAAAAGTATTGGGCAAAAAACTGATAAGACCCCTCCGTTACGCACGCTCCTGGTTAAAATAAGTACATGAAAATAACATAAGAAGAAGGGACTTATTAAGGTTAGTTTACATGTAAAACCTCGTCACTCTATCTCAAAGGGTACCAGAGTTATTAATTAAAAACCTTTTTTTTATTAAAATTTTAAAGGGTCGTAATTCCCTTAGGGGACCTATGTTATTTTAGTGGTTTTTCATGTTTTTTAAATTAGAATCATCTCCTTTAATATGTAACATAGACTTCAAACACCGTGTATACTAGATAACATGCAGGGTGTTCCGTGAGAAAAGGGAAACATTTAAAGGATGTGTTCTAGAGATCAAAATAAGAAAAAAAGTTCCCATAAACATATGTACAAAAACGTCTCGTAAGGGAGCTACGCCCTTCAAGAGGGGTATCAAAATTTTGATTTTTTATTAATAACTTAGGATCCCTTCGTGTTATAGTATCGAGGTTTAGCATGTGATCTTTGCTTTATAAGGCCTATCAGCGAATGGTATTTGCATGTAGTTACTTTAACCAGGGGCGTCCGTAATGAGGGGTCTTAACACTTTTTAACCCAAACTTTTTTCTGCTTATATTTTTTGTGGGTTTATTTTTAGAATGGTATTACTAAGGTAAAAACACAATAAAAAGGTACTCTTGTTGTAGTACCATAGGATTAACTGTTTTCAAGAAAAAATACAATTAAAGGCTAAATTACACTATTCTAGAACTAAAAATTCAACAAGAAAATGTTAAAAACGAAAATTTCAATAATGCAGGGTTCTACATCAAAAACTAAGAAAAAAAATTTATACATGTATTTCCAAAAATCGCTTTTAAAGGTACCACAACCCTTTAAAATTTTTGTAAAATGTAACTCCCTTAGCATTGATTTTTGGAATTACGTGTATGCAAACTTTGTTTCTTAGTTTCTGGTGTACCCAGACCATTGAAATTTTGGTTTCTAACATTTTAGTGTTTAATTTTTGGTTCTCAAAACTTGTAATTTTGCATTTAATTGTATTTTTCTTGAAAACGATTAAGTATTACACCAAGAATACCTTTTTATTGTTTTTTTTACCTGTGGAATACTATTCTAATAATAAACCCACAAAAAAATTAAACAAAAATAATTTTGGGACAAAAAAGTAATAAGACCCCTTATCTCGCACGCCCCTGATTTAAGTAACTACATGCAAATATCATTGGCTGATAGGCCTTAAGAATAGATCACATGCAAAACCTTGTTGCTATAACACAAAGGGTTCCTTAGTTATTAATTAAAAATCGAATTTTTGGGACCCCTTTTGAAGGGGCGTAGCTCCCTTACGAGTCGTTTTTGGACATATGTTTATGGGAACTTTTTTTTCTTATTTTGACCTCTAGAACACATCGTTTAAATATTTCCCTTTTCTCACGGAACACCCTGTATATTATCTAGTATACACGTTGTTTTAAGTCTATGTTACATATTAATGGAGATGATTCTAAATTAAAAAAACATAAAAAACCACTAAAAGAACATAAGTCTAAAAACCAACCCTACGGGAATTACGACCCTTTAAAATTTTAATAAAAAAAAGGTTTTTAATTAATAACTCTGGTACCCTTTGAGAAAGAGCGAAGAGGTTTTACATGTAAACTAACCTTAATAAGGCCTATCTTCTTATGTTATTTTCATGTATTTATTTTAACCTCTAGAACACATCCTTAAAATATTTCCCTTTCCTCACGGAACATCCTGTATTTGCACAAAAATAATATTTGTTAATATGATAAATTTAGGTACATTTAAAAAGTTATGTCTTTAATAGTTTCTATTTTAGAAGTGAGTACCAAATTTAAATAATATTCTTTAAACTCATATCTTTTGGTATCTCGTATTAAACTATTATTTTCATAAACATAACTCACATCAACCACACAGCTTTCTGGTTTAAGTTTAAAAAGTTCTATATAAAAGAATACACTAGCTGTAACCTGCGGTACTGGAAATTGTCTGGTAGGAATTGAAAAGATTACTTCATATTTAAATATATCCTTATTCCATTTTATTTCTTTTTCCAGATATATTACTTGGTATCTCCATTGTTCATAAAAAGATTGTAAATTTATGTACTGTATTATTTTGTCTCTTCCCACAGTGATAGTAAAATCTGCAATAGTGGGCCATAAAAAAGATGGAGTTTTATCTTGCTGTACCTCCGCATCGACTTCTTTACAAAACTTTAAATCTGGAAATATCTCAACCAACTCTTGATGTTTGTGTTTATTTTTCTGGCATGATTCGTAACAAGATTTGTATCCCAACATGTATCCTTTGCCCATTTTTCGATAAATATTAGTGTCAGTTTTTAATCGTTCTGTTAAATAATCGTCTATTAAGTTTTCGACTACGGTAACGGCATCCTCGGTTAAATCGTTCACAAATTTTAGAACAAAATTGGTTTTATCCTGGTAATATTCACATTCTTTAATTGAATCTTTTTCAGAGTCTTCATTAAGTTTTTCTATTTGTGCTTTTATTAATGGTTCTAATGTATCCTTTGATAATTTGTTTACTCCAAAAAATGGAATACTTGCGTCTGAAAGACTTGAATGAGCCATTACAAAAAATATGACACGAATTTTTTCACAGACCTTTATAAATATGACATTAGCGCTAATGTCATATTTCTAGGATCTCAAAACATCGAACAGAGAATTTGACTACACTTAAGAGGTTGACTGCCGATCAGTCCGATCGGACTGCATTGGCTCCCTTCGCTGACGCTGCCCACTTCGATCCGAGTGATGGTTATATAACTAATTCTTGTTTTAGTATTTTATCGGCGTTTGCTGTTATTATATTATTCACAGCGCCAGCGCTAGAATAATATTATACGGTAGTTTTTCATTACCAGAAAAAAAAAATCGTCATAGAAAAAAAAATAAATTAGTTTCGTGAAAAAATAAGCAACTTTTTTAATGCCGGTCTGTCCGTCCATCTGTTCGTCTGTCCGATGTCACGATTTTTGTAGACACGATAACTCAAGAACGAATAATCCGATCGTATTGAAATTTTCAGGAAAAATCAAGTTCTATGTGGGCAAGATCTCTATTATTTTTGAAGCTAATCCTCCAAAAAAAAAAGTTATGAGGGGTTAAACTTAAAAAAAAAGGAAAAAGTTAAAAGAAATTCTTAAGAAAAATTACTTTTATTATAAGGATCAATTCTACCAATTTTAAAAGTTGTTCCCATAAACACAAAAAAGTTATGGGGGGTTAAACATTTTTTAAAAATAACAAAAAATTTTAAAAAACTTTTCGTTTTTTTTTTGCAAAAAGAAAATAAAAAAAATTGAAATTCTTTTTAGTTTTTTCTTGAAAAAAAATTATTTTTTGATTTTTTTTTTAATTTTCTTTTTTTAAAATTAATTCTACTTGTTTTATACAGTGCATGTCTAAAGTCCGCCACCCTTTAACTTTTAAACTGCTTAAGATATTGAAATTTGAAACGCCTAAATAACAACCCAAATAATTTTTTGGTATATATTTGATATGGATTCAGGGACAAGGGTTAATATTTTTAATAATGAAAGGGGAGTCGTGTGATACATTACTTATTAAATTTTCTTTTTAACCATTAATTTTAATTTTGAAGGCGTTAAAAAATCTTTGTTTTTTATTTTCATTTATATCATTAAAAAATGAAAGAAAATATTAGTGGCATATCGGACAGAAGAGAAAATTAGAAAAAAAGTCAGGTCTCAGTCTGGATTCGAACCAGAGTTCCTAAGGTTTCCGGCCTGGTACTCTACCAACTGAGCTACCGAGACTCCCGTTCGAAAACTTACTAATTGGACATGCCTTCTTTTCTATTCTTCTCAAATTTGTTAGTTGTTAATTAAAGGAAAGATGGTTAATTTTGTTAGTGGTAATAAACTCAATATACAATGTCTTAAGAGCCCTTTTACCCCTTCACCCTTGTATCGTTCAACTTTTGTTTGTTTTAAGAATGATTATTTTTTTTTTTCGTATTAACAGCAACAAATAATGTACAACTATGTTTTTTACCCCATCTTCTAAGACTTGCATGGTACGCCATTGCAACTGTTTATCAAATTATTAAAGTCTTTCTTATTGCCGCAGTTTTAATGAATATTTTCTTTTTTATTTTTTTACATTTTTACTTCTGGTTAGGAGATATCAGGATTTTCCTGAAAGTTGTAATTTTTAACTTAAAACTTAAAAATTTAAACTTAACTTAAACTTAAAAAGTACTACATGAATTTGTTTGATGCTGTGCTTTAAATTTGAAGCTTAACCAAGTTACATTTTTCTTCTAATCAAGTTTATCAAAAACATAAATTGGGTTTGAAAAACTTGAATATAAGAAAAATTAGGGTCACTCCGTCCGGCGGCAGTTCTGCGAAATCACCGTTAAGCCTCCTTCAGACGGCAATAAAAAGTTGCCCCGGGATGAATAAACTGTAAAAGAAGAAGTAAAAGACATGAGCGTAGAAGAAGAAGTAAAAGACATGAGGGTAGAAGAAGAAGTAAAAGACATGAGCTTCAAATAAAAAACTCTGCTGATTTAGTACTTTTTGAGTGGACTGAAAAAATGACAACTTTCAGGAAAATCCTGATATCTCCTAAACCAGAAGGAAAAAAGTAAAAAAAATAAAAAAGAAAATATTCATTAAAACTTCGGCAATAGAAAGACTTTAATAATTTGATATACAGTTGCAGTGGCGTACCATGCAAGTCCTAGAAGATGGTAAGATATATAGTTGTACATTATTTGTTGCTGTTAATACAAAAAATAAAATTTTAATCATTCTTAAAACAAACAAAAGTAGAGAATGTTAAATAGGGTGATCTTGAAAATTCAAATTAAATATACGAATGCTAACCACACAAAAATTTGTTGCCCTTTAGGGTAATATGAATTATCCAAAATTTGAAGTCAATCGAAATACGTTAAGGCACAGTGGTCCTAAAGTTTTTAAACTTACCCATTTTACCAGCTTCTTTAATTTAACACCTATAAATTACCACATTTTGAAATCTTAAACTGTTATTAACTAAAATTGTAGTCTAATTTGTGGCTATTGCTTACAAAAAATTTAAGGTGGATCACAAGTCATTTAGACTTGACACAAGAACCTTGAACCTCAAAAATTCCATAATTTTACTAGCTTTTTTTATCCATTTTCTACCCTTGCATCCACAAGGTGTAAAAATGTTAACGGGCCCTAGTCTGAAATTGTAGACCTATACATTTATATTATATATTCAAAATTTTAGGAGAATCGGAAAAAGTTAGGAGGTCGCGCAAGAGCCGTAAATGTTTAAAAATGGGCGATTTTAATTTTTTTTTACTTTAAAATTAAAAAAAATATATGTGACTTTAAGATTACAAATATTTTTATTTTTTTTTTGCTCTTATACTGATTTTATTTTATTTTTTGTGTTTATTTAACTTCAATCTCTAGTTTGTTAGTTTGTTACTATGTTAGTTAGTTAGTTAGTTTGTTTGTTGTTTATTAGTTTATTTATCTTCGAAGACAATACAATATAATAAAATTATTAATGTATAATGTATAATTATATACCGGGTGACACAAGAAGTATTTCCTACGAATTATCAACGTTACTATAAAAGATAACTTTTTGAAATTTATAGAGCTTGTATGAACCGTCAATACCCCGATTTTGGCATCTTCATTATAAAAAATATCACTTCCGGTCTAAGCGGAAAATTGCGTTATTTTAAAGTTTTTTTTATACTATACTATAAAAGATAACTTTTTAAAATTTATAGAGCTTGTATGAACAGTAAATACCCCGATTATGGCATCTTCATTATAAAAAATATCACTTCCGGTCTAAGCGGTAGTGATACCAACTTTTGTTTTTTAAATGGAACCCTATATATTTGCTTACATTTTGCTTACATTTTCAGATTCTTCTTTAAATTCTCTTTTCATTAATGTATAACAAATCGATCTTTGCATTAAAGATGGCGCCACAGGAGCCATTTTTCATAAAAACAACATGGTGGTTCTATGACGTCCATATTGGAATATTTCTGAAACTTGACATTTCAAATCTTTTAGTAGTGGGCTAAGAAATTACTGTTCATCTGAAACTGATTTTCTTTTATTTTTATGAAAATGGCTTAATTTTAAAGTTTTTTTAAATCATCAACCTTAATATAGCTTCCAACGGAATATGGCCATTTTCCTCGAAAAGGGCCAACCCTATTAGGGTGTTTGTACGTTTTTCTTGTAGAGTATACCTGAATTTTTAATATAGCAAAATCAAAAATAGGTCGTTCCATTTAAAAATTTAGTTAAAGTTGATGATTAATAATAATAATAATATAATGTAACATTATACATTATAATGTATATAAACTAGAAATCTGAAAATGATATAAGTGCTTAACGAGAATCCAGTTTAGGTATAAAAAAATAGAATATATTTTTTAAACGACTGTTTATAAATATTTAAATTGCCCGTAGGGTGGGGGACATTTTTTTAAATATTATATTTAGTTCTAGTAGGCAAAAACCTTCAGTAAAAAATTTACACAAACATATTGGTAAGAATTGAAAAAGAGCTATACCTCCCCCATGGAGGGGAGGAGGTCTGGGGGAATTATTTTATTTTATTTTATTATATTGTTTGTTTTAAATAACTATATCAAATTTCAGCTTGCTAGCATTAACCTAAGGTGTCCTGCTTAACAAACAAAATAAATAACAAACTAAAATAGTAACAAACTAACAAACTAGAAATTGAAGTTAAATAAAAACTAAAAAAAGTAAAACCAGTATAAGAGCAAAAAAATAAAATATTTATAATCTTAAACGCTCATGTATATTTTTTTAATTTTAGAGTCTATTCTTGAACGGTTTGTGTCACAAGCTCCCATTCTTGAATCTCAGACCGATCTAGTTACTCCCAGGTATATCTTTAATAGATCATACCAAGCTTATGCTTCCACCAAAGAAGAAACTGACAGCGTACCTGATATTGTCATGTACACTGATGGTTCAAAGACAACTGAAGGATCAGGTGCAGGAGTTTTCTGCCCTGATTTAGAGTTAGAAATAAGCATTTCCCTTGGCAAGCATGCCTCGGTCTTTCAGGCAGAGGTCATAGGCATAACAAATGCTGCGAGAACTATTTCTGAAAGGGAAATCAGTAATAGAAGAATAACTATTCTTACGGATAGCAAAGCTTCCATACTAGCAATCAAGTCTTTCAAAATTACTTCAAAGCTAGTTTTGAAATGTCACCAATCCCTGGAGGAAGCGGCAGTTTCTAATACTGTTACACTCTCATGGGTAAAGGGGCATAATGGAAATGCGGGCAATGAAGAAGCTGATAGATTGGCACGAGCAGGCTCAGGCTCTGTACCTATTGGTCCAGAGCCTATAATCCCTGTATCTGTCGCTTTTAAAACAACTCTCATTAATCAAGAAACCCACATAAAACACACCCGTAATTGGATTACGAGAAACGACTGTAAACATGCAAGAGCAGCCCTTCCCACTCCGTGTGAAAAGACAGCACGCTTTTGTATGCAACTAAAAAGGGATAACCTAAGACAGTTTGCAAGCATCGTAACAGGTCACTGCAAACTAAATAAGCATCTTAACATCATGGGGAAGCCAGTCGACCCCATCTGTAGAGGATGCTACATGGAAAAGGAAACAATGGAACAATGTTATGTCACTGTCCAGCGTAAGCCTTAATAAGAGGGTCCATGCTAGACGAGTACTGGCTCGACATGGCCGGTATAAGCAGCATCACTCCCAGACATCTTCTTAGATATATTCAAAGAATTGGATGGCTGAGAGGCTAAATTGCTGCGACCAAAGGGAGGTAGTACAATGGGCCCAATAATAACCATAACCATAACCAATTTTAGAGTAAAAAAAAATAAAATCGTCCATTTGTAAACATTTAGGCTCTTGCGCGACCTCCTAACTTTTTCCAATTCTCCTAAAATTTTGTATATATAATATACATGCATAGGTCTACAATTTCAGACTAGGGTCCGTTAACATTTTTACACCTTGTGGATACAAGGGTAGAAAATTGATAAAAACAGCTAGTAAAATTATGGAGTTTTTGAGGTTTAAGGTTCTTGTGCCAACTCTAAACGACTTGTAATCCACCTTAAATTTTACGTAAGCAATAGTCACAAATTAGGAAACAATTTTAGGTGATAACAGTTTAATATTTCAAAATCTGCTAATTTATAAGTGTAAAATTAAAGAGGCTCGTAAAATGGGTAGGTTTAAAAACTTTAGGACCACTGTGCGGTGCATTAACGTATTTTGATTGACTTCAAATTTTGGATAATTTATATTACCCTATAGGGCAACAAATTTTTGTGTGGGTAGCATTAGTATATTCAATTTGAATGTTCGCGACCACCCTAATGTTTAAGCTTTAAAACTAAAAAATAATTAGTCAAATCCATTAATTAGTTTTCGAAATATTTGAATTTAAAAAATCTAAATTTTTTAGGTGTCCGGAATTTAATGTGCGGCAGTGTATATTTTTATAAGAACAATATTATGTGCATATACATAGCTACACACACATTATGTTAGACATTATACCTACCAGGTAAAAATATAAATAAAAAATTTTAATCTTATTTTATGTGTATATATTTTAACCATATATTGTAAGGCTGAAATTGGTCACAAAGTCACGTACGTTAAAAAAAACGGTTTTTTAAGCGGTATCTTTTAGTTCTCAAATTAAAGAAAAACATCCTTTTGAATTATATACCTACATAGTTGTTATTTAAAACCATTATCCTAATACTGTAATAGATATTTCAATTTTCATAATTTCTTTATATTTTTATTCGTTCTTTTAGTTTAGCCTATGTTTTTTGTCTGTAAGGGATTTTTTCAAAAACAATAAGGGTCGTCTTGTACGTCAAACACAGAAGCTGAAAAAAAAAGTGGGACAATCTCAAAAAGCTTTTGAAATAAAGTTTAATTTTGTTATCAATTGTGAGTGGGCGAGCAAAAAGCGTATATTAGCGAAAAAAGGGATTTTTTTTTATTTTTAGCGTTTCGAATGCATTGGACATTTCTACGTAAATTAATGAAAAAAAAAACTTTTCGCAAAAAATATGAACCGACTTTTGTCTCTAAAAAGTAAAAAATAAAAAATAAGCCGGTGCCAATTTCACCACTCCCTAAATTAAATACTAACAATTATTTTTGTTGTTAAATTGTTTGCTGTGACACCGACTTATTTTTTATTTTTTACTTTTTAGAGACAGAAGTCGGTTCGTTTTTTTGCGAAAAGTTTTTATTTTTTACTTTTTAGAGACACAGAACTTGTAGATTTCTAACGTCATCTAAGCTGAATTATAATTGTCCTTCCATCTCGGAAAGCTGTTGACGTCACAACGCACCATTAGCGCATTGTGACGTCATCATCTTAAAGATAAATTTCTAAAAAATAAATTTAGTAGTATTTTTATTTCAGAGTCAACCCAACCTTATTCTATACTAAAGAAAATCTTTGTTAAACTTTAAGCGTTAATAACACAGGTCAAAATTTAGTATGGGAAAAAACACCGGACCAGACCCAGGTACCCAGGGGTTTTTGAGGTCACTGATTTCGATGCCGAGGTCGTCAAGCTCTATCACATCAGTTTCAAGGTCATTTGAAGGTCAAACCGACAAAAGGTGGTTGAAAAAATCTGAAAAAAATCATAAATAAGTTTTTGAGGTCGCTGATTCCGATGCTAAGGGTGGTCAAGCTCTATCACATCAGTTTCAAAGTCATTTGAAGGTTAAACTGAGAAAACATCTGAAAAAAATCATATATAAGTTTTTGGGGTCGCTGAGTTCGAATCCATTGTTTGCTTACCCTTAAAAGGGATCAAAAGGTCGTTGCAAGGTCATTACTAGGAAATTTCGAGGTTAATTAGTGAGGAGAATATGTCAAAAAGTTCAAAATATCAAAATATTTAAACCAAGTTTTTTCAAAAACGTGCCATTTCTGGCTAACTTTTTTTTCATATTTTGATAGTACCATGTGTTGGGAAAAAAATCATATAAAAAAAACCTGGGCGATTTTGAGAGTTTTTTTTTAAATCGACAATAACTATTATTTCTCCTGTTCTTAAGTTAAACTGTCTTATTGGTAGAATAAAACATATTTTAAAAATAAAATTTATTGATTTTGAGCATACATGGGCATAAAACAAGCCACTAATGTTATCTAGAAAATTAGTGTTTGTCGCAATATGGCGCATAACCTTGAAACTTAAATTATAAGGTCATACTAAGAAAAGGTGGTTGAAAAAATCTGAAAAAAATCATAAATAAGTTTTTAGGGTCGCTGATTCCGATTCGAAGGTCAGTCAAGCTCTATCACGTCAGTTTCAAGGTCATTTGAAGGTCGAACAGAGAAAAGATGGTTAAAAAAATCTGAAAAACATCATACCTATATTTTTAGGGTAGCTGATTCCGATGCTAAGGTCATTTAAGCTCTATCACGTCATTTTCAAGGGCATTTGAAGGTCAAACTGAGAAAAGATGGTTGAAAAAATCTGAAAAAAAATCAGACTTAAGTTTTTAGGGTAGCTGATTCTGATGCTAAGGTCATTCAAGCTCTATCACGTCACTTTCAAGGGCATTTGAAGGTCAAACTGGTTGAAAAAATCTGAAAAAAATCACACGTAAGTTTTTAGGGTCGCTGATTCCGATGCTGAGGTCAGTCAAGCTCTATCACGTCAGTTTCAAGGTAATATTAAGGTCAAACTGAGAAAAGGTGGTTAAAAAAATCTGAAAAAAATCATACGTAAGTTTTTAGGGTCACTGATTTTGGTGCTAAGATCATTCAAGCTCTATCACGTCAGTTTCAAGGTCATATGAACACCATTAATATAACAGTAATAACATTTATTATAGATTTAAAAGTAACAAACAACTGATTTAGTCGGAGACCATGACTAGAGAGAGAGATGGAGAATGTGTTCATTCGTCCTACTTAATCTCGGGCATGCGCCCTTATAACAGATTTTTTTCAGATTTTTTCAAAGATCTTTTCTCAGTTTGATCTTCAAATGACCTTGAAACTGACGTGATAGAGCTTGACTGACCTTAGCATCGGAATCAGCTAACCTAAAACCTTATTTATGATTTTTTTCAGATTTTTTAAACCACCTTTTCTTAGTTTGACCTTCATATGACCTTGAAACTGACATGATAGAGCTTGAGTGACCTTAGCATCGAAATCAGCGACCAAAAAACCTGCGTATGATTTTTTTCAGATTTTTTCAACCACCTTTTCTCAGTTTGACCTTACTGTCTAAGTTTCAAGGTTATGCGCCATATTGCTACAAACGCTAATTTTCTAGATAACATTAGTGGCTTGTTTTATCCCTATGTATGCTCAAAATCAATAAATTTTATTTTTAAAATATGTTTTATTCTACCAATAAGACAGTTTAACTTAAGAACAGGAGAAAAAATAGTAATTGTCGATTTAAAAAAAAAAACTCTCAAAATCGTCCAGGTTTTTTTTATATGATTTTTTTCCCAACACATGGTACTATCAAAATATGAAAAAAAAGTTAGCCAGAAATGGCACGTTTTTGAAAAAACTTGGTTTAAATATTTTGATATTTTGAACATATAATTTTTTTTGACATATTCTCCTCAGTAATTAACCTCGAAATTTCCTAGTAATGACCTTGAAACGACCTTTGGATGCCTTTTAAGGATAGACAAACACCGGATTCGAACTCAGCGACACCAAAAATTATATATGATTTTTTTCAGATGTTTTCTCGGTTTGACCTTCAAATGACTTTGAAACTGACGTGGTAGAGCTTGACCACCCTTAGCATCGGAATCAGCGACCTCAAAAACTTATTTATGATTTTTTTCAGATTATTTCAATCACCTTTTCTCAGTTTGACCTTCATATGACCTTGAAACTGACGTGATAGAGCTTGACTGACCTTAGTATCGGAATCAGCGACCCTAAAAACTTATGTATGATTTTTTTCAGTTTTTTTCAACCACCTTTTCTCGGTTTGACCTTCAAATGGCCTTGAAACTGATGTGATAGAGCTTGACCGACCTCGGCATCGAAATCAGTGACCCCAAAAACCCCTGGGTACCTGGGTCTGGTCCGGTGTTTTTTTCCATACTATATGTTGACCTGTGTAATCAAATAACGACTTATAATCACAAATTTTATAATGTTCTCTTGGTATTTTAATATACAGGTCCACAGAATCAAGTTTAGCGGCATTTAAAAGATGCCGTAATATTTGAGTGACCCCCTAATCAAATCCGGCTTATCCGAGTTATCCGATCATTTTCTAAAAATGTATTTTATATTAGAACCAAATTAAGCTGATAGATTTATCTTAATTATAACATCTCTACTCAAGAATATACAGGGTGATCATTTAAAAACGATCCACCCCAAATATCTTGCAAACTAAGCACAATACACCTTTACTCAAAAAATATCTACATTATAACATCTCTACTCAAGAATACACAGGGTGATCATTTAAAAATGATCCACCCCAAATATCTTGCAAACTGAGCACAATAGGTACATATAAAAATTCTAAAAAGGAGGTTAATTTGGTTTTTCGAGAGGGAATTTTAAGTATATGATTTTGAGTGTTGTGACTTTTACCCCCTAACCCTCAGCTACCCCATTAGAATCTTAAATAGCGACCCCATCTTGTGATAGTCATTTAAAAGAGATTAAAAAATGGAATATTTTGGTTAAAAAAAAATGAAATATACCAACCCTTAATTTAAGGGTGGATGATTTTATTTCCAAATTAATTGCACTGTAAATAAAAATCGTGTAAAATTACTATCAACGGCATTGGTTATTTAATATAAATATTTAAAAAAAATAAAAAATATACAGTCCAATAGAGAATTTTATTTGCTTTAAAATGTTTTATCACACGACTCCCCTTACCATGTAAAAAAATGTCCCCTCATGCCCCCTGCCCACATTTTAAGAGCTGAAAGTATCAAATATATGCTAAAAGATAGTTTAAGTTGTCTTATTTAAGAGTTTTAAATTTGAAGTCGATATCTCAACTCGTTCAAAAGTTAAGAGGCGGGGGGTGACTTTTGAACCGCTCTGTATATGTATACGAGGCTGGGCTGATAAGTAATCGGCCTAGGCAAGAGATGACGTCACCAGTACCAAAACAATGTTGGTTTTCGTAAATACTATTGTAAATTCAACAATATGTTGAATACCTGAGGGCGCCTCTGTACCCATTTCGAGAACAAAAATGCGTATCCCCTACTCTTTACAAGGGGGGGGGGCGTCGAGAGGCGATTTTGAGCTAGTCAGTCGTCAAATTTTAGCAGTGGTGAAAACAAAAATATTGTGGTCTCTAAGTGAAATATGTAAATTACGTTGCAACCTTGCCGTAAGAAGTTTTTAAAAAGTTATTTTAAAGTTTTTGAAGTATTTTATTGAATTACAAATTTATTAAGTAATGTTAATAGTTTACAATATAATTACAGATTGATTGAAAGAAAGTAAAAAGCTACATAGGTAAACTATGCTGACAAAACAATATACATTTTATTATATAAACAATAAGTTGCTGAGTAGCATGACTCCGGTCATGTAACTCCTCCCTCCTCAAAATGAAGCATCCCCTGGGAGGTTGAAGTTCTGTCCGGGGGGGAGTGGTTGGAGTTCCTCTTCCTGTGGAATGGGTTCTCTCTTTCTCTCCTGGATTCGGCTTCTGATGAATTTCAGTCCAAAATATGTTAACGCCATGACGATTACCACGTAGAGGGAAATGGTCATGATGCTTGGGGTGAAAATATCTTGTTGATTTTTCTCCATTGGTATAACTGCATTTTCCGAAATTTCGTTTAATTTCAGCGTTTTTAGGTTTATTTTTAAATTTTGTATTTGTCGGTTCTCTATGGCAAGGTTTAAATTATTTACGAGGGCAGGCTTTCCAGATGATTTTTCTTCGAAAAATAGCTTGTTTTGTTTGAAAAAAATTTCGCAGTTTTCTTCTTTTATGAGGTAAATTCCTTGAAGTGACTTAGTTTCGCTTTCTTCGTTGCATTTAATGTGGAGTTTTTCTTCGTTGGGAAATACTCCGAGAAACTGGTTAATTTCCGGGATGACTTCCATATGGTTTTCGGTAATATCAAGTTTTATATACGAGCATGAGTGTGAGTTTTCCTGTAGGATAATATTCTTCTCACAAGTCACATCCTGACTTGCTTGCAAATAGTTTGCGCATTGAAACCTTTTGCCCTTTTTACAAATGTCATTCAATGGTACAAATCCATTTTCTTTTGACTTTAATAAATATTTAGTTTTTGGAATTATCGTCACAAACTCTGATTTGAACAGGGTAGGGATGGGTGTGAGGCGGTATAATTCAAAATCTGTTTCGTAATTTATTGGGAGGGATAGAAAATATGTTATTCTTGTAGGCTCAATTTGACAGTTAATTTGAATAAGGTTTTCAAGTTCTAAAATGTTTTCGTATTTTAACTCCACTGGGAGTTGGTTTTTATAGTGTTCGGCGATTTTTCTAATTTCGAGGAATAATTCATCTGTTTTTATTATGCTAGGGTGCATTGTTTTCAACTTACAAAATGTTATCGAGTTTTCGATATCCGTTAGAATATTTAAAATTGTATTATATATAATTAAAATTTGGTTATGGAGGTCTTGTGCAAACAACATAAAAATTTGGCTCTGAACTTTTTCGTTCATGAAGTTATTTAATTGTAAAATTTTATTTTTTAAAATATTTTCATTATGCTGTATTTCTTGTAGAGTATCATTAAAATTTTGTATTAGTTTTTGATTAATAGAGTATTGTTGATTTAATTGCGACTGAAAGTTATCGTTTTTCTTGCGAATGTCGGTTAAAATTTTGTATATTTTTTCACCGTCATTTGCATCTAAATTACCTGTAATGCCCTTAATTATGGTTCCAAAACCATTAATAAGTCCCCGTTTGTTTCTTGTGAAACTTTCATTATACCCTAAATTAATATGATTAATTTTTTCATAAATTTTTCCCTGTGTATAGTTAATAATTTTCTTATAATTATCTAATTCTCAACTATAAAAAGTTTTGTTAATCTTAAGTAAATCTAGCCTATTATATTCTAAGTTAAGTTTTTCGAATTGGTCGAAAAGTGGTTGTAATTCGTAGTAGTGGACAAAAGTATGGTCCGTGCGCTGCAATTTTGCAGGGCCCAAATTTATAGGAAGGATACCAAGGTTTGTTGTTATGTTGCGGATGTCCGCTGCTCGTCCGCATGTGAGCAACCTGGAATAGATAAATCTTGTTGAGTTTTTGAGTTACTGTTTTTTCTAGGGCGTTTTATATTCGAAAGGTGGATTTTATCTATGGTATTAAAATGGGTTGGGTCAATTTTTGCGGTTTTTAATTTCCAGTTTATATTTTTGATTTTTTCTTTTTTGAATTTATTTTTGGTTTTTGACTGTTTTTGTTTATTTTTAACGAATACTTTTTCGGGTATACTTTTGGGAATTTCTTCACGTTTTTCATTTAATTTGTTAATAATTTTTTCTTTCGTCTTTTGTGCGTCTTTGTTTATTTTTTGATATAAAATTTTGGTTTTTTCTTTATGGTTAAATATATAGTTATTCATTAATTGTTTGTTCAATTCTAAGTTAAAGGGTGAATCTGTGCCTAAGTGTCCTGTGATTATTTCTGAAGGTTTTAATTTTGTAGTGCTATGTATTGTATTATTATAGGCCAATATTGCATAATTTATTTTTATCTCAATTGGCTCGCTCTTAAAAATATCTTGGTTATTAAGTAACCTTATGTGCTCGATTAGGGTGGAGTGAAATCTTTCTACTGGAGAATTTGAATCGGGGTGTTGCGAGCTTATGAAGTGGATTTTGATTTTATGGAGTTCTAGTAACTCTTTTAACACACCGCTATTAAACTCACCACCATTATCCGATACGATTTGTTCGGGGATGGAATGGTGCGTAAAATATTTTATTTATTATTTACTACTTCTATGCTTGAAGCAGCACTTAGTTTATACGCTTGACTATATTTTGAGAAAGTGTCAATTATTGTAAGAAATTTAGATTTTTCTAGGGTGATACTGTCCATGTGTAAAATTTGGAATGGTCTAGTCGCTGTCGGTGTCAAGTTAAATTTTAATTTTAGGGGGTTTCTGTCGTATTTCGTAAGTTGGCAAATTTCACAGTTATTTATGTACGTTTGAATCACACGACGTTGATTCGGAAAATAGTACGACTCTTTTATACGTTTTTCGGTTTCTTCGATTCCCCGGTGGTTCGTTTTTCCCTCGTGAAAATTTTTTATAATTTCTTTTATTTCTACCTCCCCTATTACGTCTGTAAGGTATTTTGTACACCTAATTAAATTTATTTGTCCATTTTTAAAATATGTTTGTAATACAGCACAAAATTGTTCATAGATTGGATCCTCGAAAAATACATAATACTTAATTTTTGGGGCGATATATTCTTTCATAACTTTTATTACATCTTGTTCAAAATTATTTTTTGACAATTGAACAAGCATTCTTTGTTTTGATTTATAGAGGATAACGATTGAGGGGGTTGCAGGGGCAAATTCTACTAGTGAAAGAATAATTTGGTTTTTGCCATAATTGACTGGACAAGTTACTATTGGGACACCAATAATTGGGTTTTCCGCGTTAGAGTGTACTGTATTAAGATCGGTTTCTGTAGGTTGTTCCGCTTGCTTAATATTTTCTTCCCGCTCTAAGTCGTCAAGGTCCCCTGTTTCAACAATTATAGACATATTGTCTGAGTCTTTATTCGCGGAAAAGCTGTCGTTAAACTTTTGCATATAATCTAATAAGGGTTCATTAATATTGTCTGTAATGTCAGGTTCGTCATTTGTCAACTCTTCGCAGAATTCTTCTATAAAGCTGGAAATAGCACTTTTATTATTTTCGTGATTAGTGACGTTAATTTCAACTTTTTGGGGTGGGTCAATATTGTAAATAAGTATTTTAATTTTAGAGTTTTGAAATATAATTTTAATTAAATTAAGTATGATATCCCATTTTAGGTTATCTAGGCCAGATCCAATTTTTGGCATAGCTACAGTAAAATCTTGTAGCTCTAAACATAATCTTTTGAGGCTTATCAAGGCGGAAATTATAGTAGTGTAGGTGGGTTTGTCCCTAAATATCTTTTTGGTAATTAAATAATAAATATTTCTTGTAGGAAGTTTTAAATATGCAACTTCACCTACAGGTTTGTTTTGTGCTTTTAGTGTGTTTACGCAATTAAATTTTTCCCTGAAATTACGGGCGATTCCTTTTTTCATGCTAAAACACTGGGAGACGCAATGAGCAAGAGATATATTCTCGTCACAATTAAATAGATCATTGTCGATTATTTTTACATTATTATTAATTATATTAAGGTTATTATAAATTATTTGACGAAGAGTTTCATTTTTATAAACGGCGTCTGAAAGTTCATTTAAATTTATTTCGTACGTGGGAATAGATTCGCATATATTGTCATCGTAATCTGATACTTCCTTATCTTTGAAACTCGTACGTGACTTTATGTTATTTTGTAGAGGTGAATTACTTATAGTATTTTTATTGTAATTATTACTTAAAACTTGGGCATAAGTTAAGTCAGTGGCGTTACCGATTTTTTTTATTTGGGGGATTCGTTTGTGGGGTTTTGTAGTTGGTCGGGATTTTTGGGAATATCGGTTTCTGGGTTTATTACGATGCGTGACAAGGCATCTGCGTTACTATTAAGGACACCTTTTTTATAAATAATTTCATAATCATATTCTTCTAAGTACAACCGCCACCTACATAATTTGGAATTAGGTTCTTTAAGGGAGAACAACCACTGCAAGGGTTTATGGTCAGATACTATTGTAAATTTTCGGCCATAAAGGTAGGGCCTAAAGTATTTAACAGCCCAAACGATTGCTAGGAGTTCCCTTTCGATAGTACTTAGATTACATTCTGATTCGTTAAGGGTGCGACTTGCGTAAGCTACTGGCAAATCAGAGCCTATTTTCCCTTGTGACAACACCGAACCTAAAGCAAAACTAGAAGAGTCGCAAGTTAGAATGAAGGGTTGATTAAAATCTGGATACTGCAGTATGGGTTGGTTAATCAACAAATTTTTACAATGGTTAAAACATTTTACATACTCGGGGTCCTTAATATTAATCTTATGATTCTTTTTCAGACAGATAGTCATAGGTTTAGTTATTTTCGCAAAATCTTTTATGAATTTGCGGTAATAACCCAATAGTCCCAAAAAAGCCTTAATTTGTCGTGTAGTTTTAGGAATAGGATAGTTTTGAACAGCTTTAATTTTTTCAGGATTCGGTTTTACGCCCTGGGGTGTCACTATATGACCTAAAAACGCTACTTCTTTTTGCAAAAATTCGCATTTATCGACTTGTAATTTAAGATTAGCAGATCGCAATCTATCAAAAATCTCTTTGAGATTGTTTATATGTTCTTGTAAACTTGTACTAAAACAAATGATATCATCAAGAAATACGCAGCATTTTTTATTTAATATACCCCTTAACAGGTTGTCCATGACCCTCTGGAATGTGGCTGGGGCCGTTTTAAGGCCAAAGGGCATGCGCAGGAATTCATAGTGACCATTTTCTGTGCTGAAAGCAGTTTTTTGAATATCCTCCCTAGCCATTTCCAGCTGGTGATAACCACTGGCTAAATCCATTGTACTAAAGTATAAACAACGTCCCAACTTGTCCAATAAGTCCGTAATGTTCGGCAATGGGTATCGGTCATCAATAGTTTTTTCATTTAATTTACGATAGTCAACTACTATGCGCCATTTGCGTTCAGCAAAAGGGGCACTTTTCTTGGGGACCACCCAAATTGGCGAACTCCACGGGCTATAAGAGGGTCTTATGATTTTTTGTTGTAACATTTTTTTAATTTGTTTATCTACCTCTTGTTTATGGACATTTGGAAAACGATAGGACTTTGTGTACACTGGTATTTCGTCTTTAGTAACTATTTTATGTTTAATTTTATGCGTAAAAGTTAAGGGTTTTCCTTCTGAATGAAAAATATCAGAGTACTCATTTAAAAGATTTAAAATTGCTTGTTTTTCCTCTGCATTCATATGATTTATTTTAATTTTAGACAGATCAATTGGCGAGTTATCGCAATATGTATTAATATTATTAAAATTAGAAGCTGTGTGGTGTTCGTATTCGTCGAACATTTGCACAGTTATTGGGTTTATTTTAGCAGAAATGTCCCTATCTGTAGGGTTAACAATACTACAATAAGTAGAAAAATCTTTTACACTGGCTACGCTTTCTATTATTTCTAGATCACCAGCTTTCATGTGAGGAATTATTACGTCACCATTTTTAACATTTTTAATATTTATTTTAATAATTTGTTCTGTCTTGGCAGGGACGACTATGCTGTCGGCCCCACTAGATAACTCAAGGTAGTGAATTTTGATTCTGCGGGATGGTGTAATTAATACATCATTATGCAGGTCGACAATCGCGTTTAATTTCTTTAGGTTATCTAAGCCTAGTAGACAGTCAAATTGTTTATGAAAGTTGAACATATGAAATTTAAGATTAATGTTATTTTTAAACAATTTGCCACACGGGATCTTTGTACTATACTTTTCCAAGGAAGTACCGTGTGCACTAGATATTAAAAATGGGTCATGTATAATATTCCTAGAAAAAAATTTATTTGCGATGTCATGTTTAACAAACGACTTTGTGCTACCACTATCTAATAAAACTTTTAAATTTAAATCTGGGTAAATTATATAGCACAATTGACTTTTTTCGTTTGTTAAACTCATGATATCTATTTTTCCGAGGCTCAATTCTCTAAAAAAGATGAGTCATCTTGATTTTTATTTAAATTTTCCTCCGGAAACTCTACTTTCGGCGCATTATGCAAGTTGAAAACCTCTTCTATTTGAAAATTAGGCGTTCTAATTTGATTATTTGAATTATTTCTATTATTAAAATTTTGCCTAGCATGGGACATATTAGTGTTTCGCGTAGAAACACTCATTGGAGTTGGTCTCGGTAACCTTACATTAGGGTTTGGCCTAAACACATCATTTCTGGAGCTAGGCCCTGGCTGATTTTGAAAGTTTGTATTTGTGTTATTATTATTAAAACCATTTGGCCTTGGCTGGAAATTTTGTGGGTAATTTGTTAGTTGCAATTGCCTAATATTTGGCAATTGCTGCCTTCCTTGTGTAAAGTTACGATTATTATTAAAGTTTGGCTTTTGTCTAGGATTTTGGCTATAAGAATTTCTAATTATTTGGTCATTTATTTCTAATTGAAAATCGTTCGTTAGCATATTTAACGCAGAGTTCAGATCTTCTGGATTTTTGGTTCGCATTAAGGATCCTATTGGGTCTCGGAGGCCCCTCAATAAAACCCTTAAGGCGTATTTTCTTAAGTATGCGGTTAAAGTTCCGACCTCTTGTGCATTACCATGATGCACCGTTAAATATGCTATCTGAAGGTTAAGTAGCATAAGTATACTATTGTAAAAATCGAAAACTGACTGTTTGAGCCCTTGCTTTAACTCTGTCATTTCCAATTGCAAGCTGAAAACGTCGCGTTTATCGCTATATGTATTCTGGAGTGCTAATTTTAAGTCATTCCAGTTATTCAGAATGCAAGAGGATATTTTAGTTGCGGCATCGCCCTTTATTTTAGCCAAAATGCTAGACATTAGGTACTCATTCTGAAAGTCCGTCGGGTCATTAAGGTTATAAAATTTATTGACTAATTTTTCACATATATCGATGAATCTAGGAAGGAGTTCTGACTCGCCCCTAAATTCAGGGATCATGTTCAAGTAGTCGGCTTTCAGAACGTTAGCCATGTTTAAATTTAAATTATTTATTTCGGGAATGGGGTTATTTGTTTCTATTATGGTAAGTTCTAGTTCAGAGTTTGTTTCGGACTCGGAACTGGACTCAGAATCGATTAAAGTATTTTGAAAATTGAATCTGCAATCACTAAATGACATAGGTACTTACAGGCAAATGGTCGCTGCTATGATGTCCTTCATCTGTGATGTGCACTCACACTCGAAGAAAACTTTTTTTTTTTTTTGTAATTTCTCTTGTTTGGAAACTACCAGGTTCTATCACCAACAAATCGTCGAAACGAATCAATTTTATGCTAAATTGATTGGTGAAAACTGCCGACTGCGCCAATTACGTTGCAACCTTGCCGTAAGAAGTTTTTAAAAAGTTATTTTAAAGTTTTTGAAGTATTTTATTGAATTACAAATTTATTAAGTAATGTTAATAGTTTACAATATAATTACAGATTGATTGAAAGAAAGTAAAAAGCTACATAGGTAAACTATGCTGACAAAACAATATACATTTTATTATATAAACAATAAGTTGCTGAGTAGCATGACTCCGGTCATGTAACTTGTATATGTTTTTAGAACTTTCCGGGTACGTAAGTTAAAATTAAATCTTTAAAACTTATTTTCTAGTGTTTATATAGTTATATTCAGTTGTAAACACACGTTTTTATGTTAAAATGTATTTCTATGTCTAATTGAGTAAATTTATGCTTTTCGGGCCCAAAAATACCTATAAACTGAGATAGCTTTTTTGCACTTAATTGTTTTAGAAAAATACATGGGTTTTTACATGATTTAATAGTTGTGAAAAGCTTGCATTTTTAAGGTTTCTTGTACAGTTTGTTTTTTTATGGGTATTTTTGAGCGGCAAAAATCTGTGACGTGTGTTTATAACTGCGTATTTAGTTTAAAGCGCGCCAAAGTTGACATGAAGTTTCCGCTAGGGGAAAATGTTAGTATTATTTTTATTTTAAGAAAGATCCAACGAACTAATAACTCTTCTCTCTAGAATAGGCATTTCATTTGTAAAACCTGACCAAAACGTAACCAACATATAATTTTTTACTTTTGTTTACTTTTGTTTAACCTCGTACTATTCCACTTAATTAAGCATCCCCTAAGTCCAGGACTTGTGTGGGCTAGTAGTAGAGGGAACCACCAGCTTTAATTGACTTTCGAACCTATTTATAGGGAGTGTCCGCTTCACTTTACGCCTTCGCCAAATTTCGATTATTAATTAACTGAAAAAGGCAAATCGGCGCCGGTGAGAATCGAACTCACGCAATTTTGGGTAGTAAACTCGTCAAGTACGACGCGGTGGACTACCACCAATCCTCTGTCTTACTCGCACAGCTTTGTTCTAACAGAGACAACAATAACAGTTACTGGTAATTATTCTTGTTCAGGCCTGAAAATACCTACTATTTGTTTACAAACAAACCGAGATGTTGGCGATACTTTATATTAACGGTATGCGTATTCTGGAGAGAGGGGTTGTTTGTTTCGTTGGAAAGGTATATCATTTTAAGTTTATGTTTATTTTTAAAAGAAATGTTTTTTTTTAAGTGGTATTAATTTTTGAGTAGTTTATTTCATGTAAGTACAATGTTTTCTTATAGTTTTAAACAAAAACCCAAGGTAAAATACATACACATAAAATAGCAGAGAAAAACTTTTGTATGTCTTGTACAAACCAGAGAGATGGGTGCTAAACTTAACAATGTTGATTTATTTAACGTAAATTTATTTATGAAAAAGTTTAGAGGTGGGTTTTACAAACGATTTAAATTTTTTTTAGTCATTTATAAAAGGTATCAGACTGCTGTTTTGAGTTTAGAAAGGTAGTCGGGCAAAAACAGACCTTGTTGAATGAAGTAAATGTTTTGTCGGTTGTTTAAATTTTATTTATAAAATTCATTCTTAATTTTCTCAACTTAATTAATTATTAATTGAATATTGAGTAACCAAATGTGTGACAAATTTGTTTTTTTCTCATGTTTTTCTGCTTTCAAGTAATTTTATTTACTCACACATAATATTTATTTCTTGCTAAATTCATTGAGGTTAGCTGGTAGCAAAATCAGATTTGTTTTACTACAAATGAATTTGAGCTCTGTAAAATTGTTTGAAAGTGTAGAATTTAGAAATGTCAATATAATTTCAAACTTTTCGTGTATCCTAATTTTTATTTATTTATTTTATTTTCAACCTAGTATCCAGTTATCTTAGGGTTAATTTTACATGTCTATTTTTTTTTGTAAGGTGCTAGCGGTGTTATGAATGTATATTTTTAACTGAATTATTTATCTACTATTTTATTACCAACCCATTTTTCTATATTTCTATGTGTTAAAATGATTTAAAATGTTGGGTATTTCAGTTATTTTCATTGCCATTATTATTATTATTATTATTATTATTATTATTATTATTATTGATATATTTATTTTTCCTGAAATATATATAATTTGTCGCACCGCCGGTTACCTATTTATTTTAAAATATTAGGGAGAGTTTGTGCCTAATTTACGGTTTCTTTGTTTTAAATTTCAAAACTTGTTTTTTGCCATCATACAATGGAGGGACATTTACGCCGAGCAAAAGGGCCTTATTTGAATAAACTAACATTAATCAGTTAAAGAGGTGGGTTGCATAAAGGATACTGCGACGCAGATTGAGTATGGCTTATCCGGCTTCTGTTTTCGGGTATCTCAGACTTAAATTTCTATTTATTTGCATAAAGGGTATCCGACGCAGATTGAGTATGGCTTATCCGGCTTCTGTTTTCGGGTATCTCAGACTTATATGTCTATTTATTTATTTTAGCCACTGTTTTAATTTTATTAGCTTAATGAAAATTGACGAATAAAAAGTGTCAAAATGTGACCCAAAACTTTTGTCTTTATAATTCATTTTATGTTTAGTGATTGTTTTCTGTTAAATTTATATATATTTTTATTGGGTGACATTGAATGTGCCTTTGGCTCCCATGGCCGATTCCAAAGAGAGACCATGTATTTATATGTACCGTATTAAATTTCTGTCTATTTTTATTAAACTGTTTAATTATTTTTTTTATATTGCATATGTCTCACTTTATATAACTTGTGCAACTAGCTACTTTAACTGAATCCCTAATATAAATATCATCTTTAGCCGGTTACTAAGATATCTTGGCCGGTACCTACCTTCCTTACTAACTTCTCTACTGCGTAAATGTTTTCTGGTATGGGGCCGCCCCCATTGGGGCGTAAATGATACTTTTATTGTTGATTTAATTTATAGGCAAAACTTTGTAGAAACCAATTAGGCATACATTTTCCTTACCATTAAATAATTTTACAATTTCCTATTTTTTTACAAAATGTAATCACGTGACAGACATGTAAATGATTTTGCGATATCTGTTTTCTGGTTTGATTTAGGGACTATGTTATTTGGGTCGTGTTAAATAATATTTTGGTGTTTTCTGCTGAACACCTGCTTTATTAGGGTTTTTTTTTGTGCTTGGTTTTTTATCTCATTTCATGTAAAATATACACATCTTGATTTGATGTTTAATAAAGTTGGTTACAAGGGTTTATTTGTTTTTTTGAAAATGCCCCCAATTCTCCTTTCATACGCAAGTAACACAATACAAATCGAACCAAATTTATATTTTTAACCTTCTGTAAACACAAAGTAGGATCCTACTCTAGACTAATCGATGATTGGCCAGATTTGTTGTTTTTTATGTGGGTTACTACATAACCACCTTAATTTGTCATACTGCAGGTGATAATTTTGGGTCGGTTACATTACACTATCCTTCAAATATCACCTGTCAAACTTTCAGCCAGCTGCGTCATTTAGTTTGAGTATGACATTCGTTGAAAGCAAACAGCTTTTGTATTTTTACAAAAATGAATAAAATAGAATATCGTACAGTGATTATATTCTTGGTTTTGAAAAAGAAAACGAAAGATGAGATCAACACCGAATTAAACGATGTTTATGGGTACTCTGCACTTTCGATATCAACATTAAATATTGGGCAGCTGAGCTTAAGCGCGGTCGTACGAGCATTTTTGATGATGAGCGTCCAGGCCGTCCAAAAGAGATCACCACACCAGAAATGGTCGATAAAATCCATGGTATGGTAATTGACGATTGACGAGTGAAGGTGCGCGAGATAATTGGGGCTGTAGGCATTTCACGTGAACGAGTGGAGAATATATCGCTTAAATATTTGGGAGTGAGAGGCCTCGCTATCAGATGGGTGCCGCATTTGATTTCTGTTGACAGCAAGCAGGACCGTGTGACAACTTCAAAGGAGTATTTGGTGATATTCAACCTTGACAAAAAATACTTTTTGCCCCGTTTCGTAACCGTGGACGAAACATGGATCCATCACAACACCCAGAGATCAAGGAACAGTCGAAATAGTGGACTGCTCCTGGCGAATCGAAGCGAAAGAAGGCCAAGATGTGTCTGTCGGCCAACAAGGTCATGGCCACAGTTTTTTGGATTTCGCACGGTATTATTCACATAGATTATCTTGAAAAGGGCAAAACAATCACCGGTGAATATTATGCAGAGCTGTTGGATCGATTCGATGCCGATTTGAAGCAAAAGCGGCCGCATTTGGCTAGGAAAAAATGCTCTTTCACCAGGACCATGCACCGGCATATAAGTCAGCAGTCGCAGTGACAAAATTGCATGAATTGTGCTACGAACTGGTTTCTCACCCACCACATTCTCCAGATTTGGCCCCTGCGACTATTATCTAATAAAAAAAAAGTCCAAACCTGAAGAAATGGCTAGATGGTAAGAGATTAGGGTCGAGTAAGGAAGCTATTGCTGAAACGGAGGCCTATTTTGAATTCTTTCAGAAATCGTATTATTCGGAGGGTATCGAAAAATTGGAGAATCGTTGGACGAAGTGTATTAACCTAAAAGACGACTATGATGAAAAATAAATTGAGTTTTTCCGAAAAAAAAATGTGTTTTCTTGCCTAGGCCGATTACTTATCAGCCGCCCTCGTATAGCATATTATGCTATATATAAAAAACTTTAAAATTGCACATTTGCAAGGTTTAGAAAATTTAAATAATTTCTATTGAAATTATCTAAAAGAAGGGTATCGTTTTAAATAGGAGTTTTGGGCTAAATAAGAAAAATTCGTTTTTGTTTAAAAAAGAAATGATAAAAAGCTTGTTATTTGTTAATAAAGAAAAATATGAAAAAAAAAATAAAAACTCAGGAATTATTTGTTATTGTAAACCTGACAACATTGCATTATTCTTGCGATAAATGTGACTATCATATTGAAAAAAAGCAATATTTTTTGTTTATCTAAAAACCAACATAAATACATTTAGGTAGAATGTATAATAAAAACACTGTACAATATTAATTAAATATATTTATTTTTAAATAAATAATTTTATTTAATATTAAAAGTTAAAAGTCTATGTTTAACTTTTTCATAATTTAGTTTTAAATCATATCATGGAAATAAACTAATTTAACATGTTGAAAGCCACATTAAATTACTTTTCTAGGGTAACACTGTCATGGAACTAATACTTTGGGTTATCGACGATAACTTATCGTTGAAGCTGCTGGTTTGCTTACATTGTTATTATAGTATAAATACCTCAAAAATAACTCCATAATCGTACTGAAACTTAAGAAACTAGTCACAAAAGTCCAGCCTAATTACACATTGAATTACAGCATATTAAATCCCTCGTTAACTCCGTAAAAACTAATAAAACACAACTAAATATTTTAATTTTATAGTCAAGAAAACACAACACAGACCCTTTCCTTTGACCCCACTGTAGTAGTTAATGTGCAAATTTATTTTTATTTTGACGAGATGACATTTGACACTTGAAGTTTCGTGCAATGTTGCTAAATCGTACATTGACATACGCCAAAATTCGTAATTAAAATAATTAGTTAAAGTATGTTCCAGGATGTAAAAAGTGCTGAAATTTTGGCTAAGTATTTATTTTTTATGTATCTATAAGCATGTAAAATCTTATCGGTGCAGGCGATTTAGCCCAAAATGCGATACCCTCCTTTCTATTTATATCCCAGCCAACACGGTCAAGTCAAATTCACGTGAATTTTACGTCGGGACGAGACCAAATTGCGACCTAGCGAAATGACCTATTTTTTAGAATTGTCATATTGTGCTTAGTTTGTGAGATATTTGTGGTGGGTTGTTTTCAATCACATCAAATTGACGTTTTTACACGTCCAAAATGATTAAAATTTTCGTTACGTAATACTTGAAGGTTCCCTAATCTATGACCCCAAAAACCACGATTTTGAGTCGGCATGGTTCATAAATGCTATAATTCGCGATATTGCCGCCGCCATTTTGAATTTTTTTAATTAAGTCAAAAATAGCGTAAAAATGATACAAGTCGTCCCCCATATTGGAGCCGCCATTTTGAAATTTTTAATTCTGACCAAAAATTTTTAATCTTTGTCACAGAAAATCCCCAGATACCGGATTTCGTTCGAATAGGCCATTATTGGCACAAATCGTCCGCCATGTTGGCGCCGCCACTTAGATTTTTTAATTTTGACCAAAAATTCGTAATCTAAGCCCTACTGAAAATGACGGGTCTGGGCGGGTATAAATAGTGCACAAACCCGTAATTTTCAACAGGGAGACTCCAAAAAACCCCTGATACCAATTTTAATTCGAATCGGCCAGAAATGACATAAGTTGTCCGCTATATCTGCACCGCCATTTTGAATTGTTTAATTTTGACAAAAAAATTGTAATCTTTGAAAAAGTCCAAACCATAAATAACTAAAAAAGGTTTAAAAATTGTATTATAAATAATAAAAAATATTTTGTCGACCACGGGAGAACGGTGCATTTCTGCAAATAGTGGTTACTATTTTTGCTATCAGGATAGTTGATTTACATTTAATGATGTGTAGTAAACGAAATTACATCCTTAATTTACCGTAACTTTAAACTCATTTTTCTCGCTAGGTTACAAGTTACAAGTTGATTAAAAATGGGAGTTCCTAAAATATCGCTAAAAACATTTATTTTTTTTGTTTATTATTTGATATTTCATAAGCCAAAAAAGATAGGATTGTTGTTTTTGGATAAATTATGTAATAATAAATGTTCTATCGATTAAATTTTGTTCCATTAAAATTGATCCAGTATATTTTGAGAAATTAGATCTCAAACCCACGTGTCAATTTATTTGTCACGGACAGGTAAGCAGTAAGCAGTAAGCACCAAAAATTCAATATTTGCCTAAAAAGCAAATAAAAAGGTTTACTTTGTAAGAGTCTTCCCGCTGATTTGAATCTTTATTAAGAATTATTTTATCTCAATCCGTTTAGGGTGGCAAAGGAAATAAACGTTTCAAAATGTCAAATGTTCATATTTTATTAATTCACTACATTAATTAATTAAAACAAAATGAGAAGCAATCTGAAAATAATTATGGTTTCAGCGTAAAAAGTACCATTAAAAACAAAAACATTATACCTATACAGGGTGTCCTAGAATGTTTCCAAAAGATCTGGTCAAAATAATGCCATAAGTTCATATAAAATTTTTGGCTACGGCTCTGAGATATTTCAGTTTTTGAAATTTTTATTTACTTTGCCATTCTAAAATGGTTTGAGACAGGAATTAGCGAAAAAAATCCTACAAAGTAAACTTTTTAATTGTTTTTTCAGGCAAGATTTAATTTTTGATACCCTATCAAATAGGATGATAAAAATTTTGTTGCTGTTGGATTATTTTAAATCTATGTTTTCTTTAATCAAAAATGGATAAGGAATCAAGTTTTGGTAGCAGATTTTGTGGCGCTTTTCGTTTCTTTTACTTTTCTGCCGAACCACTAAGTGAAAATACATTTTCACTCTATTTTATTTATTTAATCAAATATAATACAATAATTTTTAATTGTTTTTAGGATGAAAACAACGATTTTGAATCATGGCAAGCCGAAGAATCAACAACCGAAAAACCCACGGTGAAACCTATAGTGAAACCTGTATCGAGTTTCACCAGTTACAAGTGGAAAACGTTAGGTACAATGGAAAATGTTCAAAAAGCTAGACAACAATACTTGAGCAAATCTAGTCCTATAAAACAAGAAAAATTAGGTAAGGGTAAAATTAAATCTGATGAAAAGCTTTAGCAGGCCCTTTATAGATGAATGGCATTATCTTTAAGAGCTCCTGCGCACTAGCGGCCAAGTCGAACGGCCAGGTCGCCACGACAACTAGAGACCGGCCAATCGAGCGCGACCAATAAGTATAAAATAGTCAGTCAGTGTAGTTGTGTGATTTGATCAAACAAGAATGATGAAGTTTCTGACAGAGCTACTGTATTGGCCGCTGTATGGTCGGCCGCAAGTGCGCGCCCATCCATTCGATGCAATGTAAATAGTTGGTCGCACTGCCACTGGGTCTCGTGTGCACCGCCGTCGCGACTCTGGCCGTCGCTGCCATTGACAGCCAAGTAGTCCAGTAAAATTAGTCTAAATGCATGTTGTAATTTGATTCAGGTAGCCATATGAAAAATCGATATATTTATTGGTAAAAAATTTGGGATTTCAAGCCATCCAATTTTGAAAGGGTGGAACATTGTTTAAACAATGGTTTAATGTGGTTTAATCGGGAAAAAATAGTTTTTTTTGTGATGGTTCTGGGACTATTACTAATGGGTGTTTCGAATTTTGTACACTATTAGAATACTAAAAAACGGTTAATTTGACACCTGGTAGGTTAAAACTGGTTAATAATTTGTTTAAATAATTGCAAAAAACCGATCGAATTTTCAAAATTTTCAAGGAAATTTTCTTCGGGAAAAGCACCTGCAACTTTTAGAAAATAAGCTTTTTATGACCTTTAAGTTACCATTAAAATTTCGTTAAAAAATATTAATTACTTTTCGAGAAATTTCATTTATTTATTAAAAAAGGGGATAATTTTTATTAAAAATTTACCCAGTTGCTGTTGTCATAAAAGGCTCATCTGAGGCTCATTTTTTTCGTCGAGACTAATATTTTATGTATCTGTTTAGAGGAAATCGAATTTTCATTATTTTCACCTTCAAAATGGCTTCTGAAAAGTGGGTCATTTTAGCGTTATGTTTTTTGCTAATATCTTTGCAACAAATAAAGATATCGGTATGCCACTTCGATATTATAATAGCTGGTATTTTTACACGAACTAAAAAAAAACATATTGCTATAGCTCAAATAGGAGCTGATATACCGTGCGATTATAAAGTGCCGCACTTTTTAATGCAAAACTGGCATTAGCGATGAGTAAAATGCAAGAAAGCTGTGTGCGTTTTACTGGCCACCGAGCTGTTGTACGTAGCAATCACATGTGCTTGTCGCGCACAACTCTAACAGAGGCGTGGCTTCAAACGAAGAGTATTTTCTTTTCAAACTGTTCGGCACTTTTTAATCGCACTGTATATATATATATATATATATATATATATATATATATATATATATATATATATATATATTTATTTATTTATTTAGAGGTCAAAGTGGCTTCCGTACTTTTGGCTGACAAATTGGCATCCGGGCGTATATTCATCAGAGTATATTTTATCAACAAAGAGGCCAAAGTGGCATCCGATACATTTATAGGTTAAATGGCATCCGCGAGTATACATTTATACTTATTATTCCATCAATCTATTTTCTAATCATCGTACAGAGTGATATTGGTAGACTGACAGTTTCGGGCTGCTGGCCCTCTTCAGTACCAAGAGTCAACTCTGCACGCTGATTAAGAAAACGTTTTTAGACTTTACTCGCAAAAGGAATATAGCCATTAGATTGATGTAGACTTGTGCGCCATCTATTTCTGGATGTAGACAACTACTCATACCTCTCCTAATCTGGAGACTTTGAATGGTAGCAAGTTGAAGACTTGTGTGTCTCAAGCACATAGTACCACTAACGGGTGGTAAGACGTAAAATTAATGACAGAAATTTTTAATTTTAAACAAAATTATAAAAATATTAATTTATTATTCCATCAATCTATTTTCTAATCATCGTACAGAGTGATATTGGTAGACTGGCAGTTTCGGGCTGCTGGCCTTCTTCAGTACCAAGAGTCAACTCTGTACGCTGATTAAGAAAACGTTTTTAGACTTTACTCGCAAAAGGAATACAGCCATTAGATTGATGTAGACTTGTGCGCCATCTATTTCTAGATGTAGACAACTACTCATACCTCTCCTAATCTGGAGACTTTGAATGGTAGCAAGTTGAAGACTTGTGTGTGACAAAGGAATAATACATACATACATCTAGAAATAGATGGCACACAAGCCTACATCAATCTAATGGCTATATTCCTTTTGCTAGTAAAGTAAAAAGTCAAAAACAGGCAAATCACGATGTTCTTTTGTTTTTTTAATAACTTTTCATCGTATTGACTTAAAATTTGAAATATAAGCTTATGGTGACATGACACATACAAAACTACCAAAAAATACTAGCTGTGAAGACCTAAACAGGCACATCATGATTTTCTTTTGCTTTTTAATAACTTTAGATAGGATTGACTTAGAGATTTGAAATTTCAAATATAAGCTTAGGGCGACTAATATTATTATAATAAAACAAGATACATACATAAAAACATCAAAAAATACTAGCTGTGAAGTCCAGAACAGGCACATCATGATTTTCTTTTGTTTGTTTAATAACTTTAGATAGGCTTGACTTAGAGACTTGAAATTTAAAATATAAGCTTATGGTGACTATTAAAACAAGATATATACATAAAAATAGCAAAAAATACTAGCCATGAAGTCCAAAACAGGCAAAACAGGCAGATTTTTGTTGTTGTTTTAACAACTTTTCATAGGATTGACTTAGAGACTGGAAATTTAAAATATAGGCTTATGGTGACTATTAAAACAAGATATACACCTACATAAAATACCGAAAATTACTAGCCGTGAAGTCCAAAATAGGCACATCGTGATTTTCTTTTGTTTTCATAATAACTTCTGACTGGACTGACTTAAAGACCTCAAAATTAAAATTGCTTATGGTTACGATTTAAACAGATTTTACCTATAAAATGCTAGCCGTGATGTAATTTTTTTGACAAAACCTTTATTCTTATAAATCTTGAATGGATCATCATAGGGATTTGAAAATTGGTATGTAAGGACAAAATGAAAATTGAAAATCGAAGAAACCAAAAAACAAGATTTCCGACCTGTCAAAATGATATTTTTTAATGGAAAGTCGCAGAAACATGGAATTTGATATAAGAGGACTTGGTAACAACTGAAAATCGACAAAATGAAAAACAAAGTGAAATCTTAAAAACGAGGCGCGCAGCGCCGACGTTCACCCCTTAAGTCTTTGCCCAACATAAAAAATACATTTTTAACCGATTTTTGATAGGGTAAAATCTTATGGCTTCATAGTTTTAAGTTTTCACTTCTGTCGGCAGTCCCCATGACTTCCATGACTTTTCCTAGTAAATTGAAAATTTAAACAAAAATTGTCGAAGTGACGGTCGGTCGGTCTTTCCAGAAAATCTTGTAAGCACGATAAGTTATCGTCGATAATTTAAGAACGCTTTAAGCTAAAGACCTGAAACTTAGTATACAGGTATGTTACCAAAAGTTCTCACTATGGATATTTTTTGGTGAAAACTGGGTAAGGTTACTATCTCCATCCCCAAGGGGCGGAAGGTAATTATTTTTAAATGTTTAAAATGTTTTTGTAAAAATGGGTACCTATATGATAATAATATTTTTCTAATTATATCCTTCGGGGGTGGGGGTTAGTTATTTTAAGTATTCACAAAATTTTCGTGAAAATTGGTATATAGTGGTTATTGAAGTCGCTAAAAGCGAATCAGATAAACATTTTTGGCAAAACCACCCCGAGGGTAACTATTTTTAAATGATTATACTTTGGTGAAAATTATTATATTGGGGTTTTGAGGTCGATAAAACTAAATCTGATAATAAAAAAAATCTAACCATGGTTTTGGCTGTTGGGTGAACCCCTTGGGGTAGGGGGCAGTAATGTTTAAATACCTACTCACAATGGTTTTGAAAAAATGGAAATATTAGGGTTTTCGAGGTTGCTGAAACTGATTCTAATAGTAAAAAATCCATCCACGCCCAGTGGTAAAAAAATTGTATTTTTTATCTGAGTCTGGGCCGTCAAGAAAAAATCGGGGCTCGGGGGATAGTAACCTACGGACCCCACCTGGTCCCCCCACAAAAATCCGCCCCCCAATTTTTTTTTCTACCTCCTGAAAAACTTCGAAGACTAAAAAAAACTCTTCGCCCCCATCCGGTCCCCCTCAGAGACTAAAAAAAAAAGATTTAGCATTTCGATTGAAATCTAGGAATGATATTATTTTGACAGGTCGGCCATCTTGTTTTTTGCTTTTTGTTTTTTTTTTGTTTTTTATTGTACCGTTACAGAAGGTATCAAAGAAAATGGTAGGTGAAATATTTATTATTGTAAATTGAATTTTTTACATTTGTCAATTATTTGACAGATATCAAATAATTCTTGTAAACGTCTTTCAATGTTTTGGGTCGTATAATTTTGTCAATGTCTTACTTAAATCACCTAGAAAGGGACGGTATAACTGCTTATTTGGAAAAAGGACCATCAGTGTTGCTTTATTCGCAAAATTTTGAGTATGAAACAACAAAATTAGAACAATTAACGAGAAATTGGTGTTTGGGTTCGGGTAGAGGGAAAAAAATCGACAAGAGCAAGATGAAGATGTATTAAATTTATTTGTTTGAATTCTGCTTTCGCGTCAATAAAAAACAGTAAAATATGGTTCAAATTCCATGGTTAAAATATGGTTCAATCTTAAATAAAGATATTTGGATTTCATTTACTGCCTTTATAATTTATATCCGTATCGTTTGATGTTATGATTGACTAGTCACCTATCTTTTTGTATTTTTTATATTTTTTAATAACATTGTAATTTTAAAAACACTAATGACATTTTACAGAGTAACCTATTAATTTAATTCATTAAAATTTTCTAACCTTTTTAAGAACCATTTCATTTTGTCGATTTGCAGTCGTTATCCTATCTTGTTTTTTGGTATCGTCGATTTTCAATTGTCATTATGTCCCCACATTCCAATTTTCAATTCCCTACGATAATCCAAACATTTATGAGAATAAGTATTTTGTCGAAAAAATGACAGCTCGCTGCGCTCGCGGTGACTTCCGGATAATATTTTTTAGGTAGAATCTGTTTATATAGTCACTCTAAGCTTATATTTTAAATTTCAAGTCTCTAAGTCATTCCGATCAAAAGTTATTATAAAAACAAAGAAAATCATGATGTGCCTGCTTCGGACTTCACAGCTAGTAATTTTTGGTAATATTATGTACGTGTCTTGTTTCAATAGTCACCGTAAGCTTGTATTTTAAATTTTAGGTCTCCAAGTCAATCCAATCAACAGTAATTAAAAAACAAAAGAGAATCATAATGTGCCTGTTTCGGATATCATGGCTAGTATTTTTTGGTAATTTTATGTACGTGTCTTATTTCAATAGTCACCATAAGCTTATATTCAAATTTCAAGTCTCCATGTTAATATGGTCAAAATTAAAAAAAAAACAAAAGAAAATCATTATATGCATGTTTTGGACTTCATGGTTAGTATTTTTGGCAATTTTTTGTATGTGTCTTATTTAATTAGTTACCTTTAACTTATATTTCAAATTTCAAGTCTCCAAGTCAATTCGGTGAACAGTTATTAAAGAAGAAAAAAAAAACTTTTGGACTTCAC